>CM070033.1:130513462-130524392 GCA_036250615.1 Ptychadena robeensis
AAGCTGAATTATAATTGTAATATTAAACCATGGCTCCCATTACTACTCCTTAAAAACCTGCACCATATCTTTTATTCTTGTGTCAAAATAAAGCCCAGAATAATTCTTGGGTTGTTGACGGTGTTATTGTTACTTCTTCAGGTGATGCACTGGCCATGACCTCAATACCCATTTCAGTACCACCATGTTTAAATGACTCCTCTTGATTTGTCAATGCAACAACCGCACTGAGTACAAGGCAACAAAGAGAGTCAAAGGAGACCAAAACAGATTAGGACAGATCTAGTTGGTATATACAGCATTGCATAATGAAAGAGTTAACCTGGGCATTAGTGATGGCCGAACATCGGCCTGGACTGTCCGCGAACGGGCGGGTCGGACTTTTAAAGAAGTCCGCCGTCCGCCTGTTTGCGGACACATTCAAATTCCCCGCCTCTAAGCGGGGAATTTGAATCTGGAAAACCGGATGTGACGTCCCTGGAACGCATCCTGGAACGCATAGTTCCTGGTTACGGGAGTCGGATGTGACGTCACTGACGTCACTTCCTGTTCCGAGCCGGTATTTTCACTACAAGACCGGCTTCATGCCCGGTCTTGTAGTGAAAAGTTTCTTCCTCCGGCACGATCTCGCAGGTTCTGATCTTGCCGGAGGAAGAATATAGATCTTCTTCTCGCCGGCGAACGGGGCGGGTTGAACACCCGTACTGTCCGCCGGCGAGAGGATGGGCGAACATGCTTGCCATCACTACTGGGCATACACGGCTTGAATTTTTTTGTTCAATCGACTTAAAATACAATCGTATCACATCTGGATTTTTTTTACCACCACATAATGTGATCAATGCCAAACAGATTGATTCCTTTGCTTAGCCCTATGTGCATGCTCCATAGTACGATCGGATAAAAATCCATCCAATCCATAAAAATAGCTAGAAAACCAGTGAGCTACTTGAATAATCGGCTGAAATTTACCAACAACTTGGATCACTGCTAAATCTATTTTATGTTAAATTTCGATAACATTTTTGGATCTAATTCGATTTTGACTTAATTAGAATGTTTTTTAAAGTGATCGAATGGAAAAATAAAACCGTGTATTGCCACCTTAATGCTATTAAAATATTCACCATTAAACTGTGAAATTAGATGTAAACACCAGGAAAATAAACCTTTTGTTTAAAAAAAGGAGACTGTTATTTTCAGCTGATTCTGTTGAGATTAGAAAATTACAGCCACAGGGCTCAAAAAAAATCTTTGTATAAAACTGTTATAGAGCATGTAAATGGTACCAGACCTAAGGTAAACTTGGGTATATTTCTACTAGGTAAGTGAGTCAGGCAACTATTTACAGTTGGAGTTCAGCAATTATAATCTATATATAGCAGTTATTATCATTGTTTCTACTTTCTCTGTCTAATGTTGCAAAAGACTGCTTTTAAAGACTCAACAACCCCATTGATTCTGAATATTAATTATATTATGCTTGGATGGTAGTGCTTGATTTGCCTTCTCTGTTTTCTCATTTGCCCTTCAACCTAATGTTAATTACATTTTAAGCCCTCTCCATTTTATACATACATACATGATGTTGGAGCTAGTGGCATCTTCTATGTGTCCTCCTTAGTGATGGCGCGAACCTGGAATTTGATGTTCGCGAACGGCGAACACGAACCTCCGCAAATGTTCGCGAACCCGCGAAAACCCCATAGACTTCAATGCGGCAGGCGAACATTAAAAAACAAAGGGACCCGTTTGGCCACAATAGTCGTTGGGAAAAGTTTTTCAGGGGACTAAACCCTGGACAAGACCAGACAGAGGGCGGGATCCATGGCCCCAAACGCCCAAGAAAAACACGCATAAATCCGCCACAAAAGGATTCTACAATGATATCAAGGATTGAACCCATAGAGGGGAGTGGGGGGGGGGGGGGAGGGGGGCACCTAAACAAATGGTGGTAAAAGCCTGTGGAAGCCACCTGAAACACCTGTGAAGATGCTTCACGTGCTACAGCTTAAAAGGTGAATTTTAATTTTAGGAGGACATGGTGGAGAGGGACAGGTGGAGGACACGGGGGAGAGGCCAATATGGCGGACACTGGTGGTGATGGTCAGTGTGGCGGACACTGGGGGGGGATGGTCAGTTGGGGACCATGTGGTGATGGTCAGTGTGGAGGGACACTAGGTGATGGTCAGTGTGGAGGACAACGGGGGGAGGGATTTCCCCATGGATGGAGGGGGATATTCAGTGAAGACTGTAGATTACACAGAACATGCCTAGGCTAATGGTTCCCTATAGGCAGCAGGCGCGCAGCTCATTTTCCTAACTCTACCTTCTTCAGCCAGAATTGTATTAATGGCGTCCCTGACTTGATGTTATGGGGGTGGGGGTTCGTGGGTGGGGGGGTGCTCATTGGCTGGATTATGTCTGCGCCTGTGACTCACAGGGGTCAGTTGGCAATGTTTTTAAAGTAGGGGGCGCGAAACCGAACTGCCATATGGTTCGCGAACTGGGCGAACGCGAACATGCGAGTTTTCCCCCCCCCCCCCGCCGCGTTCTCCGGCGAACAGTTCGGGCCATCACTAGTCCTCCTTTTTTTCAATAAGATCATATGCTGGTGGGATGGAATGTATACAGCTTAATGAACACAGGAAGGTGAAGCAATGCCCGAATGTGATGTTAAGCCACCATCTTTGAGGGCATTTGAATCTAATGAATTAAAGAAATGGACCATGAACAGACATATTGGAGAGGAAAGGATTCTGTCCTTTACAGACACCAGTGGTCGGTTTTATTACTATCTCATATTTATATTTACTAACATATTAGGAGGTGCTTTACAGAAGGCGTAGTCATATGAATATCATATATCCCACATTCTAATATTCCTACAAAAGTCATGTGTAGCAAACACAGTCAAGGGATTTGGGTGGAAAAGCCAATTTACCTACCTGTATGTCTTTGGAGTGTGGAAGGAACCAGAGTACCTGGAGGAAACCCACACAGACACGGAGAGAATATAAAAACTCCTTTCAGATACCTCCCTTGTTGCCCAATGTAACTGGCTGTGCCAATATTTTCTGTGTGTATATATATATATATATATATATATATATATATATATATACATATTATTTATCCTCCCTGGCAATATTCCTGAGTAATAAAATTTTTCTTTACAAAAAGCAGGGACCCTGAGCCACTCTTAATTACTTGCTCCAGTCACTCCCACAAAATCCAGCAGCCTTGGATCGCTTGCTCCTGGGGACTTCTTGGGACACCTATGCTTATTAGATGATAAATGCATAGGAACAGACAGTCCCTACGTCATCGAACGGCCGAACCTATGCCTGTATTAGCTGACTAGTATGGGCATCCCAAGTCCACACATTCCCAATGTCATTGATGGCTCCGGAGACATGAATGAGAGGGGCAAATTGCTCTGTATGCTGTTTCTCGTACCACTTTGAGCCTCTGGCTCTGTCCCCAGGAAGATTTGCTTATACAGGTATATTTGTCTACATTTAGTAGACGTGTAAAAACAAACATATTCTTGGTCTAATTTTTTACTTGACAGCCTCAATAGCAGCCTAGAGCAGCAGAAATGCATCTTTTCCGATTGCACTGTTCACTCATTAGCTAAACATAATCATTGCAGATCTTATTTTCATCCTTTCACCTTTCATTTATGGGGTGATTTATTAAATGGAGCAGGTAATATCACAGTTCTGTTGTCGATATTCCTAGGCTATGGTATTTATTTGATTTTATGCCTATATAATGTAGCATCTTCTACAGTCAAAAAGCATAAATACATGGTCCTATAAACATAAGAACCAAGGTATTAGTTTAGATTTTATTTGGTAGACAGAAAAAGGTGAAGCTGGCGGCAATGTATTCCACAGTTTATTTCATTAATGCAGTTCATACATTTCTGCAGTATTTGGCTAGCTGTAAAACTCTATGGATATGTGTGACTTTAGGCAACAAACTGCATCATGTTGTGTCGCTTTTCAGAATACAATACACCTGAGGCATAATGGATTTTTCACGCAGTTTTTAGACTGACTTTAAGTTGATTAGACTCTTATTTTACAAGTACTACCATATTATTCACAAAATAAATGTCTATGTGTGTATAAACTGTCAAAACCTTATCAGAGCTAAACATGTCTGAGATGCAGCTTTCATCATGGGGCGGCATGCTCAACTACACATAGCAGAGTCGTCAACAAGCAACCACTGCCGAAAAACGCTAATGGTATTTGAAATGATAGGTTTCCAGAAGACAGTGCTGAACCTCAGGCTGCCATCTGGATTAGGGATGAGTGCTATGGGACTTGGCCACTTGCTGTTAGATTCATCTATGGCCTCAAGGGCTAACACTTCTGTATCTGTCCTAGAATGGCTCTTCTTTTTTTTAGGTAAAGTCTTAACTTTGCTTTGACATAAGCACACAGTCACAATGTATAGATATATATGATGTATGATAAATTGGATTGCTTTAGCCAAGCAACTCAAAGAACTCTTTTCTACTCAAGATCTATTTTTTTTTCTAAAATCTGAATCTAAGTTGTATATAGGTGCTTATATTATCTGGTATTGGTGGTGATACTTTATGATCTCTTCTTGAGGAGAGAGTGCCCTTTGCTGTCCTTTCCTTTCGTGGCAGGATTTCATCTTTCTGCTACTACTTTGCTAGTAATTTAACCTCTAACGTGGACACAAAATGAAACTGTTTCTGTTGTTGAAGATGTCTGAAGGTACCCATACACATTGCGATTTTTCATGGTAAACTTACCTTTAGTCTGGTTTGATGGTTCAATAACACATTTGGATTTGGTTTCAAGTGTTATTTCAATGGGTGCTATGCATTTTTTCCCTGACGCGTCAGACAAGGTAAGGTGAAGAGGGGGGGCTATTATTGAGCGGAAAGCAAACAGGACTTCAAATCTTACCTTATGTCGCTGATCATTTAATAAAAATTTTTTTATTGTGTTTGCTCCCAAACCAAAAGCCCCCAATTTACATCTGAGACATAGACTCCCTTCCATTATGCTGTGCACTTCCCATTCTTAAGCAGTACCTGGTGTCCTCCAATGCCAAAGCTTAACCTGCCAGTTAACCTTTGGTAGTGTATTGAGTGTACAAGTTAAATGCTGAACCCTACAGAGCTACTTAATATCAAACATAATTTGTTCATAACTGTAAAACTAAACAGTAAGCTAAAACATAGAGCAAAGAGAAGATTGTGGTAAAATATGGGTTCCCAAATGTAAGCTTATGTATAAATTACGGTTGTGCGGGTTGGGATTAATACATAGGAAGCATTTACTGTGTGAAATCTGTGGAGTATCTGTCTGTATATGGTCTCTGGGCTTTCTCTTTAATAAGGCGCTTCCTTATTAAATGATCTGTAATTCACAGGAAGAGCCTAGGAAAGATCTATAATGGACCAGACCATACAAATAGACTTAAAAACATTAGGTGGACTCTAGAGACTTGGGAGCTGATTTACCTAGCTTATCCTATTTCCTCCAGCTACACTATTCATTCACTACTGAGTCCTTAGGCTTGATGTGATCAGACAAGCACTAATGTCCCTTTTCTAGCAGCTGCCCACCTCTTAGGGTTGCTTAAAATATATTTATACATTTGGCTGGACCAGTCAATGGTTTTGAGACTCTGACTACCTTCTAGATGACAGCATTTATAGGTCAGTTCTCAGTCAAATAAGATGATATTAAATTAATTGTCCATTTCATTATCTTGAAAAAATAAACTATTAGTGCGATAATAATAAACTACTATTAGTGGGAGTCTACAGAGGACCCTACTTTTATGATATAAGCATGTAGATCTATTATTACCTATAGATTTGTGGATGTTCCTGGATTATGTTTGATGAGTGTGTTTTTGCTGAACGATTTTCAAATTGTACCATAATTTTTTTTTATAAAGTACCATATTAAAAAATCAAGCACATTTATCATTGACTTCCTGCCTTCATAAGATTTGTATAATGTTCTCATGTTAGTGAGAGGCTCCTCCGAAAATATTGCATACATGTTATATACACATATACATGGATACAATAACACTAATGGAAATAATGCAACATAACAATATTTCACCTATTTAACTTCAGGTGATTCATGTGTACAAAAGGCAGTCCTTAGAGTTAAAAATATGTGGTGATACCTTGTTCAGTGGCTTTGACATTAACTCGAACTAGTCGAAATTTCACGTCCATCTATACACTACAGTAGCTGGCATTTTGCCAGTGCAGTACGTCAACCTTCAGCCAGTGGACCAGCTCCATGCCGTGGAGACAACCGGTTTGGTAGGCAGGTATATGGATCGGCTCCGTCAACATCCCCGAATGGGATCAACACAGCTTGGTGTATACCGAGCCAATAATGCAGTGGAAACATACCCTTATCCAAAGTCACAATATTATTTTATCTTATACAGTTGGTGTGTATGTTTTGACCAGGCGTGGGCAAACTAAAGCGGGGGCCATTACCGGGCCTTTAGTATTTTAATCCGGCCCTTTGTCACCTTGGTGTTAAAATTCCCTTCACTCATTTCCTGCAATAAGTAAAGAAAATGTCAAGAGGATGATTATAAAGGTCTCCTGCTAGAGATACATGCAGAGACTGTACCATTTACTGGGGGGCAAGCTAAAGACTGTGCTGCAGCTGTTGAACTGCTATGGCGTTGTGGTTCTTGAGGAAGATTGAAGTCCTCTTGCTGACTTAGAAGTCATTCAGCCCTTCTATACAAAGAAAAACAAAAAAATGGCAATGGGAAGTTTGGCCATCTCTCTTCTGAGGGTGAAATGGTGTTAATCAATGCAGATTGCACTCCCCACCCTGGACTAATGACTCCACTTGGTACAAATACAATGTTAAATCATTTTATATACCTAAAGAGCCATAAATCCAACAGAAATACATCTCAGGTGCATTATATTTGGTTTTTGTTTTATTTGTTTTGTTTATTTCCTATGTCTTTCTTTTTTTACATTTATCATGCTATGAACTGCTTTTCAACTGGCATATTGCAATGACTTGTACAGAACTGCTGGTGCTTCGGTTCTCTGCTTAAAATCTACACAAGCTGTATACTAAGAGAGTGGCACATCTGTTTTTAATTCACAATATTTTACTTCCAATGGGTTTACAAAAAGCACCTATGATAATAATTTTACTATAACAGAAGGTTGCCTGTCAAAGAGAAGGGGCACATTTGGGAATATTTTTTATCTATGGTGTATTGTCCTTGTGGAGAATGTCCCATTTATTGGTGAAGTTAATTATGGCTAATCCACAATGTGGAGTGTTCCCTGAATGTCTAAGTGGCTCTGTAGATTTGTCCATAGGCTTTGTGGACAATACCCTTTTTAATAATGTTATTCCATAAATTAAGCTGTCTTTGTTATGTATATAGAATGAAAGCTGTTCCAAGTTGAAGTAGATTTCCTTGTTTTGAATGAGGACATGTTATATGACATTGAAAAGGGTAAAGTAAAGGCGGCCATAGACCTCTCGATCTATGGCCGGCTTGTAGCAGACTCATTGGATGTCACCACGCTGTGATGAGTCAGCTACAGAACTGATGGGAATCCTATGTGCTCCACGAACCCAGGCGATTCCCAGGACATTAAGTTAACTGACAACAGGATCGGCCACAAAAAGAACCAGCAATATGGATCGCCAGGTGATCCGACCTGACGGCTTTTTGTGTCAAAACTGGAAGATGGGCACCCCTGTAGTTGCAATTGACCGACCACCATGCGTTTGGTGTGAGCGCGCACACCAGTCAATCGCCTGCAACTACTGCTGAGAATCGGCATGTCTATGGCCGGCTTAAGATAAATGGAAGGGGGGTAGATTTGTATGTTTAGACCAGTGTTTTTCAACCTTTTTTGGGCAAAGGCACACTTGTGAAAAATATCGGAGGGCACAGACGAAACGCATAATCGTGGCGCACTTCCGGTCCCCACCGGAAGTACGTCATCAGCAGGTGCCCCGCTGGAACGCAGATGCGTACCAGCAGAGCAAAAACACCGCCCCTGGTCTGTGGGGATGCGTGTTGCTAAGCAATCACATCCTCACAGAGCCGGTCCGTGTATATAGTATAAGACTTATACAGCCAATCCGTGTTATACACGGACCGGCTCTGTGAGGATGCGGTTGCTTAGCCCTCCTCCTATCTAGCTGCCTCTTATAGTATAAGACTTATACTATAAGAGGCAGCTAGATAGGAGGGCCGAGGGTGGGGTCAAAAACCCACGGCACACCAGGCAACATCCCGGAACAGTGGTTGAAAAACACTACTACTAAGCTTTGCAAACACTCCCCATATCCATGGCAAAAGCTTCTTTTCCAATCTCAACAAAGCATTTGTCCTACCGAACGCAGCTAAAGTATGCATGGTATCACCTCTGATTGCTCAGGGCCTTTGAGTCCTTAAACATAAAATTAAATGCATCCTTGTTTTATTCCGTTATTTATGTTCTGTTCTGACTTTTGCATTTACGGCTGATCATTAATTTAGCCAACATCGCCATCTTACCAGTTTCAAAGCAACACTACTAGATAGTTTGTAAATAATTTAGAAGGCACTTAGAACAAACAAACATCAGCTTGTCCCCTGATTTTACTCCATTTCCAAGGTGAAAACCAAGAGGTTGAGAGGTTCAAAGTGTGATCTTTTTTTTCCAATTTGTTCTAAAAACAACATATTTATTGAGAAAACAGAGCTGTAAATGTAAAATTTTCATAAATTCCAGGCAGTTTTTTTGTACTGTTGACTTAATTTGTATTTAGTTAACAGACAGTTGAGTATATATTAATAGGTGGTCGTCAAGCTATTGCAGTGGATCCTTGAGCTGCAACCGAATTGACCTAAGACCAATTTGAGTTGCAACCAAAATTTAAGTTTTGACTTACAACCAGAATTATAGCCAATGTCAAAAAAAAATTCCGCTTGTGTGGTTGAAAACAAAAACCCGGGATGTCAATCACCATTAAACTGCACCATTGAAAGCATTACCATTGAACATGAGAAGGGAATTGTGAAGAAATATGAGAGTGGCAATCATGTGAACGATCTCAAATATAAGTACAGCAGGTCATAATAGGTCACCTTACCACCAATCTACAAAAGTCTACAGACTCTTCCAATGAGAGAAAGGATGAGCTAGATTCCTGATAATCTTATGGAAGGGAACACTCTATCCAAAGAATAACCACCTTTCATTTCATCCTCTCTTTTTTAAAGCCAAACATGTCGCCTTGTTTCTGGTAAGCTAGGCACATTTTAACTTTTTCTTGAGAACACTAAAAAAATGTTTTGTGTTTTTGACAAAATTATGCATAGTATACAATGCTCTTTTATTATGAAAATGTTAAGTAAGGGGTGCTTTGGAAGGTACAAACTGCATCATGGGTATTTCCATTAGTCTTGACTGACAACCAACTTGACTTACAACCAGCCCTTGGAAAAAATTAGGTTTGAAAGTCAACAGTCCGGTGTATTTTATTTATTTATCATTTTTTTATGTCATGAATGCATGTTTTCTATATCACTATATGTAGAAATACAACTCCATCTGGTAAGCCCAAACTTCTTGAAACTTTTATCATTAGGCCCTTCCAGATGAAACATATCAGAGGCATGTGCTCAATAAATTTATATATGTGTTGCCTATTATTTTAACATGGATGAAATTAACAAATGTTTTAACCAGTGCTTGGTATGGTGAGTGCCGCCATTCATCACATTTACTTATTCAAAATAACAAAAACATGTATTCTGGGCCACAGACTAGAACCAAATGGCAAAGACTGAAGATGTTGCTTCTTATCTGCTTATTTAATCTGGGTCACACAGTATTGAACTCATAGAACAAAAAGAAGTTGCAGAAAAGTGTGTAAAGAGCAATTGTGTTAAACAAGCTACAGGTCATGGCTAGAGATGATAAAAAAATTTCAACTTCAACTTTGTGAGTTGATTGCAAAGCCCCTAAACATGGTATCATCACCAAAATTACTGCAGATGTAAAGAAGGTTTATGGTAACATATAAAAGTTGTTGTTGTATATATTAAGTTTGAAGTCAAGGTCGAAATTTGGACTTGCCTTTCAACTTAATTTAAGCCACATATGCTAGATCAATACTTTCTTCTCTGTAGTAAACCCTGGACCCTACATCTCCAGCAAGTTTAGTAATGATACCATGCTCAGGGGCTTTGCAATTAACCCACAAGGTCGAACTAGTCTAATTTAACAAAAAAAATTTGACCATCTCTAGTCATGGCCTCCTAATCCACAGAGGACCCCCAGAAAAGCCTGCATGATTCTGCGTGTTGTTTCCTAACAAGATACCTCTAAAGTTGTATAGTGTAGTCTCAAACTGACAATGAGCGTTTGAGACTTATGTTGGGGAGAGTAGGGTACTAAGCTTTGCATTTCTGTGTAACATACAGCATTTTGCAGAAAGGTGGTTAATAAAGGATCCTTTAGCCCCCCATAGACGGGCAGACTCCTCCATACAACTTTCATGAGACCTACCAACAACTATGTAGTATAGTGACCTCCCTGATAGAATACATAGTGATTGGAAGGTGCAGAAAGGTCCTCCTATTACATGGTTTTGGTAGAAGAAAAGTTGGTTGTACAGAAGTTGCATGGTAATTGTATGTGGTGTATGGGGGGCTTTTGTGGATTGCCATAGGTCCTGATCCTTGACCTTTCATGTTGTTTAAATAAATACCCAGAATCAGTATGTAGCTCATGGACTGAGCTAATTACCATTCAGCTCAGTACGTGACTGAAACTACCACAGACAAGACATAAGCTTTATTTTTTTTTTAGTTAACCTCCCTAGCGCACTGCTGAGGTCCAGATTTCTGTACCAAAAGTGCA
>CM070033.1:130549964-130562705 GCA_036250615.1 Ptychadena robeensis
AATTTTTGAGTGTTTATGCGAATTTTGGGCGTTATGCGAATTTTCGACTTCGACTAGAAATTTTGCAGTCGAATCGAAATTCAATTGGGAAACTCGAAATTCAAGTAGAATCTAATTTTATTAATTTCGACCATCTCTATACATCAGTAACAGGCTCTCATTACCATCAGGGGAGAGAGATAAGGGCTGAATAGGCTGTAGTGTAAAAAAATGCCACTGAATGTGTTAAAAACATTTATTTTGTGTCTGGGCTTAACCCTGCCTAGTCTGGAACTGAGCTCAAAGGGTATACTGTGATTGCCATCTCCACTGGGAACCTTCTCCTGTTTGTAATGACTACATTAAGAACTGCACACTGTCTCTTGGTTCAGAGACAGTGTTAAGGTCCCCCATACACGGGTCAAGGGTCCCCATCCAAAGCTTCGAACAGGAGTCAACTGCACAAAGTAGTGCGCTTAGATTCCTGTTCAATCAATGAACGCTCAAGCACAATGTGGTCAAGCCTTCATGCTGCGCTTGATTGAACGGATATCCACCTGGGTGGCCTTTAATGTGTAAATACTGGTTAATTCAAGTAAAGCAGACCAATGTGTGTGGAATGTTACTGAACTGCAGATGCCCGAGTATAGGCTTTATAGCTGAAATGGATCTTTAGCCGTCAAGTTTGAAAACAAAAAAAAAAGGGGACATACAGGAAGTGACATCAGTGATGTCACTTTCAGTATATGGATCTTGGTTCTTCCGCATTCCACGTACCGGAAGTGATGTCACAGGCTTACTTCTCAGCTAATCTAGCAGGGAGAGGGTGTATCACCCCGCTTGTGCTGATAATGTTCGGGGTGGGACATTAGCAGGAAGAAACATGCCCTCTACCTGCTAGGCAGCACAATTTCAAGAATCCAGGAAAAATCCAGGATTTCTTGAAATCGGGATTTGGTTGGGAAAGCCACATTAAAAAACATGACTTTCCCGGCCAAAACGGGAAGGTTGACAGGTCTGCATTAGAAGGGTGGGGAGCGTTGAAGGGGGTCCATGCAGTAGAGCCCTGCTCCCCTTATATTAAGTCACGCCACTCACATACTTGTGCCAGTTTACCCCTGCCACATGGAGCTGTATAGAGATAAAGGTCTGGCAAATCAGCAGGATTTGACTCCTTCTGTCTGGATTTTGGTGCCAGTGAACTCTCCAGCAACCCCATAGGGCATCCTGACTTTTGTCTATCATCACCCCTTTTCTTGGTACTCTTTTCCCCATTGGCGCCTCTCTCTCTCTCGACTCTACAAGGCTACCTGGCATCCTGAACTGCATGAATAATTTCACATGCTACCTTGAGTTCAGCTTTAAAGTATAGTTTGCAGGTCAAAAAAGGGAAAATTAATAGAATCATCTTGTGTTTAAGATTGTGTATATTTTTCATGCACTAAGTGACAATTCCCCTTCAAAGCAACCATAAACATTCTGCGGAACAGACATTGCAGAAATTTCTTCTGCTTCAATATAGCATAGATAATTTCTTGTGATAGTTAGTGATAGATGTTAAAGCTCGAGGGCCCGTGTCCTTTGTGATTGCTGATATTTAATGAGCAAAACATTGTGATAGAAAGAGGAAGCCAGATACAAGGAATACACAATTCGAAAACAGATTGCTTCTTTATATCAGACGTGCAGTTTTTCGGCTCTGCAGCAAGATATCCTCATTTATTTACTGTGAGTGCCGTACCTGATACAAACAATAGATAGATGTTGCTTCAATCTTTTGACTGTTATTAATTCCAGTGTATTCATGGCTTCACCTTGTATTATAACAGGCTGATTATATGAATTCACTATCACAATAGTCATCTCGACAATCTTTGTCCTTGTTTCACAGAGGTGTCAGATTGCCATCAGCATAAAACATTTACCATTAAAATGTCACCCAGAAACAAAGCAGAAAGGCAGATACGACATGAGCCAGAGATGTGACATTTCACATCTTCCCAACTCCCGCACGGATGTGTCTCCGCACAAAACTGCTGCAATATTATTACCTCGGTTGGAAATACCATCAGCCACTTGTAAGTATCTAACCGCATACTGACTCTTTAGGAAAATCAATGCATTCAAATACAGTTAATGCATTTATTTTTTTAACTCATTTTATGTGACTCTGAAAAGGCCAGAACTATTTTTTATTATTGCTAAAAGCAAAAAATGTAACAAATAATAATGCTCATAAAAAACAATAAGACCTGGAATAGGACATTTCATATACATTATCATCTGTTTATATATGAATATTTTAATCAACAAAACACTAATTGCATGTATTCTACGTAATGTAAAAATCCTTTTTGGTCTGGTGAAAGTCTCTCTCTTCCATTTACAGGAAGCTTAAGTCCTTTTCTGGATGGTGAAAAGATATGGTCAATAGGATGCCAAAATTAAGTTAAAGTGGACCTATCACTTGTTAGGTCACTCTGCAGTATCAGCTGCAGCTCTGACTAAAAAAAAGGCAAACTATTTCTTACAGCAGGAAGGGTGTCTTTTTAGAGACAACCCCTCCCACTGTGTTACATATCGCCTAGGCAAGACGTAACAAGCTGCAGGGGTTACTGGGAATTCTCTCCCATAAGCCCCTGTGTCTCAGTGTCACATCTGTGAGACTTTGTGAAGAGTGGCGAAAGAAACCTCTCTTCACTAAGCCACAGCTAGATGGATCCAGCCGACTGCCCCCCCTCTCCCCCACATGGAGCTCTTCTGCAGAGGAGTCTCTGTCTGTAATGGAGTGAGGGGGGGTGGGTTGGTGTCAGCTGCTGGCTGCCCAGAGAAGAATCAATCCGGAAATGGCTTCTCTTGCCCTTACTCAACATGCTGCCATCATCAGTGAAAACATGAAGAAGGTAAGTAAGTTTTATTTGTTTTTGTGTAGCAGTTTTCCAGGATCTGAACTTCTGACAGGTAAGTATTGTGTCTATTTCATGTATGTGCTTTTTTTTAGTTTTAGTTTAAAACCGCTTTAAGGATCAGTGAAGTTAATCTACTTTTATGGCAACCTTAAGCATTTAACCTTTGCAGTGAGATGGGGGACAAACTACAAGGAAACCTGTGTTTAACCTATGCCAAAAAGAAAATCTATGCTTCAACCCCCCTGGCGAACCCATTATTTCTGAAAACACGTTTTCTAAAGCGGTATGAAAAATACATACTGATTACCATGTAGTCACCAGTTTTCCACTTCTACACAATACTGGACATCTACAAAAACAATAACACTTAATCCCTCCAAAGTGTAAGACAGAAGCGTGAAGTGTAAACATAGGCAGATGGAAAATACACAATGCCACAATCATTTAATTTAAACATAGAACAGACCCAAAATCATAAGTCAAAGAGGTGGCAAGCCTTTAGAGGATTTTAGTGGCAAAAATGTGGGCAACTAGGCATACGGGTAAAGCTAAAATGGTAAAGTATATTGTTCCAATAAAAGCACAACATTCACGCACAACATATTAGAGAAAGAGTATTGACAAGTACATCAAAAGTACAGTTACATTTGGTACAAAAAATATACAATTGTAAAAGAATGTGTATCACGTACTTATACATGGGCGTTTTGACATCACATTGCAGTGGCCTCCTCAGGGGGGATCGCCCCACACCGTGATACGTTCACAAACCACATTTGAATTATGCAGTTAGAAAATTATTCAACCCCCACTGAAATTAAGTGTTTTGGCCATTTTGACATTGATTTTGATCATTTCAGTCATCTTGTTTACAATGAAATCAGCGAGGCACTTGTAGGTCAGACAAATATAACATAACATTAATAATGAAATAACCACAAATGTAGTTTCTGTGCTCACATCATTATCAGTTTTATTCAACCCCCAAGTGACATTCATTCTTAGTACTTAGCACAGGGGTGGGCAAACTTTTTGATTCGTGGGCCACATTGGCTTCTTAAATTTGATAAAGGGGCCGGACCAAGAGCCTGAAATGGCGAACCAGCCATAGGTGTGCCAATTCCAAGGATCGGGATCGCGGCATCACTAATGATGGTGATGATGAGTAATACTGTGTATATTCCAGGCCATCTGTGGATCAGTGGATCAGTTTATGGCAGTGGTGGTGAACCTATTGCACGCATGCCAGAGGTGGCACTTGGCGCCCTTTCTGTAGGCATGCAAGCTATTGCCCCAGCGCAGAGGCAGAGACTCAGCTGTCTATGTGTGTGTGTTGTGTGTAGATGTACTGTGTGTCTGTATGATTCTTGTGTTCTTTGGGTTAAATGACCATCTTGCCACTTTGCGATAGATGAGTGGGTTTTCAGTTTGGGCACTCTGTCTCTTAAATGTTTGTCATCTATGATTTTCCTTAGAAAATGGTTTGTTTTCAAGCCAGGAGACTGAACATTTTTGTTGTTGGACTTTCTTTTGCTGACAATTAAGACTGTCTGGCTGTTTTTGGAGGTTTTAAAACCAAAACTGACAAGTTGAGTTACCTTACTGGGGACCAACAGTAGTCTGGTCCCTTATCCCATGATTTCTTTGTCAAAGAGCTTCAGTCCACAGGTTTAATGAAAAAGGTAACCAGGGGAGCCAATGCAATAATTGGACAGAGGAGTCCAATAGAGTGCAGGCAATCAAGTGTGAAAAGGCAGTGTGCAGGTCTGTGGTCTGGCAAGGTTTAACCCAATGGGGACAGAAACAGTTGTATGTAAAGGCAAAGACAATTCAAATAAGCAATCAAGGTATTGATATTGCACAGCAAGGGTTAATCCACTATAGACAGAAAACAACTTATAGTACACCAAGAACAAAGCCTAACAATTGACTGCAGGACAGGAAGATCTGAAGGGTACAGAGCAGTGGTTTGTGGCACAGCAGTTAATCCAGTTCAACATGGATTAACCAGCAGGGTCAGAAGCCAGCTATATGGTACCATAGTAATTTGTAGCATGGCCCTTATGGGTAGGTATGCAGAGGTAAGGAAGAGCAGTACAAACATTGTACAGTGGGTCTAAGGCGAGGCCAATGGTGATGACGAATAGTGACTGGTGTGAAGGCAATGTCTACTCAGAATATTAGAGGATTTGAACAGTACAAGACAGTAAGAAACTTTATATTACAACATGCCAGAGAATATTTTTTATGTATCTATTTCGACTAAACCTCTAAAATATTTACTTTGGAATTAACCATTGACCCTCCTTTAATATCATAAAATATGGGATACAAATAGAAATAAAAACATACTATATTCTCACACCATAAGACGCACTTTTTTCACCCAAAATCTGAGGCTGGAGGTGGGAAGGCTGTCAGAGGCAGCTGCCCCATCTCCTTAACTCCTGCTCTGCCAGTCGGAGAATGGAGCCAGCAAAGTGTGAAAAACTTTATGTATTTATCTAGCATCAGGCACTATTACTGTATAGGGTGCATCACTACGGAGCATGTAATAAAAAATGCGGTACTTGTTACACATTCAGATCTATAGTTTATAGAAAAATCTAAAGCCTAAAAATTATAAAAAAAGATTTGAAAATGTTAATCATTTTGTATAATCTTACCTTAATTCAGTCCAATGTTGAAATACGCCGGGCAGGCACCAGTATACAATATTAAGAATATACATTTCTATTTGCTGCGCGTGGATTGCATTTTACAGCACCGCTCTCCCAAAAAGACATCAAAATGAAATGGAGGTTGTAAGGAAGTAACAACTGTTAATGTGCTTTCCATCACTGATGGCAGAGTTGACTTAATGCTTAGAACCCCTAATTTCTATGCAACATCAGGGACCCAGGATCAGTTAAGTCCCTGTTGAATTTTTATACTCAGCAGCTGCTTTGAATTAAAAGAAATTAAATGGCTAATTGTTTTCCAAGGCCTTGGAGTCCCAATGAGATCAAACCGAGGCAGATGAGATGCTAAATATAAAAGTCATTTACCGTGATTTAGGTGATACCTTAACATGTTGATCATTTCCTTCCTCTCAACAGATGTTTGTATAATGCCTCATTTTATCTCAGGCCCTTCTAAGGTGCCATTAATAACTCATAACTGACCTCCGAAAATCAGAGTATAATTCAACAATCAATAATCCTTTAATGCATTGCAGGGAAGTTGTGATAAAGAAGTGTTTTTTTCGGCTTTGTGATATAGTCACTAGGATAAGCCATGAAAGGTTTCATTTCAGAATAAGTTCTATCAGACAAAAGAACGGTCTTTAATCTACAGTGACATTCTTGTATTGTTGTCTGTCTCTGTATGATTTATTCACCTGTTTGTGGTGTATATGTACAGAAGAAAAGAAATAAAATGACTTGCATTGGAAATTCTTGATCATTTTACTGCATGCATGATCGCTAGCTCTGTAATACCCCTATATCAAGTGATTAACACTTTTTTACTTGGGATACTTTGAATATACACATACATGATGAAAAATAACATACAGAATATGTATGTAAAAATGATCAGGTCATCAGGGGTGTAGCTAGAAATCACTGGACCCCATAGCAAAAAAATTTATGGGACCCCCCTCCCCAGACCTCCCAATCCAACCTTCCCTCTTCCTCCTGGACCTTACAACCCAGCACTACTCTTTGAGTCCAGTTTTCTGTGGTATGCGGTATGAAAAATGCTACCACCCTGGCGGTCCACTGATATTTCTGTACCAAAAGACCTATATAGGTTAATTAACTCACAAAGTCATGATGACTGATCGAAAATTATATTCCATCATCTCGTAAAAATGTGTAAAACATCGACAAGATGGCACTGCCTCCTAAGTTTTTTACATCTCACCAGCCGAGTCCAGCTCAGGATTACCGAATTCAGTAAGCTCGAGCTGGACTGCATTTAACACCCGGAGGTCGAAAACAGCAAAAAAAAAAAAATATGCAGCCAGGAATGGTGGGCCCCCTTGTTGCTACAGGCCTGGCTACTATGGTGGTTCCTACACCACTGCAGCACGTATTTTAATGCCAAACCAATACTTATGATACTACCATTTAAATTGCCATGGGTGTTTATTGATATGTAGCAATGATGACATATCTACTCCAAAATATAAAACATAGAGAACTTTTATCAACACAATGTTTTAGACAAATAACAACCGGCAAGGGCTAGGATGAACCTGGAAGGTACATATGCTGTACCTGAGTGAAGTTAGTCCCAACCAGCCTGTCACACTTGACTTACCTAATGGCAGTAAAGCTTCACCCTGGAACACAAACGGCTACCATTTGGTAGACAAAAAAAACAGCAGTAGGGAGGAAGATAAAGGGAGAGATCAAAAAAATTATAGCAATAATCTGCCCCCCCCCCCCCGATTGACTAGATCCTGGAGGATTCACCTTGTCTGTACCCAGCAGCTGACTTCACTACCCAGCAAATGTTGAAATATATAGGACATATAGGTAGGAACAACACTCAAAGAAGTGAAAGGCAACGATTAATGCTAGGCATACACGGCTCGATGCCCGTACATTTGAGGGGCCATTTTGTGTCAGTGACCCTTGGTCCCCGTCCAAAGTACTGGATATTGAAAAGGGTTTACCAACATGTTTGTTCCCTGTTCGGCCAAGCTTTCTTCAAGCAGGATCAGTAGATCCCACTCAAAAAAAGTCTGGACAGCTCTACTTGTTAATAGATTATTTGAGGACAATCAGGCTCCGCAAGGTAGGAACACCTGCTCATCTATGTAGAACCTAAAAGGACAGAAAAAGAAAAGTTGGCTGATGGTGGGAGTGTTTAACTTATAGAAACAGGTGTCATGAGGTTAACCTCCCTAGCAGCTACCCTCAGTATTGCTCAGGGTAAGGTTGTTTTACCAACCTAACTCACCTAAGCTATGCCCAGGTTACTTACCTGTTCCTGGAGAGGCTGCGGCATTACTTTGCATTTGCAAACTCATTGGCTCCTTGATGCAGTCAATGTCGCTTTGGGCGATTACATTGATGATGCAGGGGATATGAAAAGGGAAGGAGTGAATGTCTGTAAATTGTGGTACAGGCTGATCGCAAGCCACTAAAGTTTAACCTTTTTTTCTTTTATTTTGTATAGATTAGCATGGGTTTATTTTGGTGCCATATATCTATAATGAAGGAGTCTACCTTGACCTCTTTTACATAGGCTCAATAGGAAGTTAGGTGATATGTATCCAGTACGATGGAAATACACTTTTAGACCGTTCACATTGAAACAAGTGTCCCCATTGGAAAATTTCCACCCTGTTCTAAAAATTTGGGATTTAGCCTTACTTACCAAATGACATTAGTGACCAGTGCAATTAAAGAGAGTAAATCTCCTAAACAGGCACACAGACAGCAAAGCTGTTACCACTCTATCCAAATCTTAAAAAAAAAAACCTTTAGGTCATATTTTTATAAAAATGCAAATATGGGTCTTTAGAAAATGAGCTTTCCACTTTCAATAAACGTATAGATAATACAGATTTAGCATTGGCTAGTACTTGGCTAGTGATGTTACCACCATGTAGCCTTACATTGTGTAAGGGCATAAGGGGCACAAAGATAATAGATACAGAATTGTTTCCTCTCACTGGGAACTCAGACAATCTCCACTGACAATCCAATAAATTTGTTTTCTGTATTGAGAATACTGGATCGCTACCAGCATCGTTCTCTGAAGCCTGCCAACAATGCTTTTAAATGTTAAAATACCTGTTTCTTTTACCTCGTCCAAACTGATATTATCGCCAGTTTCTTCTTTATTATCTCAATGATTTATTAATCCAAAAGTGGAAACACAGATGTCAGGTGTAGGAGGGGGGATTCATTAGAGTCAATTCACTTTAGACTAGGAACTTACATCATTTTCAAAGCTCTAGCAGAACCACTCTATCACATTCAAGATTATGGGGTAATATTTTTGGTTAGATGGCACTACTGGGACAGTATTAACAGTTTAAAGTATTTACAAGCAAAACAATTCATTGTCAGACCATTAGGACCAGAAATGCCCCTTGTGACTTTCTAAATGACTTAAATTGTAAAGTTTCAATCATAATTGCAAGAGCTACACGAAACAGGATATGGATTTATCAATAAGCGTTGGGCTTGTGTCAATACCTCCATCAATATGAGATGCCTCTACTCTTAGAATTCATGGTGGGTGCATTTGACCTGTAGTTGTACTCACTGTTCTGCAGTAGCTTGTTTCAATGAGGTTTTGCATTCTCAAAGAAGTACCTGAGCCCCATATGAAGGGAGCAAAAGGTACAGCCTGCTGCTTCATGGATCCATATGAGAGATTGCATAGTTAGCTGCAGAATCGCTAGTGTCCACAAGAGGGTGCCATAATGTTTTTCAATGTTAAAAACGTATCTCTGTAGGTGTGTATAAACAGTGTGATTATATATCTACTCAATTGTCACTGGGCTTAAAGCTGCTGGTTTTTCCTCACCAAAGCACGACTTCATCAGATAGGGGTACAATCAAAATCTTCTCATTACAGGTAAAGTTTTTGTATTTGTTTGACAAATTGTCCCTATAATGTGGGGTTAGCCTGTAATGCATATAGGTTACAAAAGCTATGTATAAGTCTGCTTTAAGATCAAGAAAAGATAAATATTTCTAATATATATGTGTGTGTAGACTTCTGAGACAGGTTTGTCTCGAGGCATGAAAAAGCTTCCAGAAGGACAACCATCTCAGACCTGTATGGTAGTGTGTATAGACGGAAGCCAATCCTTAGTAAAAGGCTGCCTACCGTCTGGAGTTTGCCAAAAGATACTTGAATACTTTTCTGGTCTGATGAGACAAGGATTTGAACTCTTTGGCGTGAATGCCAGGTGTCACATTCAGAGGAAACCAGGCACCGCTCATCACCAGGCCAATACCATCCCTACAGTGAAGCATGGTGATGGCAGCATCATGTTTTTCAGCTGCAAGAACTGGGAGACTAGTCCGGATAAAGGGAAAGACTTCAACAATGTACAGGGACATCCTGCATGAAAACCTGCTCCAGAGCACTCTTGAACTCAGGCTGGGGCGATGGTTAATCTTTCAGCAGGACAACAGCCAAGATATCAAAGGAGTGGCTTCAGTATAACTCTGTAAATGTCCTTGGGTGGCCCAGCCAGAGCCCAGACTTGAATCCGATTGAACATCTCTGGAGAGATCTTAAAATGTCTGTGCACCACCGACACTTCCCATTCAGCCTGATGGAGCTTGAGAGGTGCTGCAAATAGGAATGGGTGAAACTGGCCAAGGACAGGTATGCCAAGCTTGTGGCATCATATTCATAAAGACTTGAGCCTGTAATTGCTGCCAAAGGTGCATTAACAAAGCATTGAGCGAAGGCTGTGAATACTTATATACAAATGATTTCTCCAATTTTTTATAAATTTGCCAAAACCTCCAGTAAACTTTTTCATGCTGTCATTATAGGGTGTTTTGTGCAGAATGCTAAATACATATTTATGTACAGTGGATACATTCTGGATCCACTGTACATACATATATCTACACACACGCACACACATCAGCAAATTACTAATGTTTTATTATGTAGGGTCTTTATATTTGTTTTTGAATCTGTAATATAAGAGGTATTGTGTGTATTTTTATATAATCAAAACTGGTGGTTAAAAAAAGGGGGAGGTCATGGCATTTAAAGTTTTAATTCCAAAACAATGATGCCCTTAGTTCATATTCACATTCAATAACATTTGTGTAAGTATTTTAGAGATTTTATCATTCAGATGATACCTTTTATAAAAAAAAATTTATATAATTTTTTTACATAATTGTGTGTTTCAAACATTATTATATTCAGGATGTCTACTAGCACTTGTATGGACATATTTTTGGAGGTTACAAGCCTACAACATAAAAAAATTCCATTAGCGTCAATGGTGTGCTTTTGGTACAGGAATCTGGACCTTGCAAGAGCGCTAGGGAGGTTAATCAATCCCTGTTCTAATACGATATCCTATGTACACCTAAGAGCAGGGGGGAGACTGTGGTAGATCGCTAGCATGCAGGCAGGAAGGGGGTGGTGGGACAGGATATCTTGCCCCACCCTGTCTGATTCCCCTGTCCATTGAAAAGACACGTGATTTATGACCTTGCCCATTCATGTCTTTGACCGTGACCAATCGAGTATGTGGGGATAAGCCCTATTAAATCCATGGCAGCGATCCCTCATGATCGTCGCGATGCATTTTAAATCGCATCATGGTGATTGACCAAGTGGGCACAAGCCCTATGTCATGGGGCAACTGAGTTTTGGGGTGGCACAACTAGCCTCCCAAAGCCAAGCGGGGGCTTGTCTATATGTGAAAAGTGTGGTAAAGATTGGGGCATTGACATCTAGGGTGCACTGATCAAGAACCTCAGGTATATTTGTGTTGGAAAAAGAAAAAGAAGACCATCCTAGTAATGGTTTATGCACCAAAGGACATTTATAGACAACTAATCACTGATTATTTCCCTACCTATAACACTGCTTACCCTCACCTTTTTGTTTTCCATAATTGTTCGTGACACTGCTTTGTTAGAATACTTCTTTGATCTTCCTTGACCCCACCGTCAGTTTTGAACCCCTCAAAAGAAACTGGCAAAGGGAATTTTCCGCAACATCTCCAAGATCCGCCCCTTCCTATCCCCAGAGACCACCATAGTCCTGGTCCACGCTCTCATCATCTCTCGCCTTGACTACTGCAACATCATCCTCTCTGGTCTTCCTCTTACTAGACTATCACCTCTTTAGTCCATCATGAATGCTGCTGCTAGACTCCTCCTCTAACCGCTCCTCATCTGCTGCTCCTCTCTGCAAATCTCTATACTGGCTTCCAATTGTCCAGAGAATTACATTCAAAGTTCCGTGCCTTGCTTTGAAATCACTCCACACCTCCTGTCCTCCTTACATCTCCAACCTGGTACAGAAATACACCCTTAACTGCCCCCTCTGCTCCTCCAGTGACCTACTTATGACATAAAATCATCACATTCCCGGCTTCAGGACTTCTCTAGCAACTCTCTCCCTCACCCCATTAGGCTTGCTCTTTAAAAAAAGGCCTGAAAACCCACCTCTTCAGTCTTGCCTACCCATCCTCTCACCCCTAACATCACAACCATACCAGTCCCACCAAGCCTACCTATTGTATACTCTGCTCCCCCACCTATTAGATTGTCCTCTACTCCTCCGGTTACATAACCTGTTCCTGTGTGTACTATATTGTGTTGTATCTCCACTCTAATGTATTGTACAGCGCTGCGTAATATGTTGGCACTATACAGTTGTGTTCAAAATTATTCAACCCCAACTGAAATGAGTATTTTGGCCATTTTGACATTGATTTTGATCATTTCAGTCATCTTGTTTATAATGAAATCAGCGAGGCGCTTGTAGGTCAGACAAATCTAACATAACATTAATAATGAAATAACCACAAATGTCTTTTCTGTGCTCACATCATTATCAGTTTTATTCAACCCCCAAGTGACATTCATTCTCAGTACTTAGTACAACATCCTTTTCCAGTTATAACACCTTTTAAACGTGAAGCATAGCTTGACACAATTGTCTTGCAGCGATCTACGGGTATCTTAGCCCATTCTTCATGGGCAAAAGCCTCCAGTTCAGTCACTTTCTTAGGCTTGCGTGCTGCAACTGCTTTCTTCAAGTCCCACCAGAGGTTCTCAATCGGATTAAGGTCTGGTGTGATGGCCACTCCAAAATGTTCCAGCCTTTAATCTGCAACAATGCTCTAGTGGACTTG
>CM070033.1:130572050-130595235 GCA_036250615.1 Ptychadena robeensis
GGGCACCTTAGTAATGTCCAACAGAATGGGCGGAAGTGGCTTCAGGTGCCAGTACTTAAGTTGTTGCCTTAGGGAATGAGGAAGTGAAGATTGTAAGTTCCTTTTTTTTTTTCTCTGTGTAGCAGTTTTCACAGATGTATACTGCTGACAGGTGTGTAATATGTCCATGTAATGTATGTGGGGATTTTTTTTTTGAGTTTACAACCGCTTTAATGCATATGTATTGCTCATGCTTTGAAATTAAAATTGCAAACCTCATGTTTTGGACTGAAACTCTAATTCTTACTCACCTTTAAGATCCCTATGGAGTTGGTTTGTGAGTTATTTTCAAGGCCCCTAAACATTGTATCATCACCAAAATTGCTGGTGAACAGTTGGGGAAACACTACAAAAAATAAAGTATTGCTCCAGCATGTGCAGTTTTTGCATAAATAAAAAAAAAAGCGAGTGGAAAATTCAACTTGACTTTTCAACTTGACTTTATTCACCAGAATTGAGGACATGTTGGGCATAAAAACCTTCTGGGAATAAATCCTAATTTTGTTAAGAATGGAGGTGGAACTGTCATGGTCTGGGAGTTCTGTGTTGCAGCAAGAACTGGACAGCTCAAAATCAAAGAATCTACTACTGAATGCATTCAAGTATTAGAGAGTGCTTGAGGAACATGTGGTACCAGCTGAAAGAAAAGTTCTGAAGGAGAACTGGGCACTGAAACTTAACAATGACCCAAACCCAGTGTAAATCTAAAAAGGACTGTCTGAAAACTAAGAAACAGAGAATCCTGGAATGGCCAAGTCAAAGCCCAGATCAACCCATTAAGATGCTGTGGAGCATCTCACTGCCATTATTTATCCAAATGGGGCAACACTAGCTATTAGGGGCTATGGTTTTGTAACCCCAATTTAAAAACAAAGTTCTCTTATTGTTTTTCTTTTTTGTCCATAAATAAATAAACCCAAGACCCAGACATTGATATGTAAACATTTCTGAAAGTACTCAATATGTAATGGGGTGTCCTCATTTTTTGGTATTTAATATATAGTATTATACAAACGGGTGGGTTCTAAGTGGTCATTATCTGTTCCCCGATTCTTGGACTTTTTTTGTCCACTTCATTGCAACCTTTGGTGCTGGATTGAAACAGTCTGCTCTTGTTCAGGCTGTCCGTGACTGCAGATTTTAAACTGATGTGATAAGTAGTGATGAGCGGCATAGGCAATATTCGAATTTGCAATATTTTGCAAATAATTCTACTAATACTTGATTTGATATTCAATACAATTGCATTGCAAGTATCTTAAAAATGAATGGTCACATTTACTATTGTGTTGCAATTAATATTACCACGATACATGGCCATATGTGCAGGATCATGGGTTTAAAAAAAAAGTAGAATATTCAAAATCACAAATATCCACTGCCATATTCAAGATATTCTCGAATTGTCGATATTCTCAAAAAATATCCCCCATTGGAATATTCAAGCTCAACACTATTGATAAGGGCTCATAGTTTGTATTAGGTGGGTAGGATTGGAGGGCTTCCATTCCCTCTTTTACAGGCCCATTATCAGTAAGGGTGTGTCAATGGAAAGTCAACTCAAGGTGACCTTTTTGTTGAAGAAGGTTGCACTACTTTCCTGTGTTAGTTGATTAATGGGTTAAGATAATTAATATGATTGTTGGGAAAGAGTAGATAGGATGAGAAATACCTTCATTCTAGAGTTTAACACACTAAACTGAAGACTGAAATATTCCTAAACCACCTTCTAAGACACAGTGGCAATCCTATTGCTGCCTATACAAATAAAATAGCAACATAGGGAGCGAGACTATACACAGACAGTGAAGAGACCACTGAATAGTTATAAAACAAGAGCTATTGTTTGTTTTAGCCTTTGACTGCAAAGGCATTTTATGTATGTCAATGGCTTTCTAGAAGAGGAGTATGTCCTTGACAGTCTACTGTAATCATCTCACAAATATAAGAACATGGGTGTACCATAAACTTCCTTTCTACGGCTATTGGTGTATCATGGTCATCAGTAGTGGTCATCAGTTTGTGGTGAGTTTGTGTTGTTTTTACCAAGTTAATTAATCTTAAAATCTGAAATATAATTATATATTTAAACAAGAATTACCAGTTTTGTATATTTTATTCATAACTTTTTTTATAATTTTAAGGACCTTAAGGCATGGCAGTGGGCATGTTTGCTTCTTTGCCAAATTATACCCAATTATACTTGAATGCAAGCCTTCTTTTTAAATCAAAGGTATTTGTCTATTTTCCTCTGAAGAAGTCTTATACATATGCCTTTATTTTTCCTTAGGTGGCTCTATTCTGTATAATGATTTACTTATAGTGATGGCCGAACATGGATGTTCGCCCTTCTTCTCGCCGGCGAGCAGTGCGGGTGTTCGACCCGCTCCATTCGCCGGCAAGAAGAAGATCACTATTCTTCCTCCGGCAGGATCAGAACCTGTGTGATCGTGCCGGAGGAAGAATCTTTTCACTAGAAGACCGGGCATAAAGCCAGTCTCCTAGTGAAAAAAACGGCTCGGAGCAGGAAGTGAAGTCAGTGAAGTCACATCCGGCACCCTTACCCAGGAACTATGCGTTCCAGGGTGCGTTCCAGGGACCGGATGTGACGTCACTGACGTCACATCCGGTTTTTTCGATTCAAATTCCCCGCCTAGAGGCGGGGAATTTGAATCTGTCCGCGAACAGGCGTACGGCGGACGTCTTTAGAAGTCCGACCCGCCCGTTCGCGGACAGTCCTGGCCGATGTTCGGCCATCACTATTTACTTATAACAAATGGAACTGGGCCCTGCAAACCATCAATGACCTCAAACATACTCCAAGTAAATCAAGCAAGGATTGGTTAAAAACTAAAGGTGGGAATACACATACACATATTTTTTTGAACAAAAGTGAACGATATCGAACAAAAAATCTTTCGAAAACTGATCGGACATGTTGGTAAATTTTCATCTATCTTGTTAAAAACTAATGTAAATCAGATGTACCATTGTTTCATAATTTTTGTTCAATCTAATAAATTTGAATTAAGTTATTTCTTGTTCAAAAATTAAACAAAATTACATTTGAGAACAGTCTAACTAAATTTTATTCGGTCCAGCGAAAATACAGTTTATACATTCGATATAGGCACAATCTATATTCGATCAAAATATCAAACATCCTCATCGAATCTATTGTTGATTGTGCAAAAAAGGTGTGTTCTTACCTTTAGAAACAAAGAGTGTTGCAATGGCTAAATCAAAGCCCAGATCTTAATACCATTGAGATATTGTGGAGCATATTTTAATGAGCTGAACATGCAAAAAAAACATAGCTGAACTAAAGCTGCAAGAATTCTGCATTGAGGAATGGGGCAATGGTTTTTTTCAAACCAATGTCAATTAGAAAGTTTATGACTATTGGACCTTTAGGCAAGTAATGTTTGTTTGTTTTTTTGCCAAAATGTATACACAAATTTAAAGTCAACCTGAATTCAAGCCTTTTTTTCTCTATAAATATTCAGTTTCTGCTTTTCTATCCTGCAAGACTCCGGCCAGAAGTGACCTCTGCATCCACCTCCTCCACACATGTAAAGAGAAGAACGTAAAGTGGTTAGGAGGAACGCTGAAGGCTTTTTTTGTTGTTAGAAGTAAAAGTAAAGTTTTAGTTTGCTTTAATAATCCTCTGCTTTGCCGTTATCATTCTGGATGTATGATAGAACATACTATATAACATAGCATAACACACATAGCATAGATGCAAGCAAAAACAAGAAATGGGGACATAATCAGGGTAATATAAAGAAAAACAAATATTACCCAGTTAACTTTCCAGCTAGCTTAATTAACTTATATCAATCAAACTCAGGGGTGGACAATTTAAGGCTGGGGGGCTGGATGCGGCCCCTTTAGCTTTCTTTTTTGGCCCTTTATCACCTTGTTGAAAAGATGTACCGCTCTGCTTGCGTGCACATAATGCCTAGAGGTGTCCAAACGTTTCCTCGGGGACAATGCAGTGTCGACATCCTGTGATGACACTGTGGGCACTGCATGTAGAAATTATCTATGCTCATTGCAAAAAATTTTTTTTTTTTTGCAGGAAATGTAAAAAGATAACAACATCCCTACATGTTACACGTCGCCTACCATATATCACCGCCATCATTAGTGATACAGGCAATAGATGGAATTGGCACACCTATGGCAGGTCAGCCATTACAGGCTCTTGGTCCGACCCCTTTATCAAATTTAAGAAACCAATGGTGCTCACATGTCAAAAAGTTTGCCCACCCCTGATCTAACTTCTAAGCAATACTTGTAACAAATTGGAGTGCTGTGATGCCACTCAGTATGAATTGCACTCTATCGTACCATCAGAGTAAAGCCATGAGCTGAACTTTGTTGGAGAAAAAGACGTCTATGCATTTCTTTGGCCTTGCTTCATGCTTAGCAGCTCATTGCAATGGATGGGCTACCCTAACACTGTTCACAGCAATACACTACACAACACTTGAGCTATCATGCCTGCATAAATCTTACATGAATGGAGGCTTCCAAATAGTATTGCATGCGGGATCATCAGCAGCACGCATGTGGAAGAACTTCTAAACCGGCCTATAGATATATCCCCCTCCACATCTCTCTGATGGTTGTGTACTTATAGTAATATCATCAAGTTGGTAAATCCATGTCTCTCAGGTGGAATATAGGACCCACTTGGTTCAGTAGGATGATTATGCGTAACTTCAGACCTGCTGACCACTGACATTTGTTAAACATGATACAAATGCCAGTTTAGGAAACCCTTATCTGGGTTGAAATGCTTTAGAGCGAATTCTTTCAGGCCTACAAATACAACCAGGTATTTGTAACAAACATAATAGTCTGGTCTGGAGTCTGGATATTGAAAATGATCCTGCAAGTCCTTAATTAACTGCAGAATATACATCTATGGATGTATTTTATTAATTCATTTTTTACAGAAGTTTTCTTATATGTTTTTTATATATATATATATATATATATATATATATATATATATATATATATATATACAGTATATATATATACAGTATATATATATAAAAAGACCTTTTAATTGATTTCTCGAGTACAACTCTTTGCTGCCTTGAAACCCCTATTACAATATTTTTTGGGCCCCATCTAATTGGGGATACTAATTTAAAATAGTATTGTTGTGGGGATGCCATCCCAGATTTGGGAACTGTGTAAGACCATGTATCCACTGCGAATTAAAGACGTGCACCAGAACATTTGTTGGGTGGATTCCCCGTAACCAAGGTCCGCTTCCACTGCATTGGCAGGAGCACGCCCTATTGATGCAGCAAAGGAAAGCCACGGAAGAACAGCATTGGCCCCTGTTTTCCTGTATCTTAGAGACACCTCCATTGATCTTCAATGGAGGTGTCTCCATCGGCACCACACGCTGCTATGAAGACACGGCAGCCTGCAGCTTCATAACAGCACCGGGGGTGGGCTGGCCACTCAGGATACCCAGAGTGGACACTTTCCCATTCATTAGAAAGCAGCAGTGAACACAAGCCCTAAGAGGGAAGCATCCTGAATCCATGGGCTGCACTTACAGTGCAACTTGGCAGCTGCAAGTATCTCCTTCCTGATAAGTGGGCTACCACCTCTGAGGAGGGGGTGGGGTTTTCATCTTTCATTGTCAAACTTTTGACCGTGTTCTGTTGGGACTATTCCCTTTCTGTTCCTCTTTCTTCAGTTAAGTTTTTCTGAAAAGTTTGTTTGGTGTGGTTCCTGTGTCCACTATCCAGTACCTGCTTATTACAGTATTTCCCCAAACAAAAATTCCATTGATGTTTTCCAAACTGTTGAAAATATATTTTTTGGGAATTTGGGTGCATATAGGAGCAAAATGAGTCAAGGTCCCAAACGTCCATTGTTTCAGCTTCGCTTTGTTGTAAACAATATAACAATTATTCCTATTAGATTATAAATGACTCCTATTGCCTGTAACGTCTGTTCCACTCAAAGGACAAACTTTAAATCAGCAGCACATTTGTTTTGTTAGTATAGCATTTCCTGTTAAGTAAAATAAATCAAATCCATCAACCCTATTGTAATAAAATAGTATGTCTAAAGATGCTCGCAGAAATGAATGCAACTAATACATGAAATCCCAGTATGCCACTTTACACTGTATGTTTTGGCATCAAGTGCAGTGATAATACTAGTTTTTGTGGGTCTATAAATTAAAAATTCCCGTATCCTACCATTGATTATAAAAATGAGTCTACATGTTTATTAGTGATATAGCTGTAGTGAATGACGTCATTTTTTATGTAAATGGTTACTTATCAACACATTTGGAATTCTCATATACATTTTGATAGCCAGCCTAAACCCTTTTGCCACACACTGCTGTTTCTTTTGGAAGATTTTGGTATAAATCTTGGATAGATTTAATTAAAGTAAAGTTGTCATACACAAAATTATTTGCCTAATGTAGCCTGGATGGTAAAGTAAGTAGACATGGGGGAATAATAAATCCAATTATCCTGCCAGTGTACAAATTAAACTACTGGTATCCTAAATGAGTCACGTATATCTACAACATATCTATTCAACAACTGTTTTTGGAGTGACTTGCACCTTCCTTTTAACAAAAACGTACCGGTAGTTTAGGAATTTAAACTGAATAAACCTGCAGGTAGGTAAGAAATGGTATGCTCCCATGTAAATCCCTTTGACATAGCTGGATTTACCTGCAGTGGTTATTTACATCATGCTTTAAAATGTACATTTGTGCAATACATACTGCTTTTCTATCTGGTTGTACCTAACAAAAAGATGTAAAAGAATGAAGAATAAAAATTAATTTGAGTCACCTAAAATTAAAGAGACCTCATTATTATTATTTGCTCATATACAGTGGCTTGCAAAAGTATTCGGCCCCCTTTAACTTTACCACATTTTGTCACATTACAACCACAAACATTAATCCATTTTATTGGAATTCCCCGTGAAAGACCAATACAAAGTGGTGTACACGTAAGAAGTGGAACGAATATCATACATGCTTCCAAACATTTTTAACAAATAAATAATTGCAAAGTGTTGTGTGCATAATTATTCAGCACCCTTTGGTCTGAGTGCAGTCAGTTGCCCATAGACATTGCCTGATGAGTGCTAATGACTAAATAGAGTGCACCTATGTGTAATCTAATGCCAGTACAAATAAAGCTCTGTGTAGGCCTTAGAGGTTGTCTAAGAGAAAATTGGGAGCAACAACACCATGAAGTCCAAATAACACACCAGACAGGTCAGGGATAAAGTTATTGAGAAATGTAAAGCAGGCTTAGGTTACAAAAAGATTTCCAAAGCCTTGAACATCCCACAGAGCACTGTTCAAGCGATCATTCAGAAATGAAAGGAGTATGGCACAACTGTAAATCTACCAAGACAAGGCCGTCCACCTAAACTCACAGGCCGAACAAGGAAAGCGCTGATCAAAAAAGAGTCAAGAGGCCCATGGTGACTCTGGACGAGCTGCAGAGATCCACAGCTCAGGTGGGGGAATCTGTCCATAGGACAACTATTAGTCCTGCACTGTACAAAGTTTGCCTTTATGGAAGAGTGGCAAGAAGAAAGCCATTGTTAACAGAAAAGCATAAGAAGTCCCGTTTGCCGTTTGCCACAAGCCATGTGGGGGACACGGCAAACATGTGGAAGAAGGTGCTCTGGTCAGATGAGACCAAAATGGAACTTTTTGGCCAAAATGTAAAACGCTATGTGTGGGGGAAAATTAACACTGCACATCACTCTGAACACACCATCCCCACTGTCAAATATGGTGGTGCAGCATCATGCTCTGGGGTGCTTCTCTTCCGCAGGGACAGGGAAGCTGGTCAGAGTTGATGGGAAGATGGATGGAGCCAAATACAGGGAAATCTTGGAAGAAACCTCTTCCAAGTGTCTGCAAAAGACTTGAGGCGAAGGTTCATCTTCAAGCAGGACAACGATCCTAAACATAAAGCCAGGGCAACAATGTAATGGTTAAAACAAAACATATCCATGTGTTAGAATGGCCAAGTCAAAGTCCAGATCTAAATCCAATCGAGAATCTGTGGCAAGATCTGAAAACTGCTGTTCACAAGCGCTGTCCATCTAATCTGACTGAGCTGGAGCTGTTTTGCAAAGAAGAATGGCCAAGGATTTCAGTCTCTATATGTGCAAAGCTGGTAGAGACATTCCCTAAAAGACTGGCAGCTGTAATTGCAGCAAAAGTTGGTTCTACAAAGTATTGACTCAGGGGGCTGAATAATTATGCACAGCCCACTTTGCAGGTATTTATTTGTAAAAAATGTTTGGAATCATGTATGATTTTTGTTTCACTTCTCACGTGTACATCCTTTTGTATTGGTCTTCCACGTGGAATTCCAATAAAATTGATTCATGTTTGTGGCTGTAATGTGACAAAATGTGGAAAAGGTCAAGGGGGCCGAATACTTTTGCAAGTACTGTATGCTTAGATTGCCCAATACTAGACGCTGACCAAGAATCAATATGGAGCAAAACTCGACATTGACCAAGTCTCAACATGGACCAACACTAGACATTGACCAAGACTAGACATTGGCAAAACTTGACATGGACCAAGACTGTATATGGAGCAAAACTCTACGGACCAAGACTTGACATGGTCCAAGACTCAACATGGACCAAGATTTTGGAAAAAAAATTGACAATGACCAAGACTGGACAAGACCTGGTTTTTGAACCTTTGTATCTACCACAAAAGCGATGACCTTAAAATTCATGTAAACTATTCCTGACTTTTTTTATTATTCATATACTTGTTGATGAAATATGAGTTTGTACTCCACTGGAGTGTTTTTTACATATACTCTTCACCAGTTTTAGATGGCTTCTGTAGAAGTTACTAAGAAATGATATGTTTTATTTAGCCATGATTATTATATACTCTATTTTCACATTTAGAGCAAAGCAGCAGGTTCTCCTTCTACTCTTAACAATACATTCTTGGGACTCCACAGCAGTTATATTTTGTCTGACAGAGTCATATGCAGAATGCCCCCTAGGCTCCAGAGTGTACTTAGGGCTAAGTACATTTGATCACAGAATTGTTGTGCATTTTGTAACAAAAGGAATTGCAGAAGCTCACATGATGACACATACTCAAAAGTACGAGTAACCACTAAGCAAACACAGAGAAGGTAAGAATGAGTAGTACATGGATCTATATGTAGGACCTGTTGCTTTGCCCTATATAAAACTAAATCTGCACTGACAAGCCGACATACTGCTTTGAACACACCAAGAGCATTGTACTCGTGTGGAGCTCTTACATGTATATGAAGTCCATTGGTTTAAGATGGCTTCATTGTAGGTGCTCCCCCAATGTGAGGTTCCAACGTAAAAAATGGGGGAAGAAAGGAGGATAAAAAAGAGACAATTAGCAGGGGGTAAAGAACCGTTAGAGGAGCTGTCAAGAGACTATATTCGGGAAGTCAGAAAGAGTCTTCGATGGTGACTCAAACGTTGTAAAAATAGTTGTCACTTACTCTGTGTGTTGCTGGTCGTCAGATGACCCTGGTTAACTGTTTGGACCAGCAACCAGTTTGATGAATCGGCAGGTGTAGATAATTTTCCTCACTGTCCCCACACACAATTCAAGGTAGCGCTCTAAGGTGCTTGTGGAGGTCCGATTTCGTAGATGCCTGGTCCAGGATATTCAGAATGGTAATTGTGATGGGTGAAGTGGTATCCACTTTAAAAATTGCCTGAGAAGAGGTGCCCGTAAAAATGAAGAATAAAAAATATGAAGTCCATTGACCTTTAGAAGTCAGTGCACTGCAAGAAGTGATGACTAAATAACCAGGCTTTGACAAGAATAAGAGTGGACTTGAATCTGTTACTTTCTGATTGATTATTTTAAAATTAAGCAAGAAAATATTTCTTTGAATTTATCATTGTTTTCAAGGACTCAATGGAATTCCATGGACTAATGGAATTTGTGAAGTTGGTAGGATGCCAACCAAACTACAATATTTGCTCATATTTTTCTTTTGTAATCTTTAAGTGCTCTACTTTTCCCAAAAGAAAATACTGCCATATGAACACTATAGACTCAGCTCTTTCTATAGCTGAGAATGTGTACCTGACAGCTCTTAGCCTTCATAGTATCTATAACATCCTCATGACAAAACATAAAACATGAACCTTATTTTATTGAGCACTCTGGATATTTCAAGAGCATGTACAAGTCTGATGGAATCAGATTGTACACATACAAAAGCGAGCAATTTATTCTAAAAATGTTCAAACCTTTTCAAATGCGTTAAATATAAAACACTGCATAGCTACAATAAAACATAAAAGGGTTTATAAACAGCATATTTTATTGAGAGTTATGCTTGTAAGCCAGTAACAGCATCTTAATGTCCCTATACTTAACTACTGTGTTGCAACTGTTTAGTAATTGACTATTACAACAAACATAGAATTTCCTCTGATGCAAAGGGCATGCTTTTATTATAAATAGCACCCATCAATACAACATTTTTTCATAAAACTGCATGAAATGTCTAGCTGCGTGTTGAAATCCATTTTCATCAATCAAAAGCTGCCAATCACATTTATAGATCATGATCTCAGAATTCCTCAGGAAGCAAAAGCTAATTATCTACAAGCCCTATAACAGAGCCCAGTCCGCTGCAGATGGTGTTCACCTTGAACCTGGCAGGCCAAAGCAGCAGGTCCTCCGAGACCAATGTCAGACTGAGATGGCAGCCAGCAATATGTTAGCATGCCTTCAATGCAATGTAGGAATAATAAATTAACTAAAAGAAAACTTTATTTTTTACATCTCCTAGTGCGGAAAGCTCACCAGACTGTCACAAAAAGTTCAGATCCTTTTCACCTTATATGCAGGTTACAGCAGATAAATGTCACTCAGAATCATTCACTGGCATTTAATTGGTCATCAGTTTTTGTGCAAATTCCACTTGTTTTGTTGTGGGTGATGCTGACAACAATACCAAGGTCATCTCAGAAGGAGCATGAAAAATGGAATTAAAGCAACTAGAAATACCAACTTTAAATTATATCTTTTAGGAAGAGCGTGGAACCTCAAAAAGAGGCATGGAGAGGCGCCTGTAAGGTCTGTACCCATCACTCGATCAGAATGAGGTGTTAGACAAAGGTCCTGTGACCAGTCCTTAAGTACATGGTCAGATGGTCTGATTGGACAGAGCTCCAGGTGTGGGATAAGAGTGCTAATCAGGTATCATCACACCAAGTGCCACCATCTTTTCCACCAGCAGAAGCAGCTGATCTACAAAAGGTCCTGGTCCTCTGAGGCTTGAGAAGAGACACAGCAGAACTGGTAGAGGGCACATCTGCAGTTTTAGATCACTGGTTGACACTGTTATATGTGACAGATACAATCATGAAACACTTTACAGTTTTTATCTGGAAAAGTTACAGTTTTTATCATGAAAAACTACAGTTTTTATCTATTATTAAGATTCAGTTAATATTTATTCCTAAAGCATGCCTTAATAGATGGTCATATTTTTATAACTAGCTGACTTTGTGAGTAGATTACAAAGCCTTTGTACATGCTGTCATCGCCAAATTGCTGGAGATGTAGTGAAGGGTTGTAGGAATATTTGGATTTAAAGAGCAACACATTGGCTCAGTGGTTAGCAATCTGGCCATGCAGCTCTGGTGTCCAGGGTTCAACTCTTTGTCTGAGCGCCATGAGCAATATGTATGTGCTCCCCATATCTGCGTTGATTCCCACACTACAAAGACATACTGGCAAGTTAATTGGCTTCCCCAACAAAAATGTATGGGTGGAAAATTTGACTATTTGGACTTTGTGAGTTGATTACAAAGCCCCAGAGCATGGTATCATCGCCAAACTTGCTGGAGATGTAGTGATGGGTGTATCATATCAAGTTGACTTTGACCTCTTCTTTTTTTTTCAAATGATCCCACAACCCTTTACTACATCTCCAGCAATGTTGGGCATTATGTTGTTAGCTACATATATATGTTTATATATATATAAGGGACATTAGAATGTGAGCTCCTCTGATAGACACTTAGTCCGATAACTGTCACAGTGCAAAGTAATATGTTAATGCTATATAAATACAAGTTAATAAGCAGGACTATTCCTCCTGCCATGTGCAGTATATGCCCTGGCGCCCCTGCATAATCACCCGTCAAAATAATTGCACGCATAATTCTACCAGCATCCCCCCGCTCAACAACTTTTCTGCTAGTACAACCATCCTTCCCCCCCCCTCTTAACAACGTTTCTGCTAGCACCCAACCACCCCTTAGGACAGGGGCCCCAGGCAACAATTTTGCATAGGGCCCTCTTAATAATAGAAACTCCCCTCCTAAAAAGAATAATCATTCTACAACTGAATAGAAAAGTTTCAAATATTCTCACAATCTCTAAAACTAAAACAGGTTAAAAACTGAACCTGTACAGGGATTCAGAAATCATTTTGGGTAGCATACAAGCATTGCCTAGAATTTGTGGGAAGGAACAAGCTAAAGTCTGGAATGGAAACAGACAAATTTAAAACTAGCAAAAATCTGGAACTGGAGTAGCAGCCAAGGAAAGTAGAGGCACAGAGAATAGCTGGAGCATTTGGTGTCATATGAAGCTCAGAGGGCAGTCTCAGAAAGGCACCAGATTCGGCAGCAGATGGGATTAGCACTAGTTGTGATGTCAGTGCATCTAAGGGGTAGAATAATGGTATGTCGAACTTGAACATAATGGTATGTCGAACTTGAACATTATATTGCATACAGTTTGAAGATGAGCCAAACAAACTCTCTCGTTTTTGCAGTTGGCTCAGTTTCAGTGTGCACTCAATTGCATGTTAATGTTAAAATCTTATTAAAGCAGATGTATACTCAAAAAGCAAAAAAATATGTATACGGTATATAAAATGTAATTGTGACTTACCTCTGAGCTGGTACGATGATGGTATAGCACTCCACAGCACTCCATAATCCTGCTGTTCCCTGGAATCATATGAGATTCCATCTTTATCTGCCAAGCTTCCAGGGGTTTACGCGGGGTGCAATATTGTGAGTGGCCTCTGGGGGCGATTTCTATGAAAAAATGTTTAATGTATATTTCAACGCAGAGTCGAGATCAGGTACTTTCCTGGCTGTCCCTGCTCTCAGAAATGTCGGCTCCTCTGCCCCACCATAACCCTGCATCATCAGAGGGAGGGAGAGAGGAGAGGCTGGAATGGTCATTCTTTATTTACTCTTTACAAGTAAGTTTTGGTTTTGTTTTTACACATTCTTTCATGTTATCTGCACTAGTCCTAGTTGTACAAAAAAAACCTGGTGGTAGGTCTGCTTTAAGAATATCTTCTAAGGGGGGAAAAGTTAGTAGAATAGTTTGCTGTATTCCTTATGGATTCTTTTACACATTAACATAGAAAATGAGCTGCACTATGCTGCCAGCACTGCTGTTATATACATTTTTGGATGCACTGATATTTGCATTTCCAATACAAGTTTATTGAAACTACAATCTTCAGAGCTTCCAGAATGCATGTGTTATGTTGCAACACACGGTGCAGCAAAATGCACCACAACACATACTAATGTGAATTTTCCACTCTTCTGAAAGCATCCAGGTAAATGAAAAGTAAGGAGGGAAGGCAGAGCAATGCAGGAGAAGCCTTTGCATCATGAAGAACTTTCTGCAAACATTACAGTATGAACGACCCAAAACTCTGCAGATAGATTCACTGCCTCATCTGGTGCAATGCAGCTCATATCTTGGTGTGTATGAAACATTTCACTCATTGACCATCTTTTGTATTCTTCCTCCAATAATTTGTTTTCAGACAATTCATTTGAATGTAACACACCTTAAATTCACCTTCACGTGTGCTAAGAATAAATAATGACATTTTCCTTTTACAAAACAGCGTGATTGGATCGGCTCACAAAGCTGGACAGGGAAAAGCCAGTCATATTTCATACATTCTAGTCATTGTTATTATACGCATATCCATTTAGCGCAGAGATTCTATTCGTGTCACAGATAATAGGCCAATGTAATGCAATATTTATGAAATGACCCATATATATGTTAATACATAGATGAATGTTAGAGAAGAGGAAGAGGGAGAGAGATGTGAGAAAACATAATAATTATCCTAACAATTTGCATTGGCTCTTCTTTGACTATGTGCCAAGAATGATAAATAGCCCACAAAATATTTGGAAATTTTGCTGAAAGAGGCACAATTTGAAACCACTAATTAGAATGTTCTCTAATCTAAAAATGAAACTATGCGTTTCTTTTGGCTGACAAATGTGTGTGATCATACTCTGTTATAGAAACATCGCTAATGTATTTCAATTCAGTAGAAGACGCAACCAATTAACGGACCCCTACGTACAACTGGCTTCTTCACCTCAAATTATCCCAGCCCATCCCAAGAATAAACAAAGTTTTTTGCCATGGTTTGTTAAGCCCAACCAGTGTAAAATATATGTATATAATGTCTACTTCTGTAGCGTTGCCCAGGGTCTAGAGCCCATGCCCAGGCATAGTGACACTCACACGGCTGTAGCAGGAAAACAATGTCCATGCAGGCTGGTTAGGGCAATAACTTTTTTACTAATAGGAAGTACAGTATATACAGTACAAATAACCATCACCCGTCAGGCAGGGATGGGGTCCAAGGCTTGGGAATGAAGTTGCAAAGAGTATATTACTCCAGCTGCTGGAAGGTGCTGAGGCTGTTACCCAGAGAGAGGCACAGGAGAAAACAGTCTTGATTGATGTAGCACTTACAGGGGAGATACGTTTCACTCACCCAAGCCCTAGCTGGATGCACTTGTATGGCGACTGCTGGCTCCCTTAGATCATCAGGTGCATGGTTGACTGCACCCACTTGGATAAGATGAGGGAAGTGCTGCCCTGGTCCAAAGGGAACTCTTGTCATTCAACATGGGTGTGTAGTCACCACAAGGCACTGCTTGGTGGATGGCAGCGAGGGACCCAGAGAGAGGGAGCTCATAGTTCCAAGCTCAGATGTGGCTAAAAGCCAGCAAATCTAACTAAGCAATTATATTTATAACCTAGCATTTACTGGGCAGATTAGTAAAGCAAAATAACAGGTGCAAGAGCATGAGATCACCTTCCAGACACTTCAAGCAGCTTTTACTAAACCATACATTTTTCTTAAAGAGATATGTACATGTTATATACAGCAGTGACATGCCATATATGCAGACAATATATACAGAGTTTATATAAATTTTTATTACACTACACCTCTTTCAGTATAAAAGACACTTCATCCAACCTTCAAACCTTTTGTACTTTGCCCTCCTGTGGGCTTACCTTTATCTGTATCCTTTTCTATCATTTATCCTTTATTTACATTATCTGTAATGAGTGAAGTCTGAGTGTCCTTTGTCATCCCTATCCTTTGGCAGCACTGCAAATTCCAGCTGGGAAAATACAGAATATAACGCACTATATATTAAAATATGCAGAGATGTTTTTCCCACTGAAAATCATATTTTGACCCTCAGTAAATAATGGGGGTGGTTAACAGGCAATTGGCGGCTATTTACAACAACTCAATACAATGTCTCATCACCAAAATTACTGGAGATGTAGAGAAGGGTTGTGTGAACATTCTAGAAAGAAAAGTATAACTCTAGCTCATTAAGTTTTTGCATAAATTAAGTTTCATAACTTAATTCCAACTCGAAACTTTGACCACAAAATCAACCATTTGTTTAAAAAATTCAACCATCCCTAGTGGCTACATTTCTATTCCATAGATATAGGGGAGTAAAGCCAACCTAAATGGACACGTCATGCTACCCAACCTGCGGGGTTACCACGGTTTGCGGGCAGATTGCCCATGGTTTAGTGTGCATTGTTGGTGACATGCTCTATTCCTGTGAACAGAAAAAACATGTCTTGCTGGTGCATTCATTCATATTCATTGGATTTGTCACTCCTCATTTACAGCAACCTCCAACTTTGTGGGTGATCTTGTCCCATTTAAATGAATGAGATGTGTTGTGATGTAAAAAGATGCAATAGAAACCAGCCTACCTACCTAAGGCAGAATGTGTGTTACTAGCTGTCACTGTGTGAATGGACCATTAGGTGGTGTCCTGGAAGGAGTCCGGGAATTATTTGCATAGCACCATTAGGTTGCTGAGTTTTTGTGTGGGTTTTTGTTACAGGGACTCTGAATTCTGGTATAGGAGTGATGGAACTGAATGGGCCTTCCTATTCCCCAGGAACACTGAAACGGTTCACACCTGTTTACAGGTGAGCTGGTGAAGCTCGGTGTGTCACCACAAAAGGTGCTGAGTCCAGTGGGTCAAGGCCTCAGACCGCGAGCTTCTGACTGAATGTATACAGGGGGCACACAAGGAGTGTGGGGACTAGGCCTGTGGCTACTGGAACAGCTAATACAGGGGGCTCACAGAGAGTGTAAGGCCCAGGCCTGGTCCTGCTGGGAAGCCGAACCCAGGACAAATATTTATGTTGAACACCTAAAAGCCAGGAGGCTTGGCATTTTCAATTGACTTTTGATACTTTTGGATAATAACCCCTGTGAGTGTAAGTGCTGTTTTGGACTGTCTTTCTAATAAATATGGGCAGGATTCCTAAAGAGACACTTGTATGGTGGATTTGCCTGTTTTGAACCCCCACAATATATATTAATAATTTAAATGGGAATTAACATGACTAAACCAACATGATTTGAGCTGGCAATAGACGGATAGATTTGCTAACGATTTTGCAGACGAAATTTAAATGGGAATTAACATGACTAAACCAACATGATTTGAGCTGGCCATAGACAGATAGATTTGCTAACGATTTTGCAAACGATCAATTGCCGTGTGCGCTCACGGTGGTCGATCTGCCGCGAAATCGGGTGCAAAGCTAATGCTGAAAAGCTTAATCTGGACGTAAATCAGCTGGGAAATCGATCTTAAGCTAGCCATACACGTTCGGATTCCATGGCCGCTCGATCACCTATCCGATCGATTCCGGCGATTCTGCCGGGAATCGCAGGTGTGATTGATCGGCCAATTAAGAGTATCCGATCGCTGCATACCACCTTGTCCAACGGATTCCGGGACGATTCCGTGTCCGATTGTCCACCTCACAAATGGCAACTCCCCCTGATCTGTGCAGAATCGGATCAAAAAGACCAACATGTTGGTTCTCTGTCGGATCCGATTCTGGGCCCCTGATCAATCAGACGTGATCGATCGGACAAGGTGGGCTGCACATGATTCCGGCACGATCGTTTCGCGTGCACGCGCCCGGAATCGATCGTGCCGGAATCCGGCCGGAATCCGACCCGTGTATGGGGTCCTAAGTAACTGTTAGCAATGGCAATGACAATGTGTGCACGGCCGAATCCCGGCAGGCCCGGCTGTGCATGATGACATCATCACGCACAGTTCAACTGCCAGGGAAACTAAACGTCTACGGCCAGCTTTAGTCATTTTGTCATATAGGCATCGCCTAAGGAAGCCACATATTCTTCAGCATTGAGCAAATATTTTTTTTTCTCATTAGTCAGGCAGCCAAGCTAACTTAAAACTCTTTGGTTTCCATTTTCTAGAGTACATAATTTATTCTGCAATTCATCCCATTTTTTACAGCAAAAGGCATGGACGCACACAGCATAGCTCCTTGCGATCCCTAAGCAATGCACACACAGGCAACACATTATTCTGGTTGTCTGGTTTTAAAGATTAGCTGATTTTCATATTAACAGCCTTCTTGGCTTCAAATACTGTGACGGAATGGCTGATAAGTTATATTCAGATATCTAAACAACTTTGTCTAGTGTATGTGTGCAGCCAGTGTAATGGATATGTATGTGACCTTTCCGCTCCTATAGCAGAAGACCTGGAATAATATTTTTATTCTGTGTGATATGTTACTGCCGCAGATCCGTATGAAATAGCGCAGATTTGGGTTAAATGTCTGGCAAACTAAAAGCCTCAACATATCCTATAAAGTTATAATTATCAAATTATAATAGTATGGTAAAGTGAAATATTTATCCAAAGGTGGCTGTTCTATTAAATAGTGTTTTGATTCCTTTAGCTCTAAATCAGTTCATTTCATGGTATAAATCCCAACTAGCGTCTGAAAATGGAGACGTAGAGCAGATGTCTCTGGATTACAGCGGCCCTGTGATTAATGATAAAGACACGTGAAGACACAAAGGAGAAAGCTGAGGAAACTAGTGCAATACATAGCCCTGACAAAATCAAAGCAGAGGTAAGATGGATGGTTTCCACTGTAAACTCTCTCCATTGATTTTTACTTTAAACAAGCTCAGATACATTTTACTTTAGAAAGAGAAGAAAAAGAGGAAAGAAAAACAATGGGCGTGCACGAGCTGTTTCATAAAATTAGGGGCTAATAAATACCAGCCAACCAGAAGATATTGTGTGGTTTTTCGATGGTAATTCTTATGGTTTTGTAGTGACCCGAGAAAGGGTCACATAACTGTCATATATGCACTGTGTAATATATGCTGTATATTGTGTGTGTATCCCTGTAAGGGTTACACCTGTTGTTTATGAAAAGCTGGTACCATGACTCATGTCTGGGTGTGTACTTGCATCCTTCCCTCCAAAATATAACAAACATAGTCCTGCCCAGTAACAGGCCTTAGGCCATCCCCATTCCAAGGACATAACACCCTGCTACACCCTGGAGAAGGTCCCTAACACCCAGCCATTGGTCCAGCGGCTTGTGAACAACACAGTTGGAACATCTTATTCCTATGCCTGAACCCCATCCCTGCCTCTGGGTGATGGTGAAAGCATGTATATATTCCTCAATAAAAACTGTAAATAGCCCCTACCTGCTGTCGTGGACCCTGGAGTTATTGGGCTGTGAGCGGAACCTGGTGAGTGAGCAGAGGACATCCACCCTAAAGAACCTGGTCGCATGAGTGGTTTCACATACTGCACTCACATGACGATACAGTTTTTTTAACCTTTTCCATTTCTTGGATATACGTTATAGACCTGCTTGTCTTACCTTGTTTCCTTCTTACCCCCCTCTATAATAATAAAACACTTTACACCAGGATGGATTTTAATGGCCATAGCGGCCTTTTATTATACATAACATCAAACAATCATCAACAATTATCAACACAATTCAGTGTAATCCTCTGGTTCTGAGTCTTCAAAGGTCCCCATCATCATCATCATCATCAATAATCACATCAGTGCGGGTCACCAGTGCCTGCTGCCTTAATCTGTAGGCCCTCAACCGCCACCCACCGACTCGAGGACAACTAGGCCGCCCACAGGCCCACTGAAACCGCTCACCAGATTGGTCAGCTCACTCTGACCTACCCGTTAGATACAGTACCACCACCAGATGGTTCCCACCAACATCAGCTTGAACTGTGCACCTTCAAAGACCCAGAACCCGCCACAGCGCCACAATCATGACACCTTATGATTGTGCGCTCCCCCACACCCGAACTGCCCTCTGGATACCATCCTGGAGCCCCAGGAACCACATATCAATGCCCATCGCATTCAAATGGACCCCATCACTTCTCAAATACAGCCCCGTCTCTAACTCCAACTCCCTATGGCGTGACACCACACCACCATTGCGCGCTACAAATCGACCCACCTCCTTGTTCACCTTTACCCTGGCCTTGTTGACCGCCGCCACCAAGCACGCCAACCTCCAGTTGCGTCTAGCCACGAGATCCGACCACACCACCACCATCTCAGGAAACGCCACCCACAACCGGAGCACATCCAGCTTAATGTCCCTAATCAACTCCCTACTGCCCTACAGGTGGACGGTCAAAGCGAGCGTAGCGATGCACCTCCGGCACCACCCTGTTCCACATCATCCCTGGCAAACCCCAGCTGCCTACCATCCTGGCGGACACCCGCTCTCCTGGCTCCCCAATGGACAAACGAATGCCCCAGGATCCACACCAAACACGACTGCGAACCTGTAACAGAAAGAATCAACGCACATTACGACCCCCCCAACAATTCAAACTGCCCCACATACATGTCACTCACAACATACCGACACGCACATAAGACTTGAACCGGCTAGACTCCCATCTCCTGATCCGCTTGACCACTCGCTCCGGCAACCCCCACCGCACCGCCTCAGTGGCAGCACCTATCCGAAACGAGTGCGATGCAAACTGCCGAGGTTCCTGCCCCACCGCCACCAAACATTTCCTGAAAATTGTCACGAATTGAAACCTGGACAGAGCCGACCCGTCCTGATGGAGAAGGAGCGGTCCCTCACCCCCAACCCGCAGTGCCGCAAACTCCACAAACGCCCCCACCGGGCAGGCTACTGACCCTGGAAAGGCAAACAAACGCAAATACGCCCCTTTACCTTACGGATCCGTCTTAGACCTGCGAATATGCACACGCAATACCCCCTCTACACACTCCACGTCGCGCAACAACAGTCCCCCAAAGCGGCGCTTCACCGGACTCACCAATTCCCCGATCCCAGGGCGTGGAAGAACGCCAATGCAAACGCCAAACGAAACAGCGCCGTTTCATAACTCGAAGAACAAACAGAGTGTAAACCCCCCACAATATCCACCAGCAACGGGAAGGACACTGGGCGCTGCTTATCCTGCACCACGCTGCCCTTCCGGTAACCCTTCAACGTCTGCCTGGCCCTGAAAGACTAGGTCACATCAGGCCTCCCCAACAGCTTGCACAGAAAAGCCAACCCTGCCATCTTCTTGGTGACAGCGGACACCGACACCCCGCTGGCATAACTACTGCAAATAAACAACAACACCGAATCCTCCCAACACTCCACTCCATCAACAGCGCCCTCACCGTCCACAAACTCCAACCACTCGCTCCAGACCTTCCGATAAAAAGCCCATGTCGACTCACTCACCGATTGCCGGATTAACGCCTCTAGCGTCCCAGAGCGACGTCCCACAAACCTGGCGGACACGGAAGCCCACGCTGCTCCGCCTCCAGTGCCAGCGCGCGAAACTCTGCCCACTGGAAACGAGACAAAGCGTCCGCCAAGGTGTTAGACTTACCCGGAATATGAACCGCTGAAATAAACGTGTTCAAACGCAAACAACCCAAAACCAAATGCTGCAACAGCCGCACCACTGGTGGGGAGGATGCTGACACCTTGTTGATAGCTTGCACCACCCCCAAATTATCACAATGCAACCTCACCCGCTTGTTCCGCAGTGTTTCGCCCCACAGCTCCACTGCCACTACCACCGAAAACAATTCCAGCACCACCAAATTCTTCACCAGACCCTCCAGCACCCAAGCCTGTGGCCACCGCTCCACTGCCCCTGGAAATACGCCCCGTAGCCCACAGACCCCAATGCATCGGTGAACAAATCCAGTTCCACATTGGACATTGGGCCGTCCGGCCACAATGATCTCCCTTTGTATTCCTGCAAAAACACATCCCACACCAACAAATCCTCACGTAACTCCCTCGTGAGGCGCACATAGTGGCGCGGGGCCCTGACCCCCGCCGTGGCAGCCGCCAATCTCCTGCAAAACACCCTACCCATGGAAATGATCCGTCACGCAAAGTTGAGTTTACCCAGTAGCGACTGCAACTGACACAACTGCAACTTCCGTTGCCGCCGTGCCACACCAATGACTGCCCGCAAGTCCAACAGCTTGTCCTCCGGCAGCCGACATTCCAACGACCCTGAATCAATTACAATGCCCAAGAAACTCAACTCCGTGACCGGCCCCATTGTCTTGTCCTGCGCCAATGGAACCCCAAACTTCTCCGCTACATGTTCCAATGTTGCCAATAACAACCGACACTGGGATGATCGAGGCAGGCCGATACACAGAAAATAATCCAAATAATGGATCACCGATTCCATGCCCAACACGTCCCGCACCACCCATTCGAGGAAAGTGCTAAACGTCTCAAACAACGCACACGAATAAGCACATCCCATGGGCAAACAACGATCCACATAATATCCTTCCTGCCAGTGACACCCCAGCAAACGAAAGCTGCTGGGATGCACCGGCAGTAACCGGAATGGCGCCTCCACGTCCGCCTTGGCCAACAACACCCCCCGACCGAAACGCCGCACCCAGACCAGCGCCCGGTCAAAACGCGTATATGACACTGAACATGCTTCCTCTGACAATGCATCATTCACCGACCCCCCCTTTTGGAAACGAAAGGTGGTGAATGAGGCAGAATTTGTTGGGCTCCTTCTTGGGGACCACACCCAAGGGGGACACCACCAAATCCCGCAACGGTAACAACCCGAAGGGACCCGCCATCCTGCCCAACTCAACCTCCTTGTTCAATTTTTCTGACACCACCCCCGGATGAGCCAACGCCGACTTGAAATTGCAGGCAACCGGGGGCGTAGGAAAAGAAGAACAAGGAATGACAAAACACTCAGCAAAACCCCGTTCTAACAACACCACCGCCTCCCGGTCCGGGTACCTAGCGAGAAACGGCCGCATCCTTTCCACTAACACTGGCGTCCTCCCTCTTGTTAGCAGACTCTCCACGCCCTTGCTTGCCCTTCCTTGCTTAAAACACTTTGACGCTGCATGAGACCCCCCACATCCGGAACACTCATGCTTGTACTTACAGTTGCTAAAGAATCGACAACTCCCTTCGTTGAACTGCCAGCACACTCCCCGCTTCTGAGTGGCCGAAGATCCGGCAGCCGCCGAACCCCCAGCCCCCCTCTCGATCGGGATCGGGATCAAACGATACCTCCGCTTCACCTTCTCCTCCTTCTTACTCTCGTCCGGCTTCACCCTATCCAGATAAAATTTAGCCAATGGAAGCAAAGAAAATATCTTCACATACTCATCCTTCCAGATCTGTTCCCTAACCTCCTTCTTCAGGTGAGCCCCAAACGGCCCCTCGAAACACACCTACACCTCCGCCTTAGCCGCATCAGCCAATCAGATCACCTCCTCATCCTTGGACTTGCCCTTAGAGCCCTCACCGTCCCCACTCTTGTCCGGCCCCTCCGTCCCTGTTCCAGCATCCCCCTTACCAGAGGCCGCCACAGAAGCCACCGACGCCACATCCTCAACCTCATCA
>CM070033.1:130595335-130609839 GCA_036250615.1 Ptychadena robeensis
CGATGCAAACTGCCGAGGTTCCTGCCCCACCGCCACCAAACATTTCCTGAAAATTGTCACAAATTGAAACCTGGACAAACGCCAAACGCAACAGCGCCGTTTCATAACTCGAAAAACAAACAGAGTGTAGAACCCCCACAATCTCCACCAGCAACGGGTAGGACACCGGGCGCCGCGTATCCTGCACCACGCTGCCCTTCCGGTAACCCTTCAACGCCTGCCTGGCCCGAAAAGACTTGGTCACATCAGGCCTCCCCAACAGCTTGCACAGAAAAGCCAACCCAGCCATCTTTTTGGTGACAGCGGACACCGACACCACGCTGGCATAACTACTGCAAATAAACAACAACACCGAATCCTCCCAACACTTCACTCCATCAACAGCGCCCTCACCTTCCACAAACTCCAACCACTCGCTCCAGACCTTCCGATAAAAAGCCCATGTGGACTCACTCACCGATTGCCGGATTAACGCCTCTAGCGTCCCAGAGCGACGTCCCACAAACCTGGCGGACACGGTAGCCCACGCTGCTCCGCCTCCGGTGCCAGCGCGCGAAACTCTGCCCACTGAAAACGAGACAAAGCGTCCGCCAAGGTGTTAGACTTACCCGGGATATGAACCGCTGAAATAAACGTGTTCAAACGCAAGCAACCCAAAACCAAACGCTGCAACAACCGCACCACCGGTGGGGAGGATGCTGACACCTTGTCGATAGCTTGCACCACCCTCAAATTATCACAATGCAACCTCACCCGCTTGTTCCACAGTTTTTTGCCCCACAGCTCCACTGCCACTACCACCGGAAACAATTCCAGCACCACCAAATTCTTCACCAGACCCCCCAGCATCCAAGCCTGTGGCCACCGCTCCGTGCTCCACTGCCCCTGGAAATACGCCCCGTAGCCCACAGACCCCGCTGCATCGGTGAACAAATCCAGTTCCACATTGGACACCGGGCCGTCCGGCCACACTGACCTCCCGTTGTAGTCCTATAAAAACACCTCCCACACCAACAAATCCTCGCGTAACTCCCTCGTGAGGCGCACATAGTGGCGCAGGGCCTTGACCCCCGCCGTGGCAGCCGCCAATCTCCTGCAAAACACCCTACCCATGGGAATGATCCGGCATGCAAAGTTGAATTTGCCCAGCAGCGACTGCAAGTGACACAACTGCAACTTTCGTTGCCGCCGCGCCACACCAATGACTGCCCGCAAGTCCAACAGCTTGTCCACCGGCAGCCGACATTCCAACGCCTCTGAATTAATTACAATGCCCAAGAAACTTAACTCCGTGACCAACCCAATTGTCTTGTCCTGCGCCAATGGAACCCCAAACTTCTCCGCTACATGTTCCAATGTTGCCAACAACAGCCGACACTGGGATGATTGAGGCGGGCCGATACACAGAAAATCATCCAAATAATGGATCACCGATTCCATGCCCGACACGTCCCGCACCACCCATTCGAGGAAAGTGCTAAACGTCTCAAACAACGTACACGAATAAGCACATCCCATGGGCAAACAACGATCCACATAATATCCTTCCTGCCAGTGACAGCCCAGCAAACGAAAGCTGCTGGGATGCACCGGCAATGGCCGGAAAGCCGCCTCCACGTCCGCCTTGGCCAACAACGGCCCCCGACCGAAACGCCGCACCCAGACCAGCGCCCGGTCAAAACGCGTATATGACACTGAACATGCTTCCTCTGACAATGCATCATTCACCGACCCCCCTTTTGGAAACGGAAGGTGGTGAATGAGGCAGAATTTGTTGGGCTCCTACTTGGGGACCACCCCCAAGGGGGACACCACCAAATCCTGCAACGGCAACAACCCAAAAGGACCCGCCATCCTGCCCAACTCAACCTCCTTGTTCAATTTTTCCGACACCACCCCCGGATGAGCCAACGCCGACTTCAAATTGCGGGCAACCGGGGGCGTAGGAAAAGAAGAACAAGGAATGACAAAACCCTCCGCAAAACCCCATTCCAACAACACCGCAGCCTCTCGGTCCGGGTACCTAGCGAGAAACGGCCGCATCCTTTCCACTAACACTGGCGTCCTCCCTCTTGTTAGCAGACTCTCCACGCCCCCTTTCCTTGCTTAAAACACTTTGACGCTGCATGAGACCCCCCACATCCGGAACACTCATGCTTGTACTTACAGTTGCTAAAGAATCGACAACTCCCTTTGTTAAACTGCCAGCACACTCCCCGCTTCTGAGTGGCCGAAGATCCGGCAGCCGCCGAACCCCCGGCCCCCCTCTGAAATGGCGGCCCCGCCTTGGCAGACGTCATGAGATTCAACCACAGCCCCATATCTTTGTGATCCCAGCGGATGGATGGCCTAATGGCCTTCCTCTGCCGGAATTCCTCATCGTACCGTAGCCAGGCCAGGCCGCCATACACCCTATAAGTTTCACCCACCGCATCCATATAACAAAAAAACGCCGAGCAATTCTCCGGCGCCTTTTCCCCTATAACACTCGCCAAAATCGCGAACGCCTGCAGCCAATTAGCAAACGTGCGCGGGATCAAACGATACCTCCGCTTCACCTCCTCCTCCTTCTTACTCTCGTCCGGCTTCCCCCTATCCAGATTAAATTTAGCCAACGGAAGCAAAGAAAATACTTTGCCCTTAGAGCCCTCACTGTCCCCACTCTTGTCCGGCACCACCGTCCCCGTTCCAGCTTCCCCCTTACCAGAGGCCGCCACATCCTCAACCTCATCATCTACAGGCTCACCCCCATTCGACCATAACCCCGCCGACGAGCCTACCCCCGCCGCGCCCAGATCACAAAATGCATCCACCAACGATGCCAACAAATCCCTAACCGTCCTCTTATCATGCCTATGGGCCCTGGCCCTCACCAACCGCCCCCTCCTTTTGCGGCTGAGACCTGAATGGGGCGTGGTTAAAAATTTGTGTGTCATTTCAACCCGGTCCGATCAGACCGGGGTGGGTCACGATGTCCGCCCCACCCCCAATCTCTGCTGCAATCTCACCACGCCGCCCGCGCATTCATGAATTGTTTGGAGTTCCGCAAGGCTTTGCTGGATGCATAGAGATCTTCCTCAGCTCCCGTTGCGCTTGATTAGAATCGGCTCAAGTGGCAACATAGCCTTAAGGCTGCCACAGCCCCACGCACTGGCCCGATTTTGTGCCGCCAACCGTTGTTAACGTGCGCGCTTGGCAGATCCTTGTCACCCCCCGCACCACCCCCCTCCGTCGGCCAGAGAACGACATGTCCGATAATCTTCTGACCAATGGCGTTGCCTGCACTCCATTGCTGATCTGTCGGCCACCCCACTAAACGGTACCGTGTGTTGGGAGCCGCTTAACTCACCCTCTAGCTTCCCCCCCCCCCCGGCATCTCATCTGCACAAGCAGGGTGGGAACTTAGGAGGAGAGGAACGTCGCCTCCCCACCTAACATTCCCACCCCCATTTCAGATTCCCTGAGGATTTAATCGAACTCTTGGATTTGGGCCGGAAATCGCAATAAAACTTGACCTTCCCGCGCCACAATCCATTCTTGACCAGTGTATGGCTATAGAATGAGACAACATATATTAAAAAGCTCATGTTACAATACATAAGGATAGGCCAAGCTGCCTACTGGCCACCATCTTGTCCTTGGATTTCCTACCAGATACACTTCAAGGTCCCCATACACGTCTAGATTTTATTTTGCTGATTAACCTTCTTAGCGTTCATGGACGCAGCCCATCTCGTCCAGTAGTTTTGTGCCGAACAAACTCTGGATGAGCTGTGCTCCCATGAAAGCTGCATATCCCCGGAAAGCTACGGCGATGCTGCATCCAGTCCGGACTTCATGATCGCGTCGCGGTGGAACGCGGAAGGGGACGTAGGGGTTAGCGTAGCCCATAGACCTCCATGTAGTGGCAGGGCTTCGTGCGTTTCCAGCCCATCCCCAGCCTGTGTCAGTGAATGGCACTGGCTGTAATGGCAGAGGGGAAGGGGGGAGGGAGGAAAGGACGAGCAGGTACCCTTCTTACACTGGGCTGCCATTAAGCCTGCATACCACACTGTTCAATGGCGGCGGTGCGCTAGGGAGGTTATTGGGAAATCTATGGCAAGCCCACCCATGGTTACGTCGACCTTAAATTGATTACCCCCCCCTGACGCTTTTGGGACCACCATCTTGCTTGTCCAGTTACTTGCACTGGACGAGATGGTGGCGTCCGGCGAAGATCGGAGCCTGGGCACGCGCATACCTCACTGTTTCTGTGCTGTCCCGGTGAACCTGACTTCTTTTTGTCAGCGGATTCTTCCAACCGAAGTCCCATGACGTGATGACGTCCACATCGCGGGTGGTGGGGATATTCAAATATAATGATTGCACCAATACACAAGTTTTCCCATGCAGAAGTGGCCAGTTTTTTCTTTTCAGTGTGATTCCCACGGATGTGTGCCCTTTGCAGTTTACCCTCCCTCCCCTTTGTGAGTGTGTCCATCACACGCTCAGTAGGCAGAGAGGGTGCAAATGGAATTGTACTTGGATTCAGTGATAACCAACTCCATATAATTCAAAGTAAAAAAACACTTTTTCCAAATTGTAATATGATATCATTTTAATATTCGAAAAACACACAATCTAAATCCATACTGTTTTGAAATCTTTTCATACAATAATGTTTATTTAGTTGTACTTTTAGAGATTTGTATTATCAATTCAAATCATCCATTGATTTTTCCCCTGACCGCCCCAAAAACATAGCTTGAAAGGAAAACTACCTTGTGGGGGGGGCCCTTAAGAGTCCTTCATGGTTGAAGTCAGTTACTGACCTCCTCCACGAGATGTTGATTTTTTCAACTGTCTAACTTTGGTGAGCTGGATTGCAACAGCCCCTGACATGGGTAATCTAATCACCAAAATTGCTGGAGATGTAGAGAAGGGTTGGGGGCAACATTGGGGGACACATGTAGTTTTTTGCCCAAATTAAGTGGCTCCAATTACAAGTCGAAATTCCGATTTTCCGAAATTTGTTTACTTGGACCTTGAAGCTTAATTTTATGCATAACTATGTGGTGTTAGAGACAATACTTTCCTTTGTTTTGTCGTATACCCCCAACCCTTCTCTACATCTCCAGCAAGTTTGGTGATGATACCATGCTCAGGGGCTTTGCACTTAACTCGAAAATCGTCCCGACTGGTCGGCCACATTTTTTTGAAAAAAAAATCCGACCATCCTCTATTGACCTGATGTGGGCACAAAGTGGCCTCCATCCCTTTTGACATTGCAAGCTCATGGAGGGACATGGGAGTCTTCTTTCTCGCACTTCTTTAGAGCCATTATTAAAAAAAAACCATCACGGCAGGAAGATTTGGTGTCCCCCCATTCCCTAATTTATTGTGTAGACAATGCCTGTCTACTAGTGGGCTTCTCTCCCGAATAAGTTCCATTCAGCAGCAGCCTCTCTGAGATGTGATGAATGTCCGAGAAGGAATAGAGAGCTGGTTCGAATGTTTTTGCAGATATCGAATCGACGCTTTCGAGTTCATTGCAAAGCCCCTGAACGATGGTATCATCACCTATCTTGCTGTAGATGTAGAGAAGGGTTGGGGGAACATTGAAGAAAAAACGAGTATGTCTCTAACACAAATAGTTTTTTGTGCACACAATTAAGCTGTCAAAGTCAAGTCCACAATGTCGAAAATTAGGACAAAATTTTGGAATTCCCCGTTTTTCTTTCCAAATCTTCCCCCCACCCCTGCTCTATCATCTACCCAAGATTGGTGATGATCACCATGTTCGGGGCTTTGCAATCAGCTCTGAAAAGTTAGCCGCAATCGAAAAATTCAACCATCTCTAAGCCCCCCATACCCCACATACAATAGGCCAATGTCAATTTCTGTCAATCAACTTTTCTTCTAACCACCAAACCATGTAATATGGATGAGCTTTCTACAAACCCTTCTATCTAATTCACTCTGTATTCTATCAGGAGGACCCGGCACCCACACACTACTATCAGTGATATATCACATCCAATCACTATGTATTCTATCACCGGGAGTGACCCAGCACTACATACATGAATAATACCTTCCAATCACGTATGTTTTCTATCGGGAGGACCCAGCACTACATAGCAGTGATATATACCTTCCAATCACTATTATTTCTATCAGGAGGACCCAGCACTCATAGCAGTGATATATACCTTCCACTCATATGTATTCTATGGGGAGGACCCGGCACTACATAGCAGTGATATATACCGTCCAATCACTATGTCTTCTATCAGGGAGGACCCGGCACTACATAGCAGTGATATACCGCTTCCATTCCATCACTATGTCCTTCTATCAGGAGACCCGACTACTAATCCGTGATATATACATTCCAATCACTATGTATTCTTCATGGGAGGACCCGGCACTACATAGCAGTGATATATACATTCCAATCACTATGTATTCTTCATCAAGGGAGGACCCGGCAACTACATAGCAGTGATATATCATTCCAATCCTATGTATTCTATCAGGGAGGACCCAGCACTACATAGGCAGGGATATATACCTTCTAATCACTATGTATTCTATCAGGGAGGACCCGGCTCACTACATAGCAGTGATATATACCTTCCAATCACTATGTATTCTATCAGGGAGTACCCGGCACTACATAGCAGTGATATATACCTTCACACTATGTATTCTATCAGGGAGGACCCCGCACTACATAGCAGTGATATATACCTTCCAATCACGATGTATTCTATCAGGAGGACCCAGCACTACATAGCAGTGTATATACCTTCCAACACCTTGTATTCTATTAGGGAGGGCCCGGCACTACATGCGTGATATATCCCTTCCAATCACTATGATTCATTAGGGAGACCCGGCACTAACATAGCAGTGAATATACCTTCCAATCACTATGTTTTCTATCAGGGAGGACCCAGCACTACATACATTGATCTATACCTTCCCATCACTATGTATCCTATCAGGAGGACCCAGCACTACATGCGTGATGATATACCTTCCAATCAGTATGTATTCTATCAGGGAGGACCCGGCACTACATATTTGTTGGTAGACTGATGAAAATTGTATGGAGGAACCTGACGGTGTATGGGGGGCTAAGAAGGAGTGGAGGTGTGGGGTTTGTCTTGATGGGGGGCAGTAAGAAGAAAGACTGATGCAGGGAAGATGCCCTTAGTAGAGAGGTGCAGTTTTCACAAGAGGAAAGGGGCGACTAGAACCTTTTGATATGTTGTAATTTCTCCTGTAATTTAATAATGGAATGTTGGTTGATTATGATGATTTTGACTCGTTGCTGCCGCCATCAGGTGGTGAGAACTGGCACGGCGACACTGCTTTCCCGGAAACAAGATTCCATCTTTTCCAGAAGAATCACATAACAGATGAGTTTTCCTATGGACATTCGTCCTGCCTACACAGGTATCATTGTAGGAGGTTCTTTATAAAGAGGTCATTCTGCGACCAGGTTTTATATAAACCCACAAGGATTTTTTCTTTTTCTTTTTCTTGTCAACCCATGTCCTTCAACAATGGATATTGTTACTGGACCAATACCCATCACCACACTCAAAATGGAGTTGTACAGCCGTGTGGGGATTTGTGTTTGTTACCCCGCTATTAGGGAGGCTGGAGGCGTGCTTGAGTCCAAAGTTCTGGTCTTCCCTAAGCTATGTGGGTGTGGTGAGTTGTGCTTGTTACCCCCCCGGCTATAGGGAGGCGGGAGGCTTTCTTGAGTCCAAAGGTTCTGTTCTTCCCTACGCTATGTTGGTGTGGTAAAAGTGTTTGTTACCCCAGCTATTAGGGAGGCTGGAGGCCTGCTTGAGTCCAAAGTTTCTGGTCTTCCCTAAGCTATGTTACAGTCCGGTGTGGTGATTGTGGCTTGTTACCTACCACCCGGCTTTATGGAGGCTGAGGCTTGCTTGAGTCAAAGGTTCTGGTCTTCCCTAAGCTATGTTACAGTCCGGTGTGGTGATTTTGTGTTGTTACCCCGGCTATTAGGGAGGCTGGAGGCTTGCTTGAGTCCAAAGGTTCTGGTCTTCCCTACGCTAGTTGGGTGTGGTGTGATTCGTGTTTGTTACCCGGCTATTAGTGGGGCTGGAGGCTTGCTTGAGTCCAAAGGTTCTGGTCTTCCCTAAAGCTATGTTTGGTGTGGTGATTTGTGCTTGTTACCGACCGGCTATTAGGAGGCTGGAGGCTTGCTTGAGTCCAAAGGTGCTGGTCTTCCCTACGCTATGTTGGGTGTGGTAAAACGTGTTTGTTACCCCAGCTATTAGGGAAGGCTGGAGGCTTGCTTGAGTCCAAGTTTCTAGTATTCCCTAAGCTTTGTTGTTGGGTGTGGTGATTCGTGCTTGTTCCCCCAGCCTATTAGGGAGGATGGAGGCTTGCTTGAGTCCAACGGTTCTGGTCTTCCCTACGCTATTTGGGTGTGGTAAACCGTGTTTTGTTACCCCAGCTATTAGGGACGGCTGGAGGCCTGCTTGAGTCCAATGGTTCTGGTCTTCCCTACGCTATTTGGGTGTGGTAAACTGTTTGTTACCCCAGCTATTAGGGAGGCTGAGGCCTGCTTGAGTCCAAAGGTTCTGGTCTTCCCTAAGCTATGTTACAGTCCGGTGTGGTTATTTGTGCTTGTTACCCCGCTATTAGGAGGCTGGCGCCTTGCTTGAGTCCAAAGGTTCTGGTCTTCCCTAGCTATGTTGCAGTCCGGTGTGGTGATTCGTGCTGTTACCACCCTCCCCGCCGGCTATTAGGGAGGCTGGAGGCTTGCTGAGTCCAAAGGTTCTGGTCTTCCAAGCTATTGTTGGGTGTGTTGATTCGTGTTTGTTACCCCCCGGCTATTAGGGAGGCTGGAGGCTTGCTTGAGTCCAAAGGTTCTGGTCTTCCCTAAGCTATAGGCCACTGGGACCACTGGGGTCCCCAAGCTCTGCTCCATGCCCCCATGCAAGGGTCACTATCGGATTGTGGCTATCAGGGATTTACTTTCTTTCTCCCTTTCTCCCTTTCTCTCAGGGTGGAGGGGTTGGTGGTGTGATACGGTGATTCTGTGTGATGCGGTGTTTCCTTCCTCTCCCGACTTCTTCTGCCGGGTGGGGGGATTTCGATGCGGTCTCGCACTTGGGCCCCTCAAAAGCTAGGAACATTGTGCTGGCATGTTGATTGTGTGTCCACAAACAATCAATATGGTACCATTGGGGAGCCTGGACACCAGATTGGACTAAGGAGGGTGAACTGGCCCTGCCAGAAACGGAGACAAGTCAATTATAATGGCACCAATCATTCCACCGCTCCCCATCCCAGCACTAACCCACCTCATCCAACATCTACCCTTCCAGAGTTTTTGATGGGATAAGGACCCTCACTTGTAATTACCAGAGTAATTACCCTTTAACTAAATGGTTAAATCATCTCATACAACATTACAAAATATCTATGTTATTAACCCCCCCCCCCCCCCCTAGTCGACTGCTGAGGTACAGATTCTGCGCACCATGACTTTAATGGAAAACAAAGTTTTTACATTGTATCCCTGTACACCTCCAAAGTCTGTCCATACAGGAGTCTGGTGACATCCGGACATATAATCACATGTTCAGATGCTTTGGGAATAACTCACAATCAGATAATGAAGATTTCCAAAAGAAACTGTATCAGGTAATTAGCACTGCGACCACTAGATGGCGCTGTAAAATGTGCCAGTGTTACATGAGAGCATGGGGAGGAGTGATCCATTCCCCTGCAGCTGCCTCTTCATTAGATCGGAGACCACACGGAGCATTGAGTTTTCTCTCCTGTGGCTTCCATCTCTGCCTGACGAACCCAGCTCTCCATGCAGTGGAACGGCAGGGGGTAACTTGTACTTACCTTTATTGGCACGTGGTTAGAAGCAAAAACAATATACTTATCTTCGGTTCCTGGAGAGATTCTATATTTAACCTACCCCCATTTTCCTACCGGACCTACTTATCTAGGTCATACTCCCCATTGGTGTCGGGGATCCGCCGGTTTCTGACTCTCCTCTCCCGTGTGAACCAACCTCCACCCGTTCGCATATATGTGGGGGTTTCTTTTGTGGGGCGCAACTGGGCCCACCCTGTATCCAGGTAGACCATTGTCTTTACTAGTAGGCCGACTGTCTGCAAGGCGGACTTCGCGGCGAACATGGATGTTTCGCCCATCTTCTCGCCGGCGAGCAGTGTGGTTGTTGACCCGCTCCGTCGCCACGAGAAGATGATCTCTATTCTTCCTCCGAAGGATCACAACCTGGTGATATCGTGCGGAGAAGAATCTTTTCAGTAGAAGACCGGGCATAAAGGCCGGTCCTCCAAGTGAAAAACGCGGTCGATGCAGGATGTGACGTCAGTGACGTCAAATCCGGCTCCCGGAAGCAGGAACTATGCTTTCCAGTATGCGTTTCCAGGACCGGATGTGAGTCACTGACGGCGGACGTCTTTAGAAGTCCGACCGCCCGTTCGCGGACAGTCCTGCCGATGTTCGGCCATCACTAGTCTTACGCAACCTACCCACTGTGTACATCCCCCGACTTACCCTACACTCTTTTACATTCCCTTGCAGTACACATGTAACCACACTGCATATGTTCCTGATGAAGCGACAGAGGTTGCAAACCGTTTGAACTGTCTCCTGCATGGACTGTATTTGTAATCATCTGCCCAAACAACTTGGACTGGATCTGGTGAACCATAACAACTATATTTGGACTCCAATTAACTTGATTATCGAAACGTTTTTTTGAATTTTATTTTAACTTTTTTTTACTGGTTACATTAAGTCACCTGAAAGTCCTCCTTAAGCCCATGTTCCAGAGTAAGCTGGATACCTGACATGAGTGTAACGGTACTACCGCCAGCGACGTCCTTCTCCGTCGTGTCCTTCACACCGAGCGGGGATTCCACAGCTCTTACAGAGAGCTGTGTATTATAGCTTTGAGGGAAAGAAGAAGAACTGCTTTAGTTGTAAACTTCCTGGCTTTATATACCATTCCCCTGCCGGAGGCCTCCCCTGGGCCCTGATGGTAAACTGTGTGCGAACAACACACAGACCACTGGGACCACCCCCACCAGGTCTCCCCGGCATTGGAGAAATAGCTTCCGACATTCCGTCTGTAATCACATCAACAAAGACTGTAACACCCCATTGTTTGTGACGCTGCCTGTACAGTCCACCCCCTGCCCCACCGTCTGGAAGAGGATTGGCCGGAGCCCGTCTGTACTCACCCCATCACTTCCAGATGGACAGAGTTGTTCTGTTACCAATGAGGCTTTAGGGTGCAAAGTTCCTACTTTTTCCAGAATTTCTACTATTTACAGGGAGTATTCCATTTTATTAACCTCCCTAGCGACTGTGCGTTCTGCGCCCTCCCGACGCTGCTCTTCAACAGTCGGTGTCCTATTCTACACCAGCTGCATGGCGGAAAGCCGGCGCTCCTCCATTAACATGGAGGTCTATGGCGTGCCCCCCCCCCCCCCCCCCCCGCGCTCCCTTCTGTGTCACCGTGACGCGGTCGGGCGGTGCCGAACACCGGAAATGCTTTCCGGAGGCATCGGGTCTACCCAATGCCCAGTTCCCCCGCGTTGAGGCGAACTTGAACAGCGGACGAACTGGCTCGTCTCAACCGCTAGGGAGGTTAGTACTACCAAGAGCCACTAGATGGTGCTAGATCATAGTTTTCAATGGGTAAAAACATACTCCCTAGATTATGTATTTACAATGTCCATTGGGCTTACAACTATCAATTTTTTTTCCCCCCTGTGACCATCATTAGATGGGAGATCATCGAGGGATCATTTGATATGTGAATTTACAACATTAACGGAAAGGTTTTGTTTTTTTCACAGACCGTTCCTATAACGTGGAGTTTATCTACCAAGGAGGAATACAAGTCCGCACTCAATTCCCTTCAATCTGCATTTGGGAATCTGAGATTTGGTATTGTTCTCTTAAGCATGATGGACTGTAGTTGATTTTATTGTTCAAGGCCTCTTGTGGATTGCTTGCTGTTATGGGGGATCACTGCCCTCTACCTAATTAAGACGACTTAAAGTAGCTCTGGCCAGGGCTGATGAGAGGTATAAATTACTGAGGTTGGAGGTGTAAAACTGCAAGACGTTGTTTATTTCACTTGGAGCCTCAGCTTTCCTTACTCGCTGGTTATAGAGGAAAAAAAATGGATTTTTCACAGCAAGCTCAGCAGCCGAGGGATGGGAAGGCAGATTTTTCTCAAATACCGTATATCGCGACCTGATATAAGCCGGAGCAAAATCTGTAAAACATATTGACTCGAGTGTAAGCCTAGGTGGGAATGCCAGCAGCTACTTGATAAGTCAGATAGCGGAGTTTCCAATAATCAACCGTCTCCAGAAACAAATAACAAAAAGTTCACAAGATGGCGCTGCCATCCCAGTTTGTTTACATTTCACCAGCTTGGGAATGCCACTGATGATAATACCGAAACAGAATAAGATCAGTCTATAGACCACCCACATGGCTGCCGGCGCCTCAGGGAGACCAGCGAACACCTGGACATGTAAGTGGGACCCTAGACTCGAGTATAAGCCAAGGGGGGGCCTTTCAGCATGCTGATTGCTCGGCTTATACTCTTGTATATACGGTAATTCAATTAAATTCTGTCCATTCTACCCCCACAATTTCTGATGACTTTGTCCAGCTGTGTGCCAAGCATACAGCTTATTGGGGTTTTTATAGACCCGAGTAATGGTTTCTATAGTTATACTGAGTTTGTTTACAGTTTATATTATAATATATGATAACCCGATTTTAGATAACCCGTAGTGCTCGGGGAATCATTTATCATATATATGTGTGTGTGTGTTTCATTTTTATCTTCTATTAATTTCTAATGTACTTATCAATCAACAGTAACGAAAATGTATTACCCTAATAAGCCCTTGCTATCTAGCCATGCACCATGGGCTACACCAGGGGTCTGCAACCTATGGTTCCATGTTCCCTTTTCCTTGTTCCATGTGTTGTTTCATACGGGTGAGCCAATCTGTGAGCACAGTCCTTTAATGAGTTTTTAATTCTCCAAACTTAATTGGCAAAATGACGCCAAGTGTGAAATTGAGTAAAGATGGTCGAATTTGTTTAAAAAAAAGGCAACCATTTGACAATTTTGAGTTTATTGCAAAGCCCTTGAACATGGTATCATCATCAACTTGCTGGCGATGTAGAGAAGGGTTGGGGGGTATACTACAAAAAGTATGTCTCTAACACAAACAGTTTTTGCATAATTAAGTTCAAAGTCAAGTCAAATTTTGAAAATTGGAATTTCGACTTTGATTTTGAACTAATTTATGCAAAAACTACTTTTTTTTTCAAATGTTCCCACAACCCTTCTCTACATCTCAAGCAAGTTTGTGTGAGATACCATTTTCAGGGGCTTTGCAATCAGCTCTCAAAGTTAGCAAGTCTCTCTGCAGGCCGGGAAGGCTCTATCCCACTGGGACATTCTAAGAGATACACAGAGCCCTGGCATTCTTCTAGCAGGCAGATGGCAGGAGACTTGGAGCCCTCCTATCATCATATTTATGCTGTCTGCGACACATCACCCTCCTCTGTTACTGGGCAGAAACTCACTGTACAGGGATTTGTACCTGTCCTGATATGTTCCGGATGCTGGTGATGAACGTCATCACGTTAGCATCCCGGTGCATTTGGCGTCTCTTCAGTCGACAGCACCCTTTGTGTGCCGACCATAAGCTGCAATGAAGACCCGTCAGGGACACCACCACCCCCCCACCCCCGCACACTTAACCCATTGACCATATCACACAGGGCGGCGGGTGATTTCTGTTTCTCTTGCCTCCCCTACAATTGACCCTAATCCCTAACTGGTACCCTCACTCCAACTGCTGGGCCCCACCTTCGTGCCTTCTTTCCACCAATCCTCTCCTTTCCCCCTTTCTCATAACCAAATATTATCATTACCTCTCCCTGACCCTTTGACACTTCGTCACCTCTCATCCCAGTCTGTGTGTCTTCCCTTATTCCATTTCATTACAAATGCTACAGGCAGTCTTGGAGTCTGTAGGCCCTCAGCCGCCACCCACCGGCCTCGAGGACAACTAGGCCGCCCACAGGCCCACTGAGACCGTTCCCCAGATTGTTCAGCTCACTCTGACCTACCCGTGAGATACCACCACCAGATGGTTCCCACCAACATTAGTTTGAACTGTGCACCTTCAAAGACCCAGAATTCCCCACACGCGCCACCAATCATCCACACCAAATACGGCTGCGAACCTGTAACAGAAAGAATCAACGCCCATTACAACCCCCCCAATTTCAAACTGCCCCCACCTGTCACTCTCAACTACCGACACGCACATAAGACTTGAACTGCTAGACTCCCCATCTCCCGATCCGCTTGACCACTCGCTCCGGCAACCCCCACCCACCCCCTCCGTGGTAGAACCCATCTGAAACGAGTGCGATGCAAACTG
>CM070033.1:130622997-130645125 GCA_036250615.1 Ptychadena robeensis
CCAGCAGGTACCGCCGGTGCCCTGCCTGCAATCGGCGCCTCGCAGCCTGCGCTCGCCCCGTAGCAAGCCTCTACCGACAGAGCCCTGTGGAGAGTAACGGAGGCAGTCATCATATCCGGCTTACCTCTTCACCTACACGGAGCTATCGTCATCGCAGTCCCATTTTGGCGGGTCGAAGGAGCGCTCGGCGTGGATTGAGCAGCTGTGGGCTCCGGGGGCCGTCCAGGAGGAAGTCGGGACCCCGTAGAGACGTGGAATGCGTGCGGCGGTGGAAACTGTGAGGCTACCCGGGTCCCCATCATGGCGTGAGCAGGGGCCGGACGGGAAGTCGGCCGTCCTTCACAAGAGGAGATCGGAAGTGCTGTAGCGGGCTAGACAACTTCCGGCGCAAGCACAACCCAGGACTCCGGAAGCGCGGCACCATGGACCGATGTTTACGCGGGTCTTCGGGCCTCCGTAGCGGCGGCCCGGCCCAAGTGGTGGTCAGGGGTGGGAGAGGGCGGGCGCATTCTCGGGCACTCTCGGCTCGCTGCCACCCATCGAGTAAGAGCTCACGGGAAGCTGCAACTTTGCTCTGTGAGAGACACAAAAAGACGATCGTCAGCCTTGCATGAGTGGGACGAAAATGAAGAGCGCATTGTCCCGGCCTGGCGGGGCGCTCGTCAGAGTGCGGCTTCTGGCTGTACATGATTCAGGCGATAGAAGCAGCTGCGGGTCATTGTCAGCTCTATTGATGAAAGGACGTGGGCCTACCCTAGAGCCGACCCTGTTTTCACAGCAATACACTCCACAAGCAGTAAGCAGATAATCGGACGTGGATGAGCATTATGCACGCTTGCCTGAGATTCGAAGACGTCAGTCTGATGGACATGAATGCAAGGACGACGCCGGTGCTGCTGCAAACGTCGTATTCTGCATGTGGCGGGTCGTCATGTCTCACGCAGCCACGCATGCGGTACGGCTGCAAGCACTTCTAACCGCCGATAGATATCTCCCCCTGCACAGCATCTGCTGCTGACAGGTATGTGTACTATAGTAATATCATCATAGCTCTGGTAAGCGATACGACATTTCTCTCCAGGTCGATTATTTGGAGCGAGCTGGGCCCTGATTGGGGGAAGCGTGTGTTGTGAGTATCAGTAGTGTCTATGGTGTAGCGTACTTCAGACCTGCTGACCATGACATTTGTGTCTAAGTACATTGAGTGAGCGCAAGTCGCCAGTGCGTTACTGGAAACTATATACTGGGACTGCGACGCTGAGCCCTGGGGGTGCCAGGCGGGCTGTAGCACTCAGGAGGCCGCGACCTACTAGCATGCGATGCGCCAGACCCTGAGCGGGGGGTCTGGGCCACCCCCCTCAAAACCACCATCACTTGTTCTTGGACCCATTCCGGTCCCCGGTGCACTGCCGCCTCCCGCAGCAGGCGCAGCGTTTCATCCATAGAAGCCATACTACAGGATAGAGGGTTACAGGTAGATTTCTCCTTTCTTGCCTCCCCTACGAGTGACCCTAATCCCTAACTGCACCCTCACTCCAACTGCTGGGCCCCACCTTTCCCCCAATCCTCTCCTTTCCCCCTATCTCATAACACCAAATATTATCATTACCTCTCCCTGACCCTTTGACACTTCTGTCACCTCTCATCCCAGTTATGTGTGCCTTCCGCTTATTCCATTTCATTACAAATGCTACAGGCCAGTCTTACCAGAAAATCTTTCATGGACCCAACCACCTGATGGTGACTTAAATTTGAAAGCATCTTGAAGAAAGTGGTTCTTTGTACACATATGTTCAAATATTTGTAATAAAGTATCGTCCTATTAGATCCAGGTGGCTGCGGCATGCATAAAATGAATACATCTAAAAAGTGCAGCTGTTGTGTTGTCAAATGTCCCCAAAAATAATAATGCATGAGCTGCGCAAGTGTTTGAGCCCTTTCACACTACTGAGTGTAGCATAAATCATATTGGTTTAGTCATGTTAATTCCCATTTAGATTATTCATATATATCTCTGTGAGTCCCCTGTATTAGCTGCTCCAGTAGCCACAGGCCTGGACCCCACACTCCTTGTGTGCCCCCTGTCTACACTCAGTAAAGGCAACGCAACTTACTAGCTTTACCACATGGTACAAAGGGTCTGCATAGAAAACCTGTTGTACCTTACAAACCTGCATGTGAAACAAGCAACACAGTGTGTAAGCACACAATGCACTGCAGCATCCATTTTCATGCCACAGCACATGCACTTCCCATACACTATGAGTGATATAAACAGCTAGTTGTGGTAATGTGTGGTTGTGTTTTTTCTTTACCCGTAACGTCCGTGGTAAACAATACAAAGGGGTTAGTATGAAAGGGGGTTTACAGATACAGATGGCCAATGTGACTACTAGTGATGGCCAAACTTCGGCCAGGTCTGTTGGCTATCAGGCGGATTGGACTTTTAAAAAAGTCTGACGCCCGCCTGCTTGCGGCAGATTAGGTGGCGAATTTGAATCAGTGACGTCAAATCTGCTACCTGAAACGCTCCTGGTACCTGGAACATTCCAGGTCAGTGACATCACATCTGATACCTGGAACATTCCTGCTTCTGATTGTCGGATGTGATGTCACTTCTAGTGAAAAATCGGCTCCGAAAACCAGAAGACCAGTTCTCTATTGGTCTCTAGTGAAAAGATTCTTCCTCCCTGATCCCACTGGGGGAAGAATAGTCAGCTCCTTCTCGTCGGCGAAAGGGGCAGGTCGAACACCCGTACTGCTCCGCATTCTTGCGGACAGTTCGGCCATACCCACTACTATTCTACTGGGTATGTGATATCCAAAAATAGTTATTCCCCTTATTTTCATATTTTTTATTAATTTAGTATATTTTATTTAGTTGTTGGGAGTTGGTAACCTCCATAGATGATAAATGTGATCCTGTTTGAATCTCACCCACTACAGTTCTTTTAGTTATGTAATATCCGAGAAAATACTTTTTCAGATATTTGGTCAGATTATTTACAAACCCACTACCTAAGCACAAGGCCAATTTTATTTCCTACGTCTTTTTGGTAGCCCATAGAGCGATAGCTAGATATTCGAAAAAAATCTGTATTCTTTTTCAATTAATGAAATTTAAACTGTTTTGAACAATGATCAATGAACACCTCAAAGCTATTCTTAATGAAAAATCGAATAATTTTAAAACGCATTGAGATGTGTAATTATTATGAAATACATGTAATTAATTGTTTGTATCTGTCCATCCATCTCATAGTAGTCATAACTTACCAACATTTTATGTGAAACCAGAAAGTAAAATTGCTCGTAAAACTGTGAAGCAATTCCTGGGCAGTTACTCCTAGCTTCCAAGTATTCAATGTGAATAACAATAGGTTTTGATTGATTTAGCATGATTCAATAAGACCAAAAAATACACCTTCCTCTAAATGTATTACCATCACTACTACCATTACAGCGTACACTGTCTTTTCTACATTATGCACCCATATGCATTTCAATTTCTCTGAAAATCATAACCCATTTGTTTCTCTTTTGTGTTGCCTAAATCGGCATGTGTAAAGAGATCTGCACATTCTATTCTTGGATTGTCTTGCTTCTCCTAGCTCGTCCCCCTACAACATTTTCTATCTAAAAGAACGTGTCACTTTCCTAATGCCACCATAGTGATAGTAGGAAAGCACTAGAAAAAAAACTAGAACACCTTAGTTGCACATTTGTACAGTGATAAAGGTGTTGGTACTCATGCTAGAATTAAGGTAACAGTTCTAGAACCATTGCTTAGGTTCAACTTCAAACATACAAACATTATATCCTTTAGGAGCAATATATAGTATCACTGGGAACCCACAATGTTTAAGGTTTTATATATGTAGTATCGACCATATTTTTGGCCCTATATTACGCAAGCCTATGGCAGACTGTATAAGGTATACAGGTATAAGGTATACAGGTTTCTATAGGAAACCTTGTGTGAAAAAGCCCCTTAGTAGACCTTTGTAGCTTCAGTACTTAAACTATTGTATTTCCTTTATATGACTCTTTCCAGACCTGGTTTTTGTTCTTGCTTATTTCACTTCCTTGGTAAACTGATCTCTTCTTTTGGATTCCAAAACACCTGTACACAGATGACAATCAGATCCTCCTACTCATCTTTTATCTATTCTTCTTTCATCGTGCCTGTCAGATATAATTATTTGGATGTCTGAAATGTACAAATAACTCAACCTAGATAGAACTAAGCTTATCATCTTCCCTCCAAATCATTGCCTGACATGACTGTAATTATAAAATACTGCTGCTATCCTATCTACCTCACACGTTTAATGCATAAAAATCACCCTCTGCTTCCTCCAAAATGTACAAATCCTTTAACTTAAATAACATTTCCAAAATATGTTCCTTTAAAATATTTGCTTATTCTCTCTTAACCTCCTTGGGCGTTTCACTGAGGTCCAGATTTCTGTACCAAAGGCGTTACACTGTTTTCCATTGAAAAAAAATGTTGTAGGCCTGTAACTTACCAAAATATGTCCAAACATGGATCTAGTAGACATCCTGAATATAATAAAGTTTCCAACACATAATTATGTTAAGAAAATTACATTTAATGATAAAATGTAATAGAAAACACAAAAATCTGCTCAAACAAGAATTCATTTAATAAATCAACCAATACTGACAATGCAGTCTGATACTCAGCGCCGGGAACAATGTTGCACACTGGCACATCTGCCAGCAGATTACATGCAGCATGCCCGTGGCTAAGGGTTTAGCTGAGCCAAGATGCTTAAAAACTGTTTTTCACATTTTGGAGACACCTCCATTGATCTCTGGTGATTTGAAGTGTCTCTGGCGGCATTGTGCAGCTTCAATTTAGCACCGTGGGCGAGCAGCTCAAATAGAGCACAGTGGACACTGTCCCATTCGAATGGGAAAGCAGCAGTGGACACAAGCCCTTACAAAGTATTTACTTGTTATGTGTTTTCCTTTATTTTGAACTTGATTGGATACAGAAAAATCAATCCAATCCAACATAAAAGAAAACTCATAAGAGGCAAAAAAAAATTTTGAAAAAACGGCACGATCCTGAACACCGGGATCTGAAGATCAGACAGCAGGGGACCCGGTAAGAAGACTGGCAAGCCTTGGTATTGCCTGCAGGCCATATGGCTGCAGGTTTCAGTAGATAGAGTTAACTCGGGCTAAAAAAAGTTGTTTAAGTCAATTAGCCCAAGTTAACTCTGGCTAAACGCCAAGGAGGTTAATCTCTCACCGTGGCTACGGCAACATCCTCAAGGTTCCCACATGTGCGGCCGCCCGCAACCATTCAATCGTGGTTTTTAACTGTGGCCATTCATGTCTATGGCCTATGGTTTTAGGTCGTGCCTGCTCCCGAACGCAGCATGGGGAAGAGCCCCATTTAAGAACATGGGCGTAATTAGAATCGCGCCGCGGGTGGCCACACATGTGGGGACATACCCTTATCAAAACCATTTGCCACCTTTTTAAGCCCTCCCACATTCAGTATTGACAATAGAATTCAAAATGTCACACTTTGCTAGAGATGGTTGAATTTGTTTTCAGAAATTCGACCATTTCGATGATTTCAAGTTAATTGCAAAGCCTTGCAGGTTGGGAGTATACTACAAAAAAAGAGTATAACTAAAAGTATTTTAGTAAAGGTTTTTGCATAACTGAAGTTCAAAGTCAAAATTTCGACTTTGACTTTAAACTTCATTTATGCAAAAACTGTGCTAGAACAAAAATTTTTTCCCAATGTTCCCACAACCCTTTTCTACATCTCCAGCAATTTTGGTGATGATACCATTTTCAGAGGCTTTGCAATCCGCTCACTATAGGCTATAAAGAACTGAAAATGGTAATTTGTTGGATTAGGAACATTAGGAGGTATTTATTGAAATCAAAAACATCTGAACAGGTAAAATTACATATTAACATCTGACCCCTTATCTGATAGTGGCTTTAGTAAACAAGACTATTTGATAGTCATTTCTCATGTAGTTCTGGGTCCACTGCAGGCAATTATGTTTGTGAGTTTTATGCCTGGCATACACATGCCGATAAGCGGCCGATTTTTCACCAGATTTTTCACTTTTTCAGCGGAAAAATCGTCCGCTTATCGGTATGTGCTCACATACCGATGAAGACTGGCGTGTTCATCGAAGGTAATGGCCGGCACACAAAGGGTGCCGGCCGACTGAAGGGGCCCCATAATGCACCAGGGTGCAAACATGATGACGTCATCACGTTTGCATCCCGGTGCATATCGGGACTGGTCTGTCTGCACCCTTCGGGCGTGTATGGCAGCCATTAGTTAGGTTAGGATTGGATCCTCTGATCCAACAAATGCAAAATAGGAGTATAGGCAAGGGTGCACATAACTTTTTTAATGAGTTACTCGGATGACCAGGAGATGGTGTTTGGTACTCACCCCATATGTAGGGTGATCTACCTCACTGCCTCCCTCACTGTCCTCTGCGTCAGCTTTCTGCATGGTTGATTCTGCTGCAGATAGACCTCCCTCTTCCTGTTTGATCCTCCGATTAGCTGTCTCCATCCACAGTTCACCAGCTGGCTTTGGAACAAATGTAACTCTCACAGTACAACACATTTGAACCCCCAGATCTCAGTATATATCTCAGTATGATATCTCAGTAGTGCAACTTTTCTCTTGTCAGATTTTACCCTACATGTGCCTACTCAGATTTTCATCCCCCAGATCTCCAACACCCTTATAAGTTCTTTTTTTTAATTAGTAATTTACATTCCCAATTTGACACCCCTATCTGCAAACTTTTATAGTTATTAAAGTTTCCCTGCAGTAATCCAAGTGACATCAATTGTATAGGTTCAACAATAAAAACAATAAAAATTGCCAAAGAAGTTTGGCAATAAAAAAAAAACTCTTTTACATCAGTGTTTAACCTCTCTAGCGCTCATGCAAGGTCCAGATTTCTGTACCAAAAGCGCACCATATACTCTAATGGAATTTTTTTGTGTTGTAGGTCTGTAACTTCCAAAAGTCTATTAGACAAGGGTCTAATAGACATCCTGAATATAATAATGTTTGAAACACACAATAATTATAAAAAAAAGTACATAAAAAAATTATAAAATGTATCATTTGAATGCCACCTGTTGTCCTCTCTCTGTCCTAAGCCTAACACATACTACGCCATTGTAAAATGAGTTTTCAATAGATATAGGTGAGGTTTTCATTGAACCTAGCATTGTATGGGATAGATTTATCCCACTGTGAACTGCTATAATAACAGCTGCTGGACCATCGTATTGTTTCTCAGTTCTTCAATCCAATGTGCACAATTTCCATGAAACTAAAGGTTACCAGAATCTAATTCAAAATAAACCCACACATAAAAGGGAAACTACAAAAATAATATATTGCTGAGCTGGAAGTGACATTTAAATGTGTGAACATACAAAGTTCAAATCATTCAGAGTCATTGAAAATGTAATAGTCAAAACTACTTATTTGAACCTCAGATCTATAATTTAGCAATCTGAAGTAAATTTGATATAAAATACATCTGCAAAGGACATCTCAATGTTTATACTTAAAATTGAATATGCAGTCCTGAATGTGATTGTGTGGAGGGTCTAATAAACAGAAGAATATTCAGTTTTTCCTACACTATGTAAAAGTAATGGCAATAAAGTCTATTATCCATTTATGCTCTGTAATTGTGTATGCGCTAATTGACACATTGACAGATGGATAAAGTGATCACTGATGCTCATTTTTGCCCAATCAACAGCTAGAGATTTTTTATGGGCTGCTGCTGCTACTTCAATGGAGTTGCAGGCCTGATTTACCTACCTGACAAGAGATCTTTCATTACATAATTGTCTTAGAGAAATTATATATTTTACTGAGGATAATTTAACTCAGTCAGTCAGTTTGGTTAATCAAGGGGCAGGAGAGGGTTAATGTATGGAGTTCTGCTGTGAATAACAGACCCATTAAAATAAATATATTGTATGCAAAAGTAACTTATTATGAAGCAGAATTACACTAATCTTTTATACTTGATCTATACTAATCTTTAATAGTTGATACCTCTCACAACCTCACCCCTTATTATAGGTACATAGCTGTCAAGTTTCATAACAAAAAAATCAGGGGACGTACAGGAAGTGACATCAGTGACATCATTTCCAGTATGCAGATCTTGGTTCTTTCGCGTTCCAAGTACCAGAAGTGATGTCACTGATGTCACTTCTGGCACCAGGCGGACTTCTCGATAGATTTAGCAGGGAGAGGGAGTTACTCTCCCTGCTAATGTCCCACCCTGCTTGTGCTGATAATGTGCAGGGTAGGACATTAGCAGGAAGAATAACGCCCTTTCCCTGCTAGATCAGCGCGATTTCAAGAATCCGGGAAAAATCTGGGATTTCTTGAAATCATGATTTGGCTGGGAAAGCCACATAAAAAACGTGACTTTCCCGGCCAAAACGGGAGGGTTGACAGGTCTGCAGGTATGATTTGTAAAAAAAAAATGAGTACATTCAAATTGTCCCTCATCGTTCCTTCCTATGATGTTGCACTGCGGCTGGTATAAAGTCCAATAGGTTGTAGTCCAGTCACAGTTCAGTAAATAGGTAAGGACACTCTGCATACAATCCTATAGAGATACATTTGAAGGTGATGCCCACAAATGGCCACTTGTGATATTGTGGTTAATTAAGCACCAGAAGACTGGCAGCTAAATCTCTTATATTGGTCCAGGGCACAGAGGGTAATGAGATAGTTTTAGAATTGTGGAGAGCTTCTCCACCATGGTTCTTGCTAAGAGGTAAGTAAAACTTTTATATATACAGCCTAGCCCATAATTATTCATACCCCTAGCAAGTTTTTTCTTCAAATTATAGGTTCACCACCGAGGTCATCCTGGTCAATCTGGGCTCTGCTGTTGGCAATGTCTCAAGGCAGACAATCCAACGGACACTGCACACTGCTGCACGGATGCAGACCAAGGAGGACGCCACTTCTCCAGATAAGGCACACAAAAGCTCACTTGGCCTTTGCAAATGCTCATTGGTCAGATGAAACAAAAATTTAATTCTTTGTCACAATGATGTTTTCTTCATTTGCCGTAATAAAGGAGAAGCCTTCAACCCAAACAACACCATCCCCACTGTCACACATGGTGGTGTGTTAGGACCCTGGCTGTACCGTTCACCGCCTGCTGGTGGCACTGTGATTGCCCATCCATGGGTTGATCCCACAGTCACCAGCCGGTGGCTCCCTGCAAGCATGGGCTGGGTGGAGCTCACGCCTCCCTCGTTAGCTTAGTGCTATTTAGGTGTGCTCCAGCCAGGCCATGCTTGCTGTTCATTATACTTGTCTCTGGATCTGTATTTGTGCTGTTTGTTTGTGCTTGTCTGGACCTTGTGATACCCCTGGACTTTGACCTGAACCCTGAACACTCCTGGACACTTGCACCTGTTTGTCTTCGTATCTGTAAGTCTTTAATTAAACCTGTTTCTTTTTGTCACCACCAACTGTCTGGATGTCAGTGTGTGCAATCTGCCTGGTCGCCTTCCCTGTCCTGGATCCTGACATGGTGGGAACCTAATGCTTTGGGGGTGTTTTACAGCCAATGGACCAGGAACCTAATCACAGTAAACGGCACCATGAAAAATTAGCAATACTTAAGGATTCTTGACAACAGGCAGCCTGCAGAGAAACTTGGCCTTGGGCACCAGTGGACCTTTCAACATGACAATGCCCCAAAACACACAGCAAAAGTGGTGAAGAAATGGATAGGCCCTTAGATGTTGGTTGTTGGCTTAGTGATCCAGCAGCATCTGTATACAAGGAAGCTTAAAAAAAAGTCTAACAGTACTGAAAGTATAACCACAATATTTATCCCAAACATCCAAATTTACGTTAAACATTTTTGATCACAAGAATGTACATCAGCACAATAGACCCTGAAGCATTTCATCCAGAGGACTTAGTTATAGAGGTCCTCGATGTTAAAGTTCTTTGGGTGAAATGGGTCAGAGGGAGGAGTCCTGTGTGCTGACAGATATTGCTGTGATTGAATAATAAAGTTTTCATATTCAAAGACATTCATGGGACAAATATGGGGTTGTTTTTTGTTATGGTGGGGTGGCAAAGACATACCCTTGAGTTCCTAAGACTGGGCATCCAGGGTGGTGGGGACATTTTATGGAGGTGGTGAGTGGTAGGGGTTTATTTATTAATCTGCATTATAGTACCGGATATGAAGTCACACTTATATGATGGCAGGTTCAATATAAATATGAATTCTCTGTGTGTACAAGGTTAATACAGGACATCTTTGTGCATATCATTGTTTTATTTCTGCTGAGAAAGATTGGTTTGTATTTGTGCACTCCAGGTTGTGCATTAAACAGCATTAAAGTAATTATTACTTATTATAGTCATGATAAGACTAATTTGCAGGTTTCCAAGGCTAGGTTTATTGCCATATATTTTTTGGCAGCATTTAGCAAAACAAATTTTCTTTATGTACTTGTTTGCCAATTTTATTTTTACTAGGGTAGTGAAATCTATAAAAGTTTCAAGTTTCTATTAACAGTGGAATATGTAAGTGGAGGATGTTTTCCAGTCTGAGCCTCTTCTACACTGTGTTATAGCAGGACACCGGAGTCACAATTACAGATAATTAGAAAGGAAGATGAGATTCTGAAACACCAATTAGGATGACCTGCCTAGCCAGCAATTGTGTGCATGTGTTTAGATGCTCAGACATTGCCCTGAGGTCATGCAAAGTTAAACAAATTACCCAAACCAACTTTATTGTTAGTAATTAGTCACTATGTTGGTAATTTTGATTCAGCGAAAAATCTCTACACTCCTGTATTCTAAATTTTGTTTACTTAATAAAGGGTCAGAAAAGGAATTTGATTTTGACATACGGTGGAAAATTAAAAAGTAACTGAACTCCGATAGCTGTGGCCAAAAAAAACACAGGGAAAAGTACTGCTCACCAGTAATTTAAATGGTATTCAGTTGATCCAGATCCCCCAGTGATCCCTCACCCTCATTATAATTAAATATGCCTTTGTCTAGTTTTCATTTTGGTACAGGCAGATCTTTGCTTCCCTTCAAGCTATAAAAGTGGATATCACAATAGTGACATCACCAAACCTCTCTCCATATCTCTTTAGATCTTTCTGAACATCTGCATCTGCTATAAGGGTTTATCATATTTGCTTTATTGTTTTTTTAGCATATTGGCATCTTTGTAGATTAAAGAGATGATGGAAAAAAATATGGAAACCACAAAAATCTCTTAGGCTATGTTCCACATTGGCTATCAGCCACGGGGCAGACACTATTTTAATCGTGTGCGGCAATCCCAGTGGATCGCCTCTATTTAGTTAAGGTCTTGTGCCCACTTCAACTTAGGGCCGTGAATGGGCGTGATTAAAGTCGCTTGTCACTTCAACCGCACCCATTCACTGTCAGATGTCCTGCCCCACCCTCCCACTTCCTGGCTGAAATCACTCAGCCATGATTCTAATTGTGGGTGCTAGCGATTTCCTGCAGCTCTACATTGCGATGAAAGTAGCCAAGTGGGAACATAGCCCTGGTACATACGAGCAGTACGGGTGTTCAACCGCCCTGTTCGCAGACGAGAAGGAGCCCTCTATTTTCCCCCCGGCAGGATCAGAAGCAGCGAGATCCCACCACAGGAAGAATCTTTTTACTGAAGACGTCACATCCGGTTAGCACAACCAGGAACTATGGGTTCCAGGTACCGGATGTGACGTCACTGATGTCACATCCGGTTTTTCAGATTCAAATTCTCCGCCTAGAGGCGGGGAATTTGAATCTGCCCGCGAATTGGCGGACGGCGAAGTTCGGCCATCACTAGTGCCAAGAGGCTTCTTACGTGTAATTTGGTAAGGTTGTCGGTCTTAAAGTTTTAAGATTAGGTTGTATTAGGGGCTAATAAACACATTATTGCAGATGGTCCCAAAATTATTTAGGGGAATAAGAATAGTTGTTAAATGTCAAGGACAAAGTGTAAATATTCTGAGATCAATAGGATTGAATGATTAATTTAATATTTAATGCAGGGGACAATGTGATGGGTCAATCTTAATATTTATTGAAAACATTTTCTACAGTTGTGGAAGTTTTTCCTTCTGATTAGATACAAGGATAAGCATGTTAATAGGAAAACAACCCAAAATGTTACTTTAACATTGTAATGTAATTGTTATCTGGAACAAGCAAAGCATAATACTATAAGACATGTGATATCAAGTGTCAATTAATAGACACATCTGTGGGATTTATTTCTCAAATAATATTTTCTTAAATCGCATGGCCCAAATATAATCACACTGTGAGCCAGACTTTAACACCTGGTCTAATGACGTAGCATGGTACTCCTGTTTTGAGATTATTATCACTACTATAGGTACTATAGCTATAAGAGGGACTTCAAATGTACAAGCATTGTAAAGCTGTTTTCCAGTCATTGGTCTACCTTTTAGACCTATGTTAGTGATAAGTGATGAGCGGCATAGACAATATTTAAATTAAAGTTCGATTCAACATTCGCGAATGTTCACAATTCAAGTATATGGCCATGCATTGCAAAAACATATTCACAATTATAATCGCGGTTACCTTCAAAATTTATATAAAATCACAATGCATGCCCATAAGCTTCCCAATGCATATTATTGCGAATATTTGGAATCGCGAATAACTGCTGCCATAATTGCGAAATTTTCGAATTCTGGAATAGATGATATTTGTCACATATATTTGCAATTTGAATATTAGTTATGTACAGAATAGTGTGGAGCGTGAATATTTGAATCGCTAATTTTTATTGCGAATATTGGCACTTCGAGAATTTGCAAAGATCTGGAATTTAATGTGCATGCAAAGAATTCACAAAGGATTACTTCTAAATGTTGTTTCATAAAATTACACTGCAGCTGCAATTTCACATTCTGCCACTGGATGTCGCCTTGACAACACACATTGCCTTTGCAAAAAATCACATTACAAATGCTGATATAATGGACAGGAGATCTAAAATTTGGAGAATATGATAAGAAATGTTGTAAATTCGAATCTTGCATATGCTGCTCATCACTAGTGCAGAATCAGAAATCAGACAAGAGGTGTGTGGTTAGAACAGATAACGTTTACTATATTTTCACTGAACAGCCATATGGTAACTAGGGACAGAATGCAGGGACAATAGGGGAGCATAGAGGGAAGATCTATATGCCTAAACAGGTTTTTATAAGTCCAGAAGCTAACTTGGGCCAGGGGTAAATTGGTAATTAGTTTAAGCAGTTGAGGGCCCAACACCTGGTTACAGGTCTCAAGCCCATCTCGTCTGTCTCACCGGTCTATCCACTGAAGCTTACTCATCAATGGAGGGGCCAAGTTTATTTAATGGCAGGCCCCTGAGGGATTAAAGGGAGGATTCCTAAAGGGGACTGTACCTGTCTCCTTATTGCAGGCTGACTCCTTATTAGAGATGGTAGACTTTTTCCACTGGCTGACTTTGTGAGCTGATTGCAAAGCCCCTGAACATAGTATCATCACCAGCATTGCTGGAGATGTAGAGAGGGGTTGTGGGAATATTGGAAAAAAAGTTTTGCTCTAGCACATGTAGTTTTTACATAAATTAAGTCAAAATTTTTATTTTCGAAGTTGACTTTAAACTTAATTTTATGCAAACACTATTTGTGTTAGAGCAATACTTTTTTTGGAGTATACCCCCAACCCTTCTCTACACCTCCAGCAAGTGATGATACCATGTTCAGGGGCTTTGCAATTAACTGGAAATTGCCAAAAGTTAAGGACATTACATAAGCTTCTCTGAGAGACAGTGACATGTAAAGTGCTACATGGTTGTGGATAATAATATATACTAGTTTAATTTAACTTTTGAAGGTTTTTTTTTTTCCCAGTATTTTCTTTATTTCAAGAAATTAGAATAAAAATGAGAATATACATCATAAGGCTTATTTACTGATTGTCACTGCTGTTATTTCCTTGCTGTTTCTTCATTGTAAAGCCTTATTCATTTTGGTTCCTGAGCTTACACATTATCCAACAATACAAATAACAACAGGAGAAACATATCTTTTCAGGGCAGAAGCGGAATATGGCACTAAGCCAATCTACTCTCTCGTCAAGTAATTAATCGAGCTTCCCCTCATTAGTTTATCTCTTGATGGAGACTGGTGCAGCCTGTTGATATGAGGATATTTAACATAGTCATTAAAGAGCTGATAATCACTGGACAAAAGGGAGGTGGCTCAGACCATTAGGCACACAATGGAGCATGCTTATCATTATTAAGTGTCATCACCAGAGCAAATGATCTATCTCAGGACTATTCTCAAATATCAGCACTATGGAACTTATATGAAGAGTAGACAATATCAATTTTGAAGTTATCTTACAAGACGACTGGTTCAATCATTATGGTAATTTATTTTGTTGGATCACTGATGCTTAAAACTAAGCTAATCTATTTACAGTATCACATGATCTTTCATTTTATGCAAGACTGCATACGGTAACGTGAAATGTTGTATGGTTTGAACTGGTGTGACATACCTACAGACCAAAGCTGTCCTCTGATCTATGGTCTTTTCATAGCTACCAGATAAATTGGCCCATTAGCACTGTCATATGGAATTTCTGGCCAAAAGTGAAAAGCGCTGTAATTTGCACACTTTGATCAATAAATTCCAGAAAGATCAGAACAGTTGTATTCAGGTTTAATATATGACCCTTCATATATTCCACTGGGTTCATATCTGTCATCTCACTTGGGTTATCAACTTAGGACTAGAATGCCAACTTACTACAGATGAACTTTTTGTGCTGAGACCTTTGGTCACTTGGTTCATTATCAAACAAATATGTGGCTTATTCCCTTGAAAGTGCTGTGATTTAATTTTGTAAGTTGTGCTGTCAGTATAATGCCAGGAGGGAATCTACACAACTGGGCTGATGTAGTATTTAATGCAGAATAGTCACTTTGGAAAGTGAATAATATTTAAAAGTAAATCTAACCCTTGTAAATAAATATAGTAAAGTTTTATTCACTTTATCCATCCAATTACATGGAAGGAAAAATATATTGTTTTATCTTCCTGTGTACATGGTTGTGTATATTTATTTAACACATGGTTTCCAAACTTTCCCTGCATGGTCCCTCTGTTCTACATTGAAACGTTATCAACCCCCCTTCCCCATTTAAACAACACAGGTTTAGATTGAGTGCCATTTAACACTTGAAGTATATTTGTGTGTTTATGTATATAATATACACTACAATCATGCAGGGGGATGCATCGTATATACAGACAGACACACATACACACACCAATCATACAGAAACATTCATCATTCACATAAAGACAAAAACACATTGGTTCAGATTGAGGATTGTGTACCATTTAATAAGAAAAAAGATGCACTATTTGGAGTATTGTGGCCAACATCCCAAATACATACTTACTACCTTAAATAGAGGGGAGATCAAAACAAGCCCCACAACTAATCTAAATTCCCCCTGAGAAAAAACGCAGGGGCAAGGGGACTTTAACGGCCAACAGTGTATGATAAAAGAGGTGAGTAAAGTTCAAAACAATAACAATTTAATGGACATGATTGATAAAAACATAGGACATTTCAATGTTGGTAGATGTTAAAAAATAATTGATCAGGTGTTGAAGACATCCATGAATACAAAATAAAAAGGAGCATATACATACAGACATAAATAATACTAGTAAATACGTCAGGATAAAGGTCCTGCAACAGGTGTGTCTTCATCAAGGTTGAATCTATATAGACAATAATAAAAAAAAACACAACAAAACCAAGAGAGAGACAGACATAGAACGCCGGAGAAAGCCAATTATCATTACAAATCCCAAATGGTGGCATATCGATCCAGATCCAAAGTAAACCGAGTACTTACAATCATCAACACCCAGAAACCAATCACTGTAAAGCATAGTGGCCAAAAAAGCGGGAGGCCAGAAACAGACCCGGCGTCAAACAGAGCCAGGGCAAACCTGCACATAAAAGGATGGACCTGATTGGAGAATTAATTCAATCGGAAATGGGTCTGGATTTTAAAGTATTAAAGTAGGGGGGGGGGCCACAAAAAGAATGAGTGAGGCGTTCTGTGCATATCGTTAAATTTAAAGTGTTCAGTGACTAGAGGTGATAGTTGAAAATGTATAACTGTGCTAAGGTAAATGTGGAGGGATATATTATAGAAGGTTGTGACCAAACGGTGAAAAAAAAGGTCCAAAAAAGGGGGACCCCCTCAAAAAGGACTAGAGTACTAAAGTGCAAAAAGGTGTATCATAGTGACATTCGTGATTGAAATTAGGGTGATAACAGTAGAGGTTACCAAAACCAGTGTATAAAAACAATGAATATATAGGACAGTAAGTAGTAAGTACAGATTGTGTACCATTTAACACTTGCAGTATATTTGTGTGTGTGTATAAAATACACATAGAGACACACACACTACAATCATGAGGGGACATGCATCGTATATACACACAGACACACATACACATACCAATCATACAGAAACATTCATCATTCACATAGACAAGACAAAAACACACAGAGACACACATTACATGTACTCTACTTACTGTCTGCAGCTTGTTCCCCAGTGGTTGACCTCCTACTTGTCCCTTCTCCAGGTATCTGGTTGGCAGGGGTATTGTGTGCAATTGGCAGGAGGAGAATAGAACTGACAGCAGGGGAGCAAATAAGCAACCGAGCGCTGCAGGTCTTTCCTCTGCCTTCTCTGGCTGACAACACAAATCTCACTCAGAGGGCTCCAAGTGCAGCCCCGGCTGCTCCCCTGGAATACCTCCACCCCCCCTAGGGGGCACGCCCCCAGTTTGGGTACCACTGCATTTAACTAAATAAGGATTTAGTGTACAGTGTAAATACAGCATACATTGTGCTGTGCAGTGTACTGTTATTAAGTGAAGAGGTACCTTTGCTGAGGCATTGTTACAGTTGGCTAGAAATTATCCTTTTCCTTCTAGAACAGGGTGTCGGACTCTGGCCCAGAAACCACATTTGGCCTACAGTCTAATTATATTTGGCCTGTGAGATTTTTTTCCTAATTTTTATTTAAAATATAAAAAAAAATTAATGCCACAGATGTATTTTGTTCCATAATCAATGCTTAAGCAAATTTTAACCTTGTGTAGGCATTCTTTCAATAAAAATCAAGGTCGGCCTGTGAGTTTATCCAAATTTAAATTTTCTTGCCACTGTGTGTTTGAGACAACTCCAAGCTAGAGTCCAAAAAACAACCAATAATTGGATGCTCTGTTATGCCAATACCCTCTAAACTGCCCATGGCTGCCTTTGCCATTTACTTGAGCTTACTATTGGAAGGCAACCCAAAACAGTGATAGGCTTATAGAGATTTGCAAGATGGGGTAGCCCACGTTCAGAGTTACCACATGACTACATATCTGCCCAGCAGTTTGTCCCAGGGTTTCTGAATTATTGGCACTTAGGAAAAAGTAAATACTAGGGCTTCTCCTTTGTGAGAGTCTAGCATTACTTGCATTTTTGTGTGTGAACAGGTAACTTTTAATTGGGCTATATACTCATATCAATGTGTTTTTCTAACTGCTACCAGCTAGCCAAATATCAGGGAAATGGTGTGTTTGTCTAATTAGGCGTTTCACTATAAGTGCTCAATCGTCCAATGGAACATATTAGTATTACAGAACAATCTTGGAATTGCCTGCTGTTTCATTGTATACTGGAAACTGGGTGGTGGCGTCAAGACTAGACCTCTATATTACCATCTGTACTTTTTAAAATCATACAATACAAAATGCTTAGCTTTTAGTCCTCTGGTCATTGCTGGAACCCTTTTTTATATTGTAAAAAAGATACAGAAATTAAAAGCATCAATCCACGGTGCCTAGAAAATCCAGTCCAATGTTTTTTCATTAGTAAATACAGAATAGTCAAGTCATTTTGGTGGCTTTGCACAACAGAAATAGTGCCTCATAAATAATAGTATGGCTGGAGGGTTGTGATGCTGAAGGTTGCATCTTGGATTTCTGGTCTGTTCTGAAGAACTCTGAGGTTTTCTGGAATATCTTTGGTTATTTGTTCAGGAAATATATATTACAAACCAATGTACCAGATCTTAGATTGTATATGGAAAGCAGGGCTGCCGTCAGGAGGGGACAGGGGGCATTCCTGTCCCGGACCCGACCATCTGTGTCCATCCTGTGTTCCCTGTCCTGTGCACTGGCTGACAAGAGAGGGGAGAGAACCTCAGCATCCCCCTCTGCACCCCCTCCTCCCGATGTGTGTGAAATGATGTGATAAATTGACAGCAAGTGTTTACTGGTGACATCTAGTGGCTGAAGTTGATTTTGCAGATTGAGTTGAGATTAAAGCTAGCACATAATAAATAGCTGTACAAGCAACTTCAATTTATCATGTTTACACTACTGTAAAAGTTTTAATTGTTTAATGTACGCACTTTTTGTCACTTGGATAACTGCAGAGAAACATGAATAACTATAAAAGGTTTCAGTTAGGGGTGTCAAATTAGGAGTGTAAATTACTAATCCAAAAAGATTGGACCTCTAATGGTGTTGGAGATCTGAGGATTTACAATGCTGCTCTCCAAGGGTGGCTACAATCATTGATAGCTACAATGGAGTCCTAAGTAGTGTTGAGCGAGAATGTTCGAGATTCTAATATATTCGACATTCGAGAATTCGCAATATTTCACGAATATGCGCTCAGATATTCGCAATGGCGGATATTCGTCATATTATGCTTTAACATTGTTTACTGGCATACATGAATGGCATTGTGAATGGATACGCACAATACGCACAGTGCTAATACTGGCTATGATCACAGAATCAAAGAAGAGAAGCTGTAAAGCTGGTTCGCGAATCTTTGCCAATCATTGCAAACACCTACGTGCAATGGAAGGCAATAGATTACAGTTGAATCAAATTTTACGAAGTTCGAATGTTTCTTAATATATTCGCCAAATTACGCAAACTCAAAAAAAACATATGCCGCTCAACACTAGTCCTAAGGCCAGATGGGTGTTATTGGTTGGATTGTCAGTTGGAAATAAACACAAAATGGCCAACATCTAACTTAAAAAGGTCAATATGTTACATAGCTAAATCTTGGGTATAATTTACATAAATTTAGTTTGCTGCTAATGCATCGCATTATGAAATAATATATGTTAACTTGTATTTAATAACAAAAGAGAAAAAATGTACTGAGCTTCCACTATTATAGTTGTGCATTAAGGTATTGATCCTTGTCTGCGACTTGAGATATCAGGAGGTAAGTTATCTACAGTTTAGAAAATGAAAAGACACAAATTTCCTCTTCGTTTCCTATTTTACCGATTTCTAGATAAAAGGAAACATCATGAACTTTAATATCTTCCACTGAAAAGTTTGCTCTGTGCAGGCAATACAAGGGCAGATGGCTACTTGGAGCTGCCCTGTTCTAAAATGATAGAATACAATGACCATAAAACATTGTCTGTAAACACAAAATAATACGGCAGTATGGCGAGTCCACCAAAATCATCAATTATGATTATATTTTACAGTGAACATTAATCAGCTAAATGGAAGTGTAACCTTAGCCCCTTTTCCCTTTAGACATTTATAATAGTTAGTTTAATGTGACATAGTACAAAGCCATATGGCAGAGGTTAGAGAATGTGCCTTATTGAGAGCTCTGGGACTCAAGGGACTCGGAGACAATCAGATTGTTCTGTTTTGTCATGAACAAATACAGCTGAGGCTCATAGAGATAAAGGAATAGAGATTTTTTTCCAAAAAAATATGACAAGAACAAAGAAGCAAAAAGTTAAAGAAAACTTTAAAAATAAAGAAAGCTGAGTAAATTGCATCGTTATAGTGTTATACAGACCCTGAATTATACTTATCTAGTCTTTCACTGTTGCTAACCTCAGATCTCATACAGCAATAATCTGCCATACGTGTCTAATTAAAGTGTAGTTAACCAACTTTATTTGTTTATTCTTAACAAATGTGCTAAAGTAAGCTTTGGCTTTGAAACTTAGGACAATTTAATTATTTCATTAACCGATTTTAAGAGTATTATAGAGCTTGAATAACGTCCAAGATGTGTCATTTATACTGTGATGTTTTTTCCAAATAAGGGTGCCAAGTTATCATCGGAAAAGTTCTCCAGCGAACTCATGGAGAAGCACATTATCAATTTGATCAGCTGATTAAATAAACTTCCTGGCGGTATGGCCATATCGCGCTATACGGATGATCGCTGCGGAGAACACTGTACTCTGCTGGTATTCCCTGCCCTCCCCTCCACATGTCTACACATGTGGGCTGGGAAAGCAATACCTCTCCACTATAATGAAGATCTATGGTGCCGCGCCACCCCTCCCACCCCCCCTCTTTGACATCTCCGATGACATCAAAGACGTATTGCTGGAGACGATCTGTGGGCCTGCAAAGATGCAGAATTTGTGCAGAGGACTGGATTCTCTGCACAAACTGGGTATGGGCAGACCGCCGGGGAGGTTAATACTGCTCTGTATGGCTGATGCTCTCTAAGCCTACACAGGGAGTAGAAATGAGACATATGATCCTTATACAGGGGTGCACATAACTTTTTTAGTAAGCTCCTCAGATGAGTACCAGTGATGGTGTTTGGTACTCACCCCATATGTAGTGCTGTCTTTCTCACTGTCTTCCTCACTGTCCTCTGCATCAGCTTCCTGCATGGTAGATTCTGCTACAGATGGACCTCAATGTTCCTGATTGGACCTCCGATTTGCTGTCTCCATCCAAAGGTCACCAGCTGGTTTTGGATCAAATGTGATAATATTTTGTTGAATCTACCGTATTTTTCGCCATATAAGACGCCCTTTTTCACCCCCAAAATTGGGGGCAAAAAAGTGTCTTTGTCTTATACGCCGAATGCGCGACCCCCAGCGGCCAATTGGTCGCACCTTGGGTTCCCAACAGCTCTCCCGGCACGGAGGGGAGCTGGAAAAGCTGGAGGAGCTGTCAGTTCAAATGGGAGAGCCGATGTACGACTGGCATAGGCAATGAAGACAGAGCTAGATGAATTTGCATCTATAGCTCTCCTGTCCGTGGGAACAGCAATCACTCTGCTGCCCTACGGACACAGAATAAGTGACATCGGCAGAGGAGAGAGAGAAAGCAGAACACAGCCCAGCCCTCCTTCTGTAGATCAGTGTAAAGTATGACGTGTTCCCCTGAGAGTGTTCTGCTGCTAGTGACACCTTCTGGCTGAATTGAATATTGCATCCATTAAATTCATTGCATTAACCCAATTGATGTGAAAACGTATTAAATTTTTATTCTGGTTTTCCTGCCCTAAAAACTGTGTGTGTCTTATGTACCAGTGCGTCTTTTACGGTGAAAAATACGGTAATTGTATCAATCTTATTCTAGTAGTGTATATTCAAAGTGCAGATCAGGCAAAGTACCAGTCAATCAGAAACCATATTTCTCCAGACTAGTTTTAGTTAAGTCAGGTTGGATTGGATACTGTGATTTACTCCAGTTTGCATTGTTTGTTAAATCAAACTTTGAGTGTATTGTTTTTTATGTATTATGTATTTATGTATTGTTTTTTATATATATCACACGCTTTGTGATCAATATCTCATTGTACTGGCTGCTGCTGTGGTAAGCTTTGCAGTACATTTTCTTACTGTTCTATCTTCACTGCATGTTCTGTTTGAACATATATAAGAAAAGTTCAAGCTCTGGTTAATAAATCAAGATGGTATTGCAGGTTTGTAGTTTTATTGATAACAAGCAGCGATCGAGTGAAACTAGAGAAAAACAAAAATGAATCATGCATTCAGAATATGAAACATAATGTATAATCACTCTATTAAAATAATAACAACCCAGTGGTATCATACATTTAATTTTATTATATTTATTTTTTTGCTTTGTAAAAGCGTTTTAAAGAATTTGAAACCAGGCCATGTCTCTTATGGCTCA
>CM070033.1:130648982-130660551 GCA_036250615.1 Ptychadena robeensis
CCCCCCCCCTCCCCATTGAAAAACAGGTTTAGAATGAGGACCTGGCACCCCCGGAATACCACCGCATCCCCAGTTTGGGAACCACTGCCCTAACTGAATATACTTTCTCAACCCTAGCTCACCCTAAGCACAAGAACATGATCCATTAATGAAAGAGAATTCAGCTACACCCAACTTCCTGCATAACCACCTATGTAATTTGAGCATAAAATGTATAATATAGCAATGTTGTGGTAAGCAGATGGTACATTTTGATCAATATGTTGGCAATGGAAGCTCAAATGTCAAATGTTTCTGCAGTGGTTTTATTCAAATCATAGGCCATGTATTTAAGTTAACATTCAAGTTTACCTCTGGGTATTTTCCTAAAGCAGTGGTATTGCCTTGCCATGGCCATAGAGCTGATAAAAAATAATATTTCTATACACATTATGCTAAAATGGTCCCTAGGCTAAAAATCAGTGCTATCTAGTTTCAATACCAAGAATAATTATACAAAATACTGACAATGATTTCTTATTTATGCAGCGCCTCACAAAAGTGAGTACACCTCTCACATTGTGGTTGACAAACTGAAAATGACATTTTGATACAATATAAAGTATAGGCATGGAGTTCACAAGAGCTTCACAGGTTGCCATTGGAATGCTCTTGCACTCCACCATGATGACATTACAGAGCTGGTGGATGTTAGACACTACACTACTTTTCCACCTTAGGTCTGCAGACATGCTTGGCCAGTCCTCTACCATCAGAGGCTTCCTTCTGCAAACCAATTAGATACATTGGTGGCATATGATCTGAGCATTAACAGACTGACCCCCCACCCCTTAACCCTCTGCAATATTGTGGGCAAAATTTATAGTTTCATTTTAAACCTCTAGATATGAAGCTGAGCATGTCCACTCAATTTCTTTGGGGCACAGCCCATTTACACTACAAGCTGTACACTGATTACATTACATTGTATAAAAGTGTCATATCTTCAGTGATGTCCCATGAAATATTAGTATAAATTATTAACCACAATCTCAGACAGATTCTAAAGAATAGGTGGGATAGTGTTGTGATCTTTTTTTTAATGATGGGTTTCATTTAAAAAGTTATGCAATTATATTGATGTGCAAGGGACTTTCTGCCAAGTAATACCACATTTTACATTTTCATAAGGACCACATTATCTCCTGCAAATACTTTATATCCAAATACAATGGTGGTAGATGATCAGATTTCAATTTCTTGGATTTAGTTCAGCTAAGAAGTTGATTTTCCATTTACTATAACTTACTTCCCATAATTTCTTCTCTTCTATTGCTGTAACTAGAATCAACAATAAGTCTTTACTTATGAGGAATAAGAGTCTGAACATTTCCTATTATGTCTGATTATAATTCGCCCATTCATGTATTCAATGATAGTTATAAAAAGTCTTCCTTTGCACAGCCATAATACGGAAAGGTCAAAAACCATTTTGAAGAGATGAGCTGAAAAAATGCAAAAGCCCTGGTTTTACATGATAGCTCCACCTGAATTCAAAATAGAGGATAGGGGATTAATGAAGGTCAGTGGAATTTTCTGGCTGCGTGTACTCTGCAAATCCCTTCCAATACCAATGTCTAGTTTCTGAAATTAATGTTCCCCCTAAAGTTCAGTTACAGGAGCTTTCTTTCTTCCCAAAACTCCCTGATAAAATGAGCCTTGGAATTATACCTCCATTTGCACCCCTGTGGTGAGCTAGGTTTGTCTTTCTTTTTTCTCAGATAGAAGATGAGAAAAGTAAGTAACTTGGATTACCAAAGCTCTGCTTCCCTCTAGTGTCTTCAGTCAGTTTAGCACAATAATTACAAAGCAAACAGAGTAGGAGAGTATTTCCTAGGCTTACATTACATGAAGATGAAAAATGCTGAATCTGAAGTGCAGTTTTTTTCTTCTATCAAAATAAATATAATTTGTAGTAAGTGTACAAAAAAATCCTAGGATTGCATACATTAAAAAATCATTTTTCTTTATTTATACTGTTTTGTTAAAAAGTGTATAAAATAAAGAATTTAAAAAAATCCACAACTGCCAGTTATAAGGACATAGCATTCATCAGTATGTTTGCATTTTACTTTACTCTACAAATATTTCGACTTATTGCATCGTTGGTGAAGTATCCTGCACAAGGCACCTTCCATAGTTTTTGAAGATAACACAGGTTAATCTCAAAATAGTTGAGTTGCTTGTGTTACCCAAACTATCAACAACTGTTTAATAATTTCATAGTTTTTTTAAAAAAAATGCCACAGTGTGTTTGATTTATTATTTGAGGTTACATATGTTATGATAATATGCTTTGCTTGCTCCAGATTCAATGTTTATTTCCTTATGAAAAAGTTTATCATTGGACGACATGGACATGCAGCACTAGTGTCCTAGGTAGTGATGGTGGAAAAGTTCGCCCTTTGGACAGTTTGTGGCGAACATAGTATGTTTGCAGTTCGCAACGGCAGTGAACATTATGGGTGTTCGACCATTCCCTTATACCTTAGCATGGAGGCAAAGTGTCAGAAGGCAGGTGGTACTAGCCAATAACACATTTTTCCCTCCTGGAGGACACCCTCTCTTATAAAAGAAGCATGCTGGTGGCAATTTTACATTCATGATGTTTCTGAACTACTAGATAGATAGGAAGAGTCGCTGCTGATCACTAGTCCTAGGTTCTAATCTCGGTCTAGGCACTATCTACATTGAGTTTACATGTTCTCCTGTGTCTGCATGGGAATGATAGTTTTCTAGTTTAAATTATTTTTGCCTGTGCAGCAGAACTTTTGCTCACAATTACCTAGATTATTATCATGTTTATGATGTTTGATGAATTTCAAGCCTGGTACTATGGTTTTCATTTTGCCTTGTCTTTTGCCTATATATTTTCTACAATACGCAATACGCTGTAATTTTCTGGATCTCAAGCCACCATGTATTTTTTGACCATCTTCGATAGCACCTTAAAGGAGTTTTGTGTGATATGGCCAAAATAATTGTTTTCATTTATTGTGACCACATCTGTCAAGCTGATTTTCACATTTCTCATGCAACCCCACAGTTCATATTTCATGATCTTCTTTTTATATAGACATTGTGAAGGAAGTTGTTTGCACAAGTGTTTTCTTTGGGATTCTTAGTTAGCTTGTTGTGGCTCCAGGGCCTTTAAGATTCTAGCTCTGGTGTCATGATTATTCTTCTTGGATCTACTGTCAAAGATATTTGAAGCTGTTTTCTTGCACTATTCTTTTTATTTCAGGAACTAGTTTATTCCTTATAAATTGGGTTGGAGTTTTTTGACTACAGTCTTAACTTTTCTGTTTTTTAAAACAAAGTGTACAAATTCCTTTGTGATCTTTTTTCCTGACCTAACCACACTTGTTTACTGATTACAATTATTAAATGACTGTTGCTCTGTTGTTAGGAGAACTGCAAATCTTCACCTCCTATCAACTACTGCACATTAGTGGCACACAGACTTAATAGACTACAGGCGAATTGTGAAAGTTCCTGTATTTGAGTAATTCAACCTAAAAGTCAAACCTTATATATGAAATAGACTGGTTACATGCAAAGCAAGATATTTCCAGCCTTTATTTATTAGAATTTTGATGATAGTGGCTTACAGCTTATGAAAACCCCCAAATCTCAGAAAATAAGTCTATAGGTTCATTATTCCCTTTAAATTGTCTCTCAGTAAGGTTCAGTATGATTCACAATGACTTGACAGTTGTGCAAAAAACCATCGTTGACACTTTCCACAAGGAGGGAAAACCACAAAAGGTAATTGCAAAAGAAGTTGGATTTTCCCAAAGTGCTGTATCAAAGCACATTAATAGAAAGTTATATGGAAGGAGAAAGCGTGGAAGGAAAAGGTGCACAAGCAGCAGGGATGACCGCAGCCTGGAGAGGATTGTCAGGAAAATACTATTCAAAAGTTTTGTGGACTTTCACAAGGCGTCGACTGAGGCTGGAGTGCATCAAGAGCCACCACACACAGACAGATCCTGGACATGGTCTTCAAATGTCGTATTCCTCTTGTCAAGCTGTTCCTAAACACAAAAAAACAGTGGTCCAAAGTCCTTTTCTGATGAAAGCAAATTTTGCATCTCATGTGGAATCCATGGACCCAGAGTCTTGAGGAGGAATCAAAAGGCACACAATCCAAGATTCTTGAAGTCCAGTGTGAAGTTTCCAATCGGTGTTTATTTGGGGGCCATATCATCTGCTGGTGTTGGTCCACTGTGCTTCATTAAGTCCAGCATCAACGCTGCCATCTACCAGGAGATTTTGGGGCATGCTTCCTTCCTAAGTAGATGCTGACTTCATTTTCTACAGGCCGTGGCACCTGTCCACACTGCCAAAAGTACCAAAACCTGGTTTAATGACCATATGGGATTACTATGTTTAATGGGCAAGCAAACTCCTCTGACCTGAACCCCAGGGAGAATCAATGGGCCATTGGCAAGAGAAAGATGAGAGACATGAGACCAAACAATGCAAAAGAGCTGAAGGCCACTATTGAACATCCTGTTCTTCCATAACACCTCAGCAGTGCCATAGGCTGATTGCATCCATGCCACACCTCATTGAGGCAGTAATTGGAGCAGAAAGCTAGAGTGCATGTATGTGCTTGTCTGTGTGTGTGTCTGTGTGTGTCTGTCTCTATATGAATGATTCATTTCTCTGCATAAGTGTAGTGTGTGTGTGCCTCTTTTTGAATAATGAATGTGTCTGTATACTGTATATGGTGCATGTCTCTGCATGGCTACATAAAGTTGTATGAGTTGTATTTTAACCTCCCTAGTGCTCTTGCAAGGTCCAGATTTCTGTACCAAAAGCACACCATAGACTCTAATGGAATTTTTTTTTGGTGTTGTAGGCCTGTAACTTCCAAAAAATATGTCCATATAAGGGTCTAATAGACATCCTGACTATAATAATGTTTGAAACACACAATTATTATAAAAAAGTATATTACATTTTTTTTATAAAATGTATCATTTGAATGATAAAATCTCTTGAATACTTTTTTTAGTATGAAAGATTTCAAAACAGTATTTATGTTTGTTTATAATAAAATTTTTATTACAATTGGAAATGTGTTTTGTTTTACTTTGAATTGTATTGGATACAGTTATCACTGTATCCAATACAATGGCATTTGGCACCCTCTGAAAGGGTTGACCTCAAAGAGCACATCTGATTTTCCATATGTTCTCTTTGAAGATAGCCCAATTTGCATATGAATGTCCCGTGGTCCCCCCCCCCCCCCCCCCCCCCCCCCCCCCGCGGCCGGATTGCTTCAGTAAGGAAGCCAGCTTAGAGCATCAGATCCCCCGGACAGCACAGAACAGTGAATATGTGCTGCTGCCGGGGGATCTGAGCTTAGCTGGACTGCAATACTGACAAGAAAGTGCTAGACGAGATGGAGCCGTCAGAAGCGCTAGAGGGGTTAAATAAACTTTCAGGGCCATTTCACACTAGTACTAGTACATGACACTGCAAAGCAAACATGGCTAGTGGGAAATGGCCCTCAATCTGAAACTGTGTAGTTTGAAGGGGGGGGGGGTGTATAATGTTCAGGGGGACCTGCAGGAAAAGTTTGGCAACCACTGAAGTTGTGTCTGTAGGTGTAAATAAAACAGCAAAGCCGCAGATCTCAGTAAGTTTGCATCTATGAATTGTATGAGGGTAAGTAAGGTAACATTGACCGGTAAAACCCAATATACACCCAGAAAGCTTTGTCGATTCTCTATACTGCCGCAGCATTTCCAGGGTTCCAGAACGGCCCCTTCGGCCTTCCACTCCTGTCGGAGGAATCCACCCCACTTTTCCCTTGCTCGGCTGCAGTTCTGTACTCGGTACACAGGTTGTTCTGCTCCAGAGCCACCCATACACTCCTATTGGCAGAATTTCGATCACAGGGAGACTGGAGACAGGGTCCTGCTGTGTCTTCCTCCTCTCTACACAGATCAACGAGCACTGAATATATGCAAAAAATGTGCCAGAGCGATACTTTATTTTTAAAATGTTCCTATAACCCCTTATCTACATTGCCATGTTTGATTTGTTCATAAAACCATGTTCAGGGGCTTTGAGTTCAAAAAACTATTTGACCAGCTCTACCAAAAAGCAACAAATTGCTACATCTTTTTCCCCGATCCGGACGTGCATCCAAAGCGTAAAAAAAGACGGAGAGAGGACACTTCTGATGATGGGACAGTGTCCACTTTATTCTTAGCTGCATGCCGGGGTGCAGCCAGAGACACCCTAAGCCGTAGTCATAAATATGAGCGTACGTAGTCATAAATATGAAGCTCATACACAGATAGTTTTAAGACATCCCTCATTTTATAAATCACTGCATCCAACAGAAAGTTCATATTTCCAAATTTTCAAGGTGACAATAGTGAACGTTGTTATACACTCAACCAGCCTAAAATTGAGCCGTCAACAGGAATACTAACTTGAAACTGCCTGTGAGCAGTGGGGCAAATGTGCCAGCGTGCACCTTAATTCCACAGTGGACACATGCCCTTAAAGTGAGATACATGATATCCTCTCTCTCAGGTTGGGCACCAGCATCAAGGTGAAACCTTTAAATGTAATCCGTTAGAGGTTGAAACATGCAGATATAAGGTCCATGTGGTCTGTATGTGACACGTCACATAGGAATAATACGTTTCAAGTTAGTATTTCTGTTAACGGCTCAATTTCAGGCTGGTTGAGTGTATAACAACGTTCACTATTGTCACCTTGAAAATTTGGAAATATGAACTTTCTGTTGGATGCAGTGATTTATAAAATGAGGGATGTCTCATCAGAAACTATCAGTGTATGAGCATCATATTTATGACTGGAGTCTTCATGCTGTGGCAATAACTGACTTTTCCTTTGATTGGCCAAGTGTTTCATTTCATTTTATTGTGTCTTCTGCATCAGTAAGTTGTGTGGTCCATCATGCACAGTTTGGGCTTATGAACTTTTTCATTGATTTATGAAATTAATATCTTTATGTTGGAAATTGTGTTTCAGTAACAGAAAAAATATTGTATAACCGGTTGAGGAATAAGAATAAGGGATTTTGAGACAATTGTACTTGATTCTAATTTCCTGCTTTAGAAGTTGCTGCCACGCTGTGAATAAGTTTTACTGAGTTCTCATTATTCTTCAATATTGTCCTGTTTCATGTTAAGTTTAAGAATGTTTTAGGGGTTTACTCTAAAGCATACCTGTCAACCTTCCCATGTACTGGAAATAATGTCACTTCCTGTATTTCCCCCCGGTTTTCTTTAAAAGTTGACAGGTATGCTCTTAAAGTTAATACCTTGAACACACATAAAAGCCTAAATATATGACATTGGTTTGTTAATCACTGTGTACAAATGTTTAACTTTTTTTAACTTTTAATACTAAATATACCCTTTAAATTTTTTTTAGATCTACCCTTTTTCCATCTTGACCATATCCAGTTTCTTTCAACTTCATGTTCAAATGATTGCTCCAGCGTCAGCTGTACATTATTGCTTTGGACCTCTTTCATGATGCTGACAGTGGTGGAGAATACCGATGTGTCTCACCATAGCTTTTTTTACAATCTTTACATCTCCAGCAATTTTGGTGATCATATCATCTTTAGGGGCTTTTCAACTAAATCAAAAATTCCACCAGTGAAATGTCCCAATTTGTTTTACCACAATTTTGGAGATTGTTGATTTTTTTTTGTTTTAAAATTTTTTTTGTTAAATTTGACTTTGCAAAACCCCTGAACATGGTATCATCCTTAAACTTGCTGGAGATGTAGAGAAGGGGTATACTACAAAAAAGAAAGTATTGCTAACACAAATATTTTTTTTCAGTCTCAGCCCTCTATCTCCTCGCATGACCATTAATTTGTTAAAAAATATTTTCAACAGTAATTATTATTTTCAACAGAAATTAAAAAAGTACTTACTGTATTTTTTTCGGACCATAAGACGCACCTTTTCACCCCTAAAATCGGGGGGAAATAGTGCCTGCGTCCTTTGGTCCGAATGTGCGACCCCCACAGTCGAGTGGTCGTGCCTTGGCTTCCTGCTAGCTCTCCTGAGCTGTCAGATAAGAGATATGGCCACAGCCAGATCCCTCATCTGTACTGTACTGTACTGTTTCTACCAGCAGAGCATTTTTGATAGAAGCAGCACATCAGAGAGACAAACATGGAAGTTGCCAGCCAGCAGCTTCCATGTATGTCTGCCTATAACTGCGATCACCGTGCTGCTCACCTGACAAGAAGGGAGAGAAGAGTGCAGAATCCACCGCTCTCCCCCTCCCCTTCTGCCTGAAGTGTGCTTTCTAGTGACACCATTTTTCTGATTAGAGCATTTCACTTTTTTCACTTTTTCCTGCTTTAATAACAGGGTGCGTCTTATGGTCCAGTGTGTCTTATAGTCCGAAAAAATATGGTATAATGATTTGAACAAAACCATTGGTTACTTTCTTTATTTGGAATGAATCTGAGTGTGACTAGCGCTAACCCAAGGTACACACGTTCCTATAGGAAACAGACACGGTAAGCAGACTATGTATGCAGACAAGGTTAGCTATTGCAGTGACATTTCAGCTAGTGCATCCATTACTGGATTTTTTTAAAAAGGGGATATTTATGAGAGAAGGTTCAGTTATTGGTTTTGTGTGCAAGGTTGTTTCTGAGTTCAAATACAATCAAAATATTTTTCATCTTCTCGTTAAAACATTATTCAAATTTATATCTGCCTGTAAACTCTAAATTGACTACAAAAATACTTCTCATATGCAAATATATGTGGTCACGTCTGCTTTTAAAGGGTTAAAAAATGTATTTGAGCTTGCGAAGTAGGCTCCCATTTGTTTTGACACACAATAAAAGCATTGTTAGAGTGCGATGCTATTAATAATTGAAGAGACGGAAAGGAATAGCTGTTAAGGGAGTACTGTGAATATAAAGGCAAACACGTTCAAAGTGTGGATGGTGATTTGCTGTAAAAATCTGCCAAAAAAGTCTCAGGAAATACAAACGGCACACAATGGGTGACATTTATGCTTCCTAAATATTTATCTAAAAGTGATGAGTTTACAGTTTTTGCTTCAAATAGCTGTTTGCTTCAAATAATGTAACTGGTACTCATCCAGGCATCCATGTCTATGTTCCTATGTACATAAAAGTGATCAGTATTGTCAGTTAATCTCCCCGAAGGGCACAAGCAGCAATATAAAAATTCAGTGCTTTTTTTCTGTGATAACATTTGACTTACATGGCCAAGAATTAGACATTTTCTTAAAATACATGGCTGACAAACAGATGATTACCATTAACAATAAATGGTTAAAAAAACAACCTCTACGCTTACAATCTTACCATACAATTTCTGTACAATCAACTTTTGTTCTACTAAACCCATGTAATATGAGGACCTTTCTACACCTTCCAATCACTCTGTATTCTATCAGGGAGGCCACTATACTACATGGTTGTTGGTAGATCTAAATATTTTATTGTATGGAGTGATCTAAAGGTGCATGGGGGGCTTTAATCTTTTCATCCTCTTTCCTTTTTCTAGGTCTCTGGGGATATTCAGTTGTCTTTTCCCCTCTGGCCAAACATTGTCAGTGGTCAGAAGGAAGAACAGTCAGTAGAGTTGGCCATGAAAGTTGTACTAGTTATTTTGTGAGTTAATTGCAAAGCCTCTGAATATGGTATTATCACCAAAATAGCTGGAGAAGTAAAAAAAAAAATTTGCAAAAAGGTTATTGGCTTCATACTGTGTAATGGTAACACTACCATGTGCTACACAAGTTCTACTATCCTACCATTTATCCTTAAATCTCCTACTCCGCTAGCTTTACAAACTGATGGTTATCTTGTTTGGAACATAGACTCAGACACATCATTATATAAGCTGGTGAAAGATTTGGATCTATGAATATATAGTTGACCTTGATCTGGGTTGCCAACAGTTGCAACCTCCAAGATGACACCTAACTGTCTGGGTACTGTTGACCCATAGATGTACAGTTGGAGTGGTAAGTGGTGGTTGATGACCACCTGGTGACCACCATATATTAAACAATACAATTATCTGAGTTTGAAAAGATATTTAAAAATATTGTATAAGTTAACAGGGCTAATAAACGGCAATTGGTACAGAACAGCTACAGAAGGAGTAGATTTCCCAATAAAATAATAAAACCCTTGAAAAAAATTATGCATCGCAGAAAACACTGTAGGAAAGGTCAGACTTAAGAAGATGATAAAGTAGCATTTTAAGCTAAAAGGGATCATTAGCCATTAATGCCCTAGTGCAGTGCAATTTTCAACAAGCCACATAGACTGCTATGGTTGGGGGAAAACCCATTGAACCCCAACCCATCTCAAATTCAGAATGCAAAGCTCCTATGTGTCTATACACATGGTTCAGCCATGAAATTTTTATCCCCCACCATGTAAAATCAAACATGGGATTTGATGTTAAGTAAAATTCAGCAATACCTTGCAAATGGACAGCAAATGTAGCAAATTGTATTCTTTATATTAAAACTTTCTTATTCTTTTTAAGGTCTTTCTTTTTCTGTATATTCAGCAAACTTACACTGACTAGCATATACAGTTTTGTTCAAAATGAATCAACCCCCACTGTAATTGAGTGTTTTGCCCATTTTGACATTGATTTTGATAATTTCAGTCATCTTGTTTAAAATTAATACAGCGAAGCACTTGTAACAGGCAAATATAGGCAAATATACCATAACATTAATAATGATATAACCACAAATGTCTTTTCTGTGCTCACATCATTATCAGTTTTATTCAACCCCCAAATGACATTCATTCTTAGTACAACATCCTTTTCCAGTTATAACAGCTTTTACACGTGAAGCATAGCTTGACACAAGTGTCTTGCAGCGATCTACGGGTATCTTAGCCCATTCTTCATGGGCAAAAGCCTCCAGTTTCTTAAAGTCCCACCAGAGGTTCTCAATCAGATTTAAGTCTGGTGACTGCGATGGCCACTCCAAAATGTTCCAGCCTTTAATCTGCAACCATGTTCTAGTGGACTTGGAGGTATGCTTGGGATCATTGTCCTGTTGAAAGATCCAACGTCTCCCAAGCCTCAGGTTTGTGACAGACTGCATCACATTTTCTTCCAATATCTCCTGGTACTGAAGAGAATTTTTGGTACCTTGCACACGCTGAAGCTTCCCTGTACCTGCAAAACAGCCCCAAAGCATGATTGACCCCCACCATGCTTCACAGTAGGCAAGGTGTTCTTTTCTTCATAAGCCTCGTTCTTCCTTCAGGGGGATCAGATGGGGCAATTAAAAATGACACAGGAGGATCAGAAGGGGTTACTAAAATGGTAATCCCCCCTCTAAGTCTCCTGTGCCATTTTGATACCTTGGAAATAAGACAAAGGGCATCTTTGGGAGCAAAAATGTATATTATTTTCGGGGAAACATGGTAGTGATTTAACCTCCCTAGCGCACTGCTGAGGTCCAGATTTCTGTACCAGAAGTGCACCATAGA
>CM070033.1:130666496-130679848 GCA_036250615.1 Ptychadena robeensis
AGCGGGGGGCAGGGCGACCTCCTCTGGAGCGGGGGGCAGGGCGACCTCCTCTGGAGCGGGCATGGTGTGCAAGAGGCCGGTTAAAATCGTCAGGAGAGGCTGAACCTCCCAGGAGGTGAACCAGCCCTGATCCACCCTAGCATGCACAGAAAAAATACAGTCCAGGAGGTATGGTCTGGAGCTTATACTCAGGGCATGGCGACACCAGTCCTCGTCCGACCTAGCCACATAGACGAAAGGCTGCAGATCCTCTAGGTGCATAGTGACAAAAAGGGGGGGGGGGGTCCACCAAACAAAAGTCCAAGAAGAAACAAAAAGGTCCAGCAGTGGAAATCAGTGTGTGCTGCACTGGTCAATAGGGCTGTTCATTCTGTCAGGATCCAGGACAGGGAAGGCGACCAGGCAAATTGCACACACTGACATCCAGACAGATGGTGGTGACAAAAAGAAACAGGTTTAATTAAAAACTTACAGATACAAAGACAAACAGGTGCAAGTGCCCTGGAGTGATCAGGATTCAGGTCAAAGTCCAGGGGTATCACAAGGTCCAGACAAACACAAAGAAACAGCACAGATACAGATCCAGAGACAAGTATAATGAACAGCAAGCATGGCCTGGCTGGAGCACACCTAAATAGCACTAAGCTAACAAGGGAGGCGTGAGCTCCACCCAGCCCATGCTTGCAGGGAGCCACCTGCTGGTGACTGTGGGATCAACCTAAGGATGGGCAATCACAGTGCCACCAGCAGGCAGGCGGTGAACGGTACAGCGTGGTCCTAACAGGACCTCAGACTTAATGGAAATTTGGTAAGTGTACCTTTGAAATTTATATTGGAGTAGCCCTGCTCTAGAAGGACAACCATCTCTGCAGCAATCCACCAATCAGGCCTGTATGGTAGAGTGGCCAGACAGAAGTCACTGCTTAGTAAAAGGCACATGGCAGCCTGCCAGGACTTTGCCAAAAGGCACCTGAAGGACAAAGTTCTTTAGTCTGCTGAGACAAAGATTATACTCTTTGGTGTGCTCATCCCCAGGCCAATACCAGCCCTAGGTGGCAGCATCATGCCGCGGGGATGTTTCTCTGCCTCTGGAACTGGAAGACTAGTCAGGGCAAGGGGAGAGATGACTGCAGCAATGTACAGAGTCATCCTGGATGAAAATCTTCTTCAGAGTGCAGTAGAACTCTGGCGCAATGATTCTTTCAACAGCAGGACAATGACCCTAAGCACACAGCCAAAGATATCAGAGGAGTGGATTCAGGACTACTCTGTGAATGTCCTTGAGTGGCCCAGCCAGAGCCCAGACTTAAATCTGATTGAACCTCTGTGAAAAGATCCTAAAATGGCTGTGCACCGACACTTCCCATCCAACCTAATGGAGCCTGATAGGTGCTGCAAAGAGAAAATGACCAAACTGGCCAAGGGTAGGTGTGCCAAGCTTGTGGCATCATATTCAATAAGACTTGAGGCTGTAATTGCCGCCAAACGGGCATCGAGAAAGTATTAAGCAAAGGCTGTGATGTGCTGTGAATACTTTCCAGATGCACTGTATAAGAAAATTACTTTTGTACACAACAAGTTACTATTCAACACATGTTTATTAATTTTTTTACACCAAGTGCAAGAACATTTTTGATATGAATCAGGCAAATGGCTCTTTCATTGTGATGGGCTAATATGTAATGATGACCATTAGGGATGGATAAGGTCCAAGACCATTTGTAGTGAACCCATTATGTAAACCTAAGAAACAGAATGGGAGCCTATTCCTAAAGGTAAATAACAAAGAGCAAGGAATAGTAATCTCATTAAGGGATAGATGTTGCTGCCAATGGCGATTACCACTCCTTGCTATGCCTGCATTTTACCTCTGTTATTATGAGTATATTTGAAAAATCTATTTACACATGAACAAAATCAGTGTGTGGTGGCACCCATTACCCGGAGGCATTAATGTCTCCCGGGTACACCAAAAAATTGGGACTTTTAAATGGCAAAATGGGTCAAATGGATATATTTACCTAATTATGGTACATAGTATTATTGAAGTATAACACTTATAAAGCATACAGAACAAAAACAGAAAATCAGACAGTACGTATATCTCACATAACAGGTTTTGTACGTTTCTACCAAAGATACATCGAAGCATATAGTTATCTCTACGCGTTTCGCGGTTATCAGCCGCTTCGTCAGGAGAGTTTGATGATATCTGTGAATATGGAATCAACGGTAAGTGATATTTTATTAAATTTTTTCACCAAAAGTAACAATTCGTATGCATCGATTTGATAGGGTTATAAAGGTTTTGCATACCTTTAGTGCGATGGTATGTCTGTCATGAGGGGTACGTCCTGTGCCCTGCAAAGGGGAGACCCATCGGGCGCGGAACAGGGGAGCCCCCTGGGATCGGGGGTGGGGACCCGGGGCCTTTTCCGGGGAACGGGGAGTTCCTAAATCGGCGCTGGGCTCCTACTGACCGAGCAAGTTCGTCATTTAAATGTCGATTATCCAATCTGAAAATTTGTACAAATTACTGTCAAAGTGGGTTGGGTTGTTGGTGTGGATCCTTGTCTGTCATTCAACTTATTTGGCACAATGGGTGCCATGTAACTACTGGGCATAGTCTATTGAAGTACTATGATGGTCCATAGGTGTGTGTGCAAATGTGTTTGTGTGTAGAAAAAGGGAAGGAAGTCCATGTTGTTGCATGGAGTGCGCAGATGTATATAACAACCGTGTCTATTGAGTACATATAAATAAATAAATAGGTAAATAGCTTGATTCCATAGTTAAAATTATGAATGCCCCAACGTATTAGTGATATAATCAAGCTATTTACCTATTTATTTATTTATTTATATGTACTCAATAGACACGGTTGTTATATACATCTTCTTCATCCCCCTTGCCCCTCCTTCTCCTTCCCGATGTCTGTGAAGATGTCAGTGAAAGAAGCTGGCTGCTACTGACAGCAAGTGTGCTCACTAGCATTATTGTGGCTGACATTGGTATTGCAGGGAGATTGAGATTAAAGCTATTTTATTATCAAACATATACAATTTATGTCAGTTGGATAACCCCAGAGAAACATGAATAACTATGAAAGGTTGCAGATAGGGGTGTCAAATTGGGAATGTAACTTACTAATCAAAAAAAAGATTTGACTTCTAAGGGTGTTGGAGATCTGTGGGTTGAAAGTCACAGTAGAAATAAAAATGTTTATTTGGTGTGTGTTGGAAGAGGGGTAGTCTTATACGGCGAGAATATCCCAAATTTTAACTGGGGGTCGTCTTATACGCCCAGTATATCTTATACCCCGGAAAATACGATAGTTGCACTTGGATGTGTGCCTTGTGTCCTTGCTCCAATCTGTCTTTCACAGAGGGGACACATTACCCCTCCCTATCTTTTTGCTGTTTTTTCTCAGGCAGCTGCTTTATTGGTCACAGTTGGTAAAAAGGTGGAGGAGTTAACATTTTTTCACATTTTTCACCTGTAGAGATCACTTTGATCTTTTAGGGAAAGAAACAGCCCATTTGTATTAATATTCAATATTTTATGTGCTACACACAGGCTTATTCTTGCTGTAAGACATATATTATGACCATAAATTGGTGTTAAGTGTGCTGGCCATCTAAATTAGGACCCCATAGAGGTCCTATTGGACGGGAGCCCGGAAACCGACCGGTGGATGCAACATTAGGCTACATTAAAGGGTAGTTTACCTGGCGATTAAAAACCGCCAGTGTGAATGAGTCCTAAGTCCGATAGAAGCAGCATCAGGAGGGAAAGCACATTGTCAGCAAATGACCCAGCTGAGCAGCAACAGGAGGCAAAAAAGCCAACAAGTTCCAGAAAGAGAGGTGGTCTGACAAAAACCCTTAAAAGTCTGACAGACTTGAGCAGAAACCTAGCTAATGACAGCACAGGCGAAGCTCTGAGTATAATGAAATTAAGAATCTGCTTGCCATTTCCTGGGAGTGGAGGAAAGTCCTGTCCAATGATCAGCAACTCCCCTGCACAGAGCAGTGATTGGGAAGCAAAAGATCCCCATTAATCACCCATCAACGACTTTTTCTGCCAGGAGAGAAAAAGATTGCTGAGAATATGTGGTAAGAAAAAACAAAATATTGACCAGCTACTGAGAAATTGTTTGGTCATGCAACAGGGTAAAGGAGTAGAAGAAGATGCACCCTTAAGCCATGAGACCCTGCCACTACACACCTCCAGGTTAGGGATAGAGATGGTCGAATTTTTCGACTTGCTTACTTTGTGAGCTGATTGCAAAGCCCCTGAACATGGTATCATCGCCAAAATTGCTGGAGATGTAGAGAAGGGTTGTGGGGACATTTTGAAAAAAAAAGTGTTGCTCTATCACATGTAGTTTTTGCATAAATTAAGTTAAAAAATAAAGTCGAAATTACGATTTTCTAAATTTTGACTTGACTTTGAACCTCATTTGTGCAAAAACCGTTTGTGTTAGAGACATACTTTCTTTTTTGGAGTATACCCCCAACCCTTCTCTACATCTCCAGGAAGTTTGGCGAAATGGTCGAATTTTTAAAAAAAAAATTCGACCATCTCTAGTTAGGGACCATCCTTGAAAGAAAAAAAGTTAATAAAATACAAAATTCTAACACTTAAAGGCTGTTTGAAGCCAAGACAGAGCATTTGAGCACCACTACAGCCTATCCTCTAAAGGGTTATTAGGGTTGTGCTAAGGATTCAATGGGTCAAAGCACAGAGGTTGGTTAGGAAAATAAATGTCTTCCTTTTCCAGTTTACCTGCAGTACAGCAAATGGCTACTAGCTGGAAAACATATGTCATGGGATTTGGAAATGGAGTATCATTAAGGCAGTGATGTCTCCCTTCCTGGGTATCTCTGCGCACAGCAGAGTGAGAATACTTGTACTGCAACATCATTGGAGAGTTCACTATTTATTGGTTAAGGTTTTTTTCCGTTGTTTTACAGATCGTATGTATAATGGGTACTGTGACTGCGAGGGACATGGAGCACAATAGTGAGTGAGTATAAAGCAGGTAGGGTAGTACGGGTGGGGCTATTTCTTACAGATGCTATATGTTTTGTTTGATATTGGATTTGTTGGTCACTGTGTAATTTTTTTGTTTACAGCTTTGTGTTATGAACAGATGCTTGTTTCCTGCTTTGTACAAAGCCAAATGACAGAGCTTTATAAATAAATGATAACAAAAATAATAACATTGGTGGCACAAAAATGTGAGACCAGACATTGGCTTTATTATTTGGTTCTTGGGAAAAAGAACTGGCAACAGATGTTCAATTGGAATTAGTGATCAGCCCATACTCAAACAGCATCACTAGTAAGGGGCAAAACAAAGCTTTTCTGGCTGGTAGATGCTTACCAAAACCAAAGCCTAAAATGATTTCTGCATCAATGATCTGTCCAGATTCCTCATGAATAGTCTTGCTGTTTGAACTTGAGCTCAAGCCAAATTCAACCTGAATGACTCTATATTTAATACCTTGTTGTAATATCAAGTCTCTGTTGGATGTCTTCTGTTAAGACCTGGCAGTAAATATGAACTGGATAGGTGACAAGTTCCTTCTACATTAGAGGAGCCAGTGTCCTGGGAGAGTATCCATTTCCTATAACGAGCACTGGAGCACAAGCAATTAAGGCATATTATCTGACCAAGAGGTAATTAATCAGCATACTCACTAGCAAACAATGAATTAGAATAGCTCTGTTTCAAAACCGGTGAATAACTTGGCAATGCATTCAATACATACAGTGGTACAATGAAAGCCTATACAACAATGCTACTAGGTGTTTAATAAAGAGACTTCATAACAATACTTTGAAGAAAACTCATCTTGCAACTTTAAAGAACTTGAAATGTTTTCTTATGTCATTTCTATTTTGGATCTTGTTGGCTGTTAGACATCCATTCATGTGAGATGAATACCGTGATTCTAACTAAGGAGAGACCTCCCTGTCCCAGTCCCTACAGCACCTGTAGCCAGTAAGGCTGCGTCTACACTGAGGAATTCTGCGCAGTTTTCCCTCGCGTTTCCTATGGGAAATGACATACTTGTGGGCGGCATCGGGCGCGGATTCAGAATGCACACCCAGGCGTTCCGGATCTAGGGGCGTTTCGTGGTGCACAGGAAACATGTAGTGCGCCCATTGGTAACCAATTGTTTTTTGGGCGCGCTTTGCCAATAGTAAGTATGCGACGCGGTATTGCCGACATGGCGAGTCCCATGCCCTATAGAGATGGTCGAATTTGAAAAAAAATTTTGATACAACACATTGTATCAACACTAAACTAAGGGTTGGGGGGTACACTACAAAAAAGAAAGTATGTCTCTAACACAAATAGTTTTTGCACAAATGAAGTTCAAAGTCAAGTAAAAATTTCGAAAATCTGAATTTCGACTTTCTTTTTTAACTTCATTTATGCAAAAATTACATATGCTAGAGCAAAACTTTTTTTTCCAAATGTTCCCTTCTCTACATCTCTACATTTTTCAAATGTACCCTTCTCTACATCTCCAGCAATTTGATTGGTGATGATACCTTGTTCAGGGGCTTTGCAATCAGCTCACAAAGTTAGCAAGTCGAAAAATTCGACCATCTCTAATGCCCTATACCCCTTGAAAAAAAGGGGGTAAAGCGCGGGCAGACACTATGGACACACACACCCCGACGTGTCCATAATGCCCCCAGCGGTTTAAGGGCCAGCATAGTGTACACCCAGCCTATGTGGCATCATCCATAACCAGGAAGTGATGTCATCCTGGTAGTCACACTGCTGGAGAGACACATACCCACAGTAATTCCTGTTCTTGTAAGACATCAGAAAACATAGCTAATTCTGCCCTCTACTTCCATTTTTGTAAGTGCATTATGTTATCTTTTGCTTTACCATTAACATACATTTATTCATACTTTGTGGCACTAGGTTTTGTGCCTTGTGTCCTTGTTCCATTTTGCTCTGTTTTAAGGAACTTCTCTTAGATTGAGAGGTTGTTTGCACGCACGTAGAGGTGGTTCTTGGAATATTTCTCTAAGTCTTCTGTCTTTGTGAAAAAGTGGCTGTAGCTCTCTTATAATTCTCCTGAAGGCTTCTAGATTGAATGTGACCACTAGTGGGACCCGATTATATTAATGTATGAATATGATGCCTCTACCTCTTATCTCTATTACCACCAATACCCATATTCCTAACTCTGATCACTATCTCCACTAACTAATCCTTCACTCTCACCTTAATCAGTCAAGTGTGTCTAGAGAAAATTTTTTTTTTGTTACAATATTTATATCCTTGTAACTTTGTGTATAAATGTGAGCTTCTAAAACCAGAATTGTATGAAGCCAGAAGAAGGGATCAAAGACATCCTGAAAGCTTGCTCCTCTAATGACTTCAGTTAGCCAAAAAACGGTAACACTTGAACTATACACTCTCTATGAGTACAATTAGGTGTGTGTAGTGTCGTGGAGTGTATCTGATCTCTACACAACCAGATTTTTTAGAATGTAAAAGTACACTGTCTTCACGGCTCTCACACACAAATAAAGCACTGTCCACTCAGCTGGTAAGGGGAAAATGTTAGTCTTTACTACAGGAATATGTACCTCTTAGGAGCTACAGTTACAAACAGTGCCCTAATCAGAGTGGAAGGAGGTGGTCACGGCTCTCAAATGGTCCCTCGGAAAGAGGGGTCCAATTCCCGTTGGTGGGGTAGGTGAGGAAGACACTTCGTCGATCCTCTACCTGGGTCACCTATTGGGGAAACAGCTCTCTCTCTGGAGATCATACAGCTGCAAACAGCTTCAGGAAGGTAGAATTGCAGAATGGCCCAGACCATTCTGAGGAGCACATATTTATAAGCTACGGCAAGGGGCTGGCCAGTAGCAGTTACTGGGAAGACTAAGCAAAGTAAAACAAGAAGTGAGGGGAGCCTTGGCCTGACCTCTGGTAGGGTCTCAGCAGCTGCTTGGCACATGACATGAATTAAAGGTATATACACATTTTATACAATCATACACAGAGGTACAGTGAAATATACAATAGTGCCATTTTCTGATCACTACATGTGTACAAGCTGCAATTTGTCACTGGCTTCATGCTGCAATCACCAAAAAATCATAAGTAAAATTATTATGGTCAACTAAATGTGTTCTATACATTTATCACAGACAAAATCTGAAGCATCAGGTGCTTTCAATGGAAAGCTTTGGCTATGAGTTCACGTTTGAGTGGCATCAGGCTCTGGTTTTTAAGGCGTGACTAAGGATTTTCCTGACTCATTGCCTGGTCTTTGTGTGTGGTATGTGAGAAAACAGTATGTGAAGAGTTAAAAATTACAGTAAAGAAGATCTCTTTCATATTTTGATGATGTGACCATGACCAAGCCATATGGGAGTGCCCTGCCTGGGAGTAGGTGATATATGGCTGAGTGATTAGGGGAGAGAAGTCGTCTTTCCTCGGTGCCTGAGCAAGTGACCGGTTGTGGTCAGGAGTGTTGTGCTGGGCACTAGGCCCTGCTGGGTAGCGGACATGGTCAATTTGTGGGGTTGAAGACCAGGAATCCGCTGATTTGTAGCTGATGCCATCCTCCTTATACCCGGCTTGGGGCAAGTATGCCCTAGCTCTGAGGAGTTGACGCAGGGTGGAATGAGGGCTAGGCCAGAGACTGACTGAGTTGGCAATGGCTGCTTCCACAAGAAGCCATCAATCAAGGTACCAGTGCTTACACCAACTGGCAGTGTGTGCAAAGGGGCATGTTATTTGGGACATGTGCAAGGGCCTGCATCATTGGGACACTGCCAGGTGGAGTGATAATGAGACTCCGGGTGCAGCAATCTGCAGAAGGAGGCCAGTCAGTGAGAGGTGTTAGAAGATGCCAGCCACATACGTATTTATACACTCAACATAGACAGGCGGAGATGCACCTGTTTAAATCTGTAGGAAACGTTTCCAATATGTGAATGGGTAAGAGGAAAGGGTAAAGGGGTGGTTCATACTTTTACCTGCAGGTGACATTTAAAACAATTTGAATCCATGTGTAACAAAATACATGCTGTTCTTATGTTTGGCAATTAAACAGTTAATGCTTTGCTTTGTATATAGCTATAGACTGTTAAGCATGTTCTGGAAATCCCCTGTGCAATTGGGTTCTGCCCAGTAACAGAGGAATTGCTGTCGCAGACAGTATAAATATGAATGAAGGGTGCCAGGGCTCTGTGTATCTTTCCAGGACATCCCAGTGGGATAAAGCCTTCATAGCTAGGCTTGAGGGACTACAGCAACCAGCCATACCATGTGATAGTGATTCCCTGAAAGGCAAGCGGTTTAGAGCAGAAGACTCTCCCTTTAAAATAGAGACTATTCTCCACTCCCTTTACAAAGACATCAGCACCTCTCTTCTGGGTTAGAGCCTCAACTACCTTGTATATACTGGACTGTATAAATAATTTGTACCAATGGGCTCATTCACAGCGCAAAAATTAAATGACTCCTGTAGTTTAGTAAAGTTTTCCCCTTCAATATATAGCTTGTGTGGATATTCCTTCATTATCCAAGTGTGTTATCAGTGGCAACCCAAGAATGGGACATACTACCAAAAAGAATCTGGTTCATCCAGGGGGCCATTGAGATGGGAGTGTGGTAACTGCAAAGATTTGTGGTAAGAATTTGGGCTGCTAGCACACAAGTCTGGTGACTTCAGAGTGACCCCAGTCAACATTACAAATCTAACATTCAATCATTTTGCAAATAAGTATCAAAATTATCTGCCTCTAGATTAGTGAGAGCCGGGTGAATAACTTTTCCTAAATACCATCAACGGTGGTCTACGTAATGATTTTGGAGGAAAAGAGATTTACAGATGTTCCAGAACTGTGAGCTGGCCCAGCAATACCCTTCGCTTCTATAAACAGATCACATTCTGTGATAAATGTTGGTTAACATCACAGCATCTGCGGGCAACCTATTGTTAATGGTGATATAATTGCAAAGTTCAGCTGCCTGCTATACTGACCCCTGAACCTTCAGCTAATAGACTGGGACACTCAGGAGACACAAATGAAGTGCAAATAAAAACCCGAAAACATCTAAAGAAAAAAATAAAACCAGAAATAATTAACTTTTAAGAAAACAAATACCAACAATCATCTGAATGACAACAAACAAGCACGGTTTTGTATGCTGGCCGTGTTGCATGAAATAAATAAATAAATAAAAATTGTTTATTTTTTAAAGTTCAGTAGGTTTTATATTGTTAAGAGGATAAGGCTTCACACAGCCATTTACTTCCCAGTGCAATCTTTAAGAAGCGAAGTACTTTTCGGTTGGTAAAATAGAATCTGGTATCAAGGATTATTCTCCTATGCTTGTCAGTGCAGTATATCCATATACCACACTGCTCTTATCTCTGTTCCCAAAAGGCTCACTAAAACCTGCTTATCATTAGCTGCTGTGAATTGAAAATCTAAAATTAATGAGCTCCATATTCCTGACATAAGTCCCGGTGGATTGTCATCCATCTGGAGCTCTCTTTGCCCGTCTTCCTTTTTTTTTGCTTCATAAAACCATAGTATGCTGGAGAATCAGTATGTATCTTGATAGCCTTGCTCAGCTTTGTCCTGGATTAATAAGGATCCTCATCTTTAGGAAAGAAGCTCTTCTTTAGAAGATGACCTACTTTAAAAACAGTTTGAATCCAATACATGTGACAGAAATTGCTGGCCTTATTTGTTTACTTTTAAATGTCAAGATGAAGGACATAGCTGTCAACTCAAACATTATTCTTCATGGGGATTTTATGTCTCTCTTGTTGTTGTCATGAATGGACACTTGTCCCTGAGTGACCATAGAATATTGGTAGCTATGAACACTGATGTTATTAAATCGCTTTTGACTTTAAAATGAAAAGGCCTTCATTTGCTCGCTCAGAGAACATATTAAATTTGGAGGCTCCTTACTACTGCCAAAAACTAAAATCGGAAGAAAGCATCACAGTAGGAACTCTGAATTCAAAGATTTTAGTCTTCAGCTTTACCCAAGGTGGCCCTATACCCAGAATCAGTAAATCACTAGCTATACACAGGCAGTCCTTTCTGTATTATAGGCCATCGACCTGTAAGGTCAAGCTGGTCATCAAATGCTTTTAGGCAAGCTACAGTTTCATTGAAAGGCAAAAAGGAGAAGTGAAAATTGTACCTTAAGGGCCATTTCACACTATATGCGTTGCATTTTTAAAACGCGCACGTTTTTTACTGCACGCATTTTTACATAGACAACTAATGTTACCATTCACACTGTATGCATGGTGCTGCATTTTTTTCCTGCATTTTTCATTTGTCTAAAGATGTAATGTGAAAAATGCATGCATTTTTGTATATATGCAGAAACACATGCCTATAAAAAAAAATACATGCCTTTAAAAAAAGCGGCGTATAGTGTGAATGGGCCCATAATCCTACAATGTCTATAGGTGGTTGTTGTTGGCCAGAGTTCATTCATCTCTGCTCCCAAAGTGGAGAGAAATGTGGCCCCCCTGTAAATCACAGATAGTAACAGGGACACAAGACGCTACAAAGAGAGTCCCACAATACACCTTACAATCTTACCATACAACTTTTCTTCTACCAAAACCATGTAATATGAGGAGCTTTTTAAACTTTCCAATCACTATGTATTCTATTGGGGAGGACCCGGCACTACATAGTTGTTGGTAGGTCTAAAGCCGGCCGCATCGATTCCCGGCAGGCAGCCGACCGGCATGCGCGCTCACACCAAACGCATGGTGGTCTGGCGCTCACAACTACAGGGGTGCCTACCTTGAAGTTTCAACCCAAATAGTCTGCAGGTTGGATCGCACAGCGATCTGCCTTGCAAGTTTTTTTGTGGCCGATCCTGTTGTAGTCAGTTAATGTAGAGGGGGAGTCTCCTCCCCCTCCAAGTTAATTGGCTACAATCTGCCAGGAATCCCTGTGTTAGTGGCACACACAGGATTCCTGCCAGTTCCGTAGCCGACTCCTCACAGCATAATGAGTTTGCTACAAGCCGGCCATGGATTGAGTCTATGGCAGGCTTAAAGGAAATTGTATAGAGTGATGTTAAAGTGTATGGAGGGGCTTTAGGTGGTGTTAATGGTATAAAATATGGTAAATGATGCCTATGTCAGGGGTGCAAGACACAGATACCTGTGCTATGCTTGCTAAGCATCCATGTTTCTACAACCTTGATGGAGGTTCCTGCTCCTGTATTCCAGACAAAGATCCCCACTTCCTCTGGAGCTGTTTTTTTCTTTAAATTAAGCAAAAACAATGACTTACATGGGATAAGAAACATGAGTTCATCCATAACCTTAACAAACATGATCAGGGAAGAATCTCTTAGGGCTTGTTTCCATTGTACGCCGGGACCCGTACGCTAAGCATATACGCTAGCAGGGGTCCCGACGTATCTCCGACGTATCTCACAGACCTTTGCCTGCCGGCGGATGGTCTGTTTACACATCCGCCGGTGTAAAGGCTGAACGTACTCGACTACGTTCAGCCTGACACCGGCGGATGAGCTCAGCGCAATGAAGACAGACCGTCCGCCGGCAGGCAAAGGTCTGTGAGATACGTCGGAGATACGTCGGGACCCCTGCTAGCGTATACGCTTAGCGTACGGGTCCCGGCGTACAATGGAAACAAAGCCTTACTGTAGGGATTTGTAACAATTAGGCTTACAATGTAAAATAATTTATTAGTTTGCAAAATAGTTTTCTCTTGGTTTTACAAACACAAAGCACTGCTGATTTATTTATCAAATAATAGGCTTACATGTATTGAGCTCTTACATGTATTGCATCAACTTAGGTATATTGAGGTCGTCTTTGCAAAAAAAATGTTTGCCAAAAAGTGATTGACTTTCCTGACAAATTTAATAGCAGCATACAAATGAATTCAACAGAGATGATCGATTGCCAGTATTATGAATCCATGCTTTCTATTCAGACTTTGATTCCATTGTCTAAGTTGGTAGCATCTGGTAGACTGGTAAACAATTCTTGCCTGTCCACCTAGTGCAATGCAACATTTGCTGAATAGAACTTCATATAATTGACAAGAGATCAATTATTTTTTTTCATCCAAGATCACCAATACTTTTACTTTACTTCTGTAAAATCTAATTTATGCATGGAGTATGTCAGGGAAGAAAAAAACATGGTTAGGTTTTTTTTCACTTTGCAAACATGTTCTACAGATATCTGTTTCACTGTTCAAAGTGCAAAGAAACATAAACAACAATGAAACAACAATAACCCTAATGCTTCTTGTGTAGTGTAATTTGTTTTGGGGGGGGG
>CM070033.1:130702767-130715399 GCA_036250615.1 Ptychadena robeensis
CCATTTTTTTCCGACTCCAGGGACCCAAAAATGTCTCCGACTCCGACTCCACAGCCCTGCAAACAAGTGTAGGAATTTTACTGCAGTAAAGACTAGGCCTAGTTTCTTGCAGTATGGACATGTTAAACAATGTGTTTATCTAACACAGCGTCAACCCACATTCAGTCCAATGGAGAAAACGCATCTGAAAAGTGACGAGTTTTTGACGTGGACAAATTTAGTCCTCTACATGCTTCCATTGAATGTCATGCACATCAAACGCAGGGATTTTAATGCATTATTTGTTTCTGTCTTGCCCACATTTGCACTGTCCTCTAAGCCAGTGTTTCTCAACTCCGGTCCTCAGGGACCCCCAACAGTACATGTTTTGCAGATGACCACCAAGGTTTAATGAGCTCTGCTGAGACACGAATTACCTCACCTGTGATTGTTTCAGGTTTTCTTCAAAACATGCACTGTTGGGGGTCCCTGAGGACCGGAGTTGAGAAACTCTGCTCTAAGCCACTGTGTAAATAACTGACTGTACTACAAGTAATAAAAAATATCTTTACTTCATTAAAATAGTTTTGTCCTTTTTCTAGGAAAATGAATTATAATGAGCTAACTGCAATTCCTCACCTTGGAGAACCAACAGCTAATATTACTCTTCTTTCTTTGTAAGTATTACTGGAAGGTGTTTCTATATCCACTTTCACAATTATTTTATGTTTTAAAGAGCTGCCTGGGGGGGGGGGGGCACATCTTCCCTCTGAATTATTCCCAGTGTGTTTTAGACCTTCAAAATATTTAGGCCCACTTCTAACATTTTGTTTATTTCACTCAAATTCACAATTGAGTTGTCAGCCCTGTCTGTGTTGTTACGAAACTTAAGCTGGCCATACACCTTTAGATCCCTCTGTCAGATTTCCTTTAGATCTACCAACAACTATGTAGTATAGGGTCCTCTGCGATGGAACACAGGTAGACTTGATGGTTAGAAAGTCCCTCATATTACATGGATTTGGTAAAACAAAAGGAGATCTAAAGGAAATCTGACCGAGAAATCTAAAGGTGTATGGGGACCCTTACTATTCTCCACCTTTATTTCTCTCATTACACTTGTTTAGCCACCGATGTTTCGTTTTTTCTTCGATGTCCCTGCAGATCAACGGTGCGTCACGCATGGCCAGTCGTGCAGTAAATCGTCCACACACCCTTTATGTGCCGGCAGTTACTTTGGGTGGGGATGCTGGTCCCCATCCAAAGTAATGCAGTCAGTCTAAAATTTACATATCCGTAAATCCTTAGATCGATTTCCTGGCCGATTTATGGATGCATTTAGGTTTGAAGCATTAGATTTGTGACTTATTTCGCGGCAGCTGTGAGCATGCAAGGTGGTCGATCGGCGGCAAAATCGCCCGCAAATCTAAACGCCTATGCCCAGCTATAAACATGTAAGCACAGTATGTGGGGAAAGTAGTCTTATGTGATGTAATTCTGGGGGAATGGCTAATGAACATCTCTTAAGGCATGGTAGATAATTTAAATAATATTTATTTTTACGTCACTAGGTAAAAAAAAAAAAAGATGCATTTTCTGGGGGTAGGACAGGAAGGCTTGGGGCGAAACATGAACACAAACCATATATAAGCAAAACATGAGCTTTGTTACACGACTCAGATTTATGCTGTATTAAGTGTTGTTAAGTTGTGTGCTTTACTATAATGTGTTCTCTTCCTTTCTTTTCATCGGCAGAATACATAATAAAATATCCGAATTAAGTGGCGATTTGCTTCAGCAGTACCTTTCATTGGAAACGCTAGACCTCAGCTCCAATCTGCTCATAGAAATAAAAAGCTCCTATTTCCCTCGGATCCCTTTGAAGTACTTGTGAGTGATCTGTTTGTGTCATTTTATAACAAAGTGAATGTCTTTTGACCCAGAAAGCCATGTTGCGGAATACACAAACTCTTTATTTTAAATGATTCTTTTATGATATGCAGTAAACAGGTTTTATTTGTTTTAGAATTGTAAAATGCCCTAGAATGGGGAGTCGTATCAGATTAGACTGTTTATGGAGCTGCCCATGGTTTTTATATTGAGACGTTCTGCACTCGAGTAAATAAGGTGTTTGTGGACTTTGCTTAAATAGAAGTTCTAGAGACCTGGGTTGTACTGGCCAGTGTTCTCTCTAGCGTTTTGGCTGACTAATTTAGGAGAACGCCCCGGAACCCATCTTGCACTCTGCAGGTCCTACCGCAGTCATGTTGCTCCCTACATTTTTGACAAGTATGTTGAGAGCCCTTTATACTGCAAGCAGTGCAGCTAGCGTCCATAGGAATTCTGTGTACCACATTGGTCCTGAGTTTGGGTTTATGGTAATGTGCATTGCCGCTTTTTACCGTAAACTCCCTGCTGCACACAGTTGTGCCGACACATTGCAGTGTCTCCCATACACTTATATGTGTATCAAGCCCAGTACAAAACGCAGTAATAGACACGGCAGCTCTACTGCTTCCATTTCCAGCACAAAACGGCGCCGAAGTGCACATATTGTGAAACGGCACTGCAGGTGAGGAAAGAAACTGCCAATAGCGTGGACACTAGTAAGGTAAGCTGTGTCTTTGCCCTGTTGGAAGTTCCATTCCTCACACTACTGATTGAACAGTCTCTTCATTCTTTTTCCTAGAGCCAGTGACCTACCTCGAGGGGGCTACCCTACTACTTCAACGTAAGGGGTGTGCTCTTCCCTGCCATTACACCAGGCAGTTTAATATGATAATAGGTTTGCAGCCTCCTTCTTTATATCATTTATTCAAGGCACCGTCCACCAGACAAAAAAAATCCTGTCGCAGATCAGTATATGGCATGTTTTTGGTGGGTTTCTGAGTGCACAGGGGGCTTTGCTAAAAAACAAACAAACAGTACTGTGGATTATTTCTTATGTGAAAACTAGGATATACCATTTTTGGGTTTTTTAATGTAACTGCATTTCTGTCCTGTCTTTTTGATGTCATTCCTTCACATGACCTTTGTGAATTAAGTTTCATTTCTCGTTGTATTGGTTTAGTCTTCCTTGATGAATTCTGGTCAAATCAGGCAAAATCCATTGTTGACACCATACTGCCCTTTAAACAACCGTTAAAGGCCCCCATACACCTTACAATCTTTCCATACAATTTCTGTACATTTCTGTATGGATCGATCTTAAATTGTATGGGGAGCTTAAATGATTGTAAAGTTCATGCTTCTTTTTAAAGCATCATTAGCTTTTGCCGTTTGTGCAGGAACAGCGGCATGTGTTTCTAATCATCGGTTTCCCCGGACTCTGTTCAACAATTCCTTTCCTCCAGAAGTCACAAAAGGGCTACACCCTCCAAAACTATCAGGCTTTTGCAAGATTTTAACTTCATTCCAAACTGCCCTTCCTTCTATATTAAACATTGAGGTGTTAAGGTAGGAATAGACAGGTCGATTTTTTCCTGATTTTTGCACAGCCGAGCGCCGTGCACGCTCACAGCACTGAGCTGTAAAAAATCGACCTGTGTATACAGTTTTCTTAGCGTGATCAATAGATCTCGCTCGGCCAAACAGGTTACCAACATGTTGGTAAACCTTGTTTGATAGCCTATACTTTGAATAGGGAACCGCAGTTCCTTTTTCAAAGTATACACTGGCTGACAGCTGGCTCCCGACATCGGGGAAGCCGGGCAGTAGCGCTATGATGTCATCACGCTACTGCCGAGCTCTCTGTTGGCTCAAAAATCGAGCCCTGTATTCCAGCCTTTAGTGGAAAGTATTGGTATCTGTTGAAGATATATGGGATTGTTCCCACATAAGCGATGAGCCGCGGCACGAACACAATTTAAATCGAGTGATCAAAGGGGACAATGATTGGCACAGAGTGAGCAGAAGGGGACAATGATTGGCACAGAGTGATCAGAAGGGGACAATGAATGGCACAGAGTGATCAGAATAAGTCATCCCCCTGAAAATAAGATCTAGGGCTATTTTTTGGCATTTCAAAAAATATATAAGACAGTGCCTTATCATCGGGGAAATGCGGTACATAGTAACATATATAGCAGGTTCTGCGTTACACTGCTGCATGGATTTTACATGCAATGCCAGTGTTTCCTATACGCTTGTATGGCAAGTTCTAACACAGCACATCCGCTAACATGTGCACTGTGTTGCTTGTATGCTGTAAAGCGGGTTAAAGCATGCATTGCCAGCACATAAAGTGTGAAAGAGCTCAAAGACAGAATATTACTTGGCGACCCTGTGTCCCTCCTCTCCATATTTTTGTCTTTCCTCTGCTTGACACACACACAGCCCTTGTTTATTGCCTTCCCCAGGAATTGCTGTATCATCAGGGCTCTCCCTAGGGGAGCAAGGAGCCGCAGCTGCTTCTTCAGCCAGTGATAATACATTCTCTTTTCCTGACCGTATGTATGCGCTGGTGGGAGGAAGCAAGCTTGCTAGCAGCCAGGTTGCCACAACAAGCAACCAGAAGAGCAGCATGTGGCGTTTGTGTAGGTCGTTCTTGGAAAACAGTTTGATTATTATTTGGCTCCTTTTTTATGCGTGCAAACATGTAAAAGCTGCAAAAGCTTAATTCCATTTGCCATCCCTGTTGCTGTGTATATAGGTCAAACAAACATCAACTGAATGATGTGGTATCATATAGCTTCATTCATATCTAATTAAATACTACTTCTGAACTGTGGAAATTGAATGTTCTTGCCATCTTGTTTATGGATTTTCCAAAGACACTTGAGATCTGCAAAACAAGGATGCTTTGAGATTCGTCTTCTGTGTTGATGTTGGTGTATGGACTTTCTTTGCTCTTGCATATTCCTAGTAAATCCTGACCCAAAACACCAGCAGAAGAACATGCGAGTTCCCTGCAAATAAAAAAGTGCTGGTTTCAGAGTGTGCTACCATAGCTCCTCATATGTTCCATCCAGCACTCTGCCCAGTAACACAAGTGCCTTGTTGTCACTGGGTTACTAATAAATATATGTTTTTGTTTATATTGTGAATGATTCAGAGAGATAACATTGTAATATGTGTGTCTGATTCAGGTTTAATGTAAATCTGATCTTTTTTTTCAGGAATCTAAGTAACAATAGAATAACTACTTTGGAACCTGGATGCTTTGACAACTTGTCTGCGTCTTTAATAGTTTTAAAACTGAACAGGAACAAGATCAGCATAATCCAGCCAAAAAGTCTAAAACTCCCTTATTTGCAATTCCTGTAAGTATTTCACTCTCCACCTTCTGGGTTGTGTAAAGAATGTGGATCAATAGCAATGAAAGCCAGATGATTATAACTCATAAGGTTATGTAAATTGACACACTTCATTCTTGCAGTGAACTGAGGCGGAACAGAATTCCAATTGTGGAGAGCCTGACTTTTCAAGGGCTGGATTCACTGAAGTCATTAAAACTACAACGGAATGGTATTAGCAAACTAATGGATGGGGCGTTTTTTGGACTAGACAACATGGAGCAGCTGTAAGTATTCTAGTATTCAGAATAGTCATGTGTCTGCATAGAAAAGAATAGGGTGTAACAATATTGTATATGACTTCTAGTGATATGAAGGCAACTGATACACTTTGATGATTAGAGCAGATTTTCACCATGGATCTGACAAGACCATAAACATGTATAAATATCCTGGTGGATTTTTTGAAAATAATATATTTAATTGTTTGTATAGTCAGTAATAGGTCTGCCTTTCAAAGCAGCTCCTTTATTTCTGTAGATCTGATGAAGCGGCATGGATAGGCAGTCGCATCAGCTTTGATGTTACAGAACTTTCCCAGTTGAATGAAATGAATGGTTACTGGCTATATTTGTGTATGCCAAACATAGTTTAAAGGTCCCCATACACGCAGCGATCCACGACGCACTTGCATTTGCGCTCATCTATCAGCCATGGATCGCAGGTGCCAACATGGAGCAGCCAATCCATGTCAGAAAAAAACTAAATCGGCCAGAGAACGAACATGTCCGTATTTCTCTGGCCGGTCCAATTACTTTGGATGGGGAAAGCAGTCCCAATCCAAAGTAATGTCCGGTACACAAAGGGTGCTCACCAATCTGAGGGCCGGCTGCAGCGTGATTATTTCACCACATTGAAGTCTGTCCCTAATCTGGGCCTTCATTTGGTTATTTACATTACTATTTATATTTGTTTAACCCTCTGGGCGGTTTGAGCTTTTTGCGAAATTTTTTATGGCACGAAAAGTCGTTTTTCCCTGCAATCGCGGCGGAGTACACTGTACTCTCCGCCCAGCCCTCTACACACCTCCGACGTCAAATAGACGCCGGCGATGTGTGGAGAGGAGAGCGGCGCCCCCAGGATATTATTGTATTATACTTTACCAGCAGATATGGCTATTGCCCCTTATGCCCTTTTCCATGTGACGCCCTGTAGGCTGGTAGTTGTTTTTCTTCTTTTACACATAATTAAAGTGTATGCAAAGTGCAATCCTACTTTTTCATCCAACTAGGAAGAGATGCTGGTTCCCTAAAGTTTAGTAAAGTTTATTTCATAAAATACTAAAGCAAGCTCAAATCTGAAAAGAAACATTGTAGTATTCTATTTCACTGGAACTACATAAATTGGTAGGGAATAGAGATGGTTGAATTTTGTAAAAAAATTCTACCATTTTGACTTCAAGTTAATTGCAAAGCCCCTGAACATGGTATCAACACCAAACTTGCTGGAGATGTAGAGGAGGGTTGGGGGTATACTACAAAAAAAGTATGACTCTAACACAAATAGTTTTTGCACAAATGAGGTTCAAAGTCAAGTCAAAAGTTCGAAAATTGGAATTTCGACTTTATTTTTGAACTTAATTTATGCAAAAACTTTATGTGCTAGAGAAAACCTTTTTTTTTTTTTCTCAAATGTTCCCACAACCCTTCTCTGTATCTCCACAAATTTGTGATGTGATGATACCATGTTCAGGGGCTTTGCAATCAGCTCACAAAGTTAGCAAGTCGAAAAATTCGACCATCTCTAGTAGGGAAGGGTGGGGAGCCTGGCAAGTGCACAGTTTATTTTTTTTTGATGCTTTGAAATGAAAAGAAAGCTGTGCTAGGAATTAGCCAATGCCTACCTATTTGTAAGTCAGGGGCTTAGTGTTGTCTGTCATCCCCAGTAAGAAGATGTACTGGGAGGATGTTAGTTTTCATGGCCAAGTCTTGCTCTCGTGTGAGAGCAAGAAAGGAAGTAGCCCACCAACCCAATGATTCTGCTTAAGTTGCACCCCCTATAGTTATATCCAAGCTAAGACCTGTGTCTGAATGATCTACCAAACTAATGCTCTGTTCCCCTTCCTTTCTACAGAGAATTAGAATATAATAATGTCACAGACATAAATAAAGGTTGGCTCTATGGTTTGCGATCCCTACAGCAGCTTTACATGAGCCAGAATGCTGTCTACAGGATCAGTCCAGATGCGTGGGAGTTCTGCCAGAATCTTTTGGATCTGTAAGTATTTCTGTGCACTTTGTGAAGATGTTGAGCTCCAAGGTTGCTTTCTTTTCTGTTCCTTAATGATGATAGATGACATGCATTTAACGGCTCTGTTGGGTAATCACTGGGGGAGAGACATTTCCAGTTTCTTTAACACTGATGAGTGATTCACTTTTAGCCATTCACTTAAGAGACCACTTTTTGTCTTCCAGTTGAGTTTGTTGCATTCCATTTAAAAAAAAGAAAGGTCTATTGAAAATCTCAAACTAATTCAAGCACAGTTTTCAGTTAAATGCCACTTTTTTTTTTTAATTTGCATTTGTATCTCTCTACTTTCAAACGTTAACCTTAACATACAATGGGTTTACCTTCTGCCATGTATCACGAGACTTGAAAGCACAGCTTACATCAAACTATAAAAGCTTCCCATGGTCTGGACTCAGTTTGTAAACCTTTTCTCATCCATATTGGGCAGTTAATCGGCTGAGTTGGTAAAAATATTTGGGGGAAAAATGTCAAATGGCCCTCCCCTGAGCAATCTTTTCAATTTTAGCTTTTGCTAAACACTAAGGGAGTGATGTGAACTGAACCTGAACTCTAAAAATAAGGTTCAAAATTATATTCCATTAGATTATATATGTGTGTTGGAATGTCACCCCCTTGCCATGAAGGCTGCATTATTAAGGCTTTCCACAGAGGAGCCATATTTGTTGATGGCCTCCAAGAGTTCTTTCAGGGTGGGCTGAGGGTCTGGAGGGGAGCCATCCACGTGGGGAGATGGAGGGGCACTAGCAGGGGAGGCAGCAACATCCATGACACTCGCCGCAGCCACAGAGGAAGGAGACTGCACAGGAGAGGAGGAGGCAGGGACCGAGGCAGCTGTATGTGTGAAGCGCTCCAGCCGAGCAGCCACGTCTTTAGGGGGTTTGGCCTTCCCCTGCTGCTGAACCGCACCGCCATCTTGCCTGGAGTGGGAGGAGGATTGCTTGTGCCGACTCTGCATCGCTGGACCCGGGAACCGCGGCGCTCACAACAGTCTCGGCGGGACCGGAGAGTGTGGGGCACCTTGCCAAGGCTGAGGAGTGATTTTGGCAGCAGACCAGCCTGGGGGAGAGGAGGTTTGAAGGATCAGGTATGGGAGCTCTTGTGCAGCACGACCACTCACATGCCCAGCTTGGCCACGCCCCCGAAGGCTGCATTATTATTTAAGAATGAGCACTAAAATGGCCACTATATGTGCAAAAGCTGCCATCTTGTAAGTGGCACTGGACTTTCTGCCCTTTAGCCCGCTAACTTGCTTTTTCACCCCCAGTCCTCTCAGTGCCTAAGTCCCCTGATGTCATGGAGGTGTGGCAGGAGTCACCTTCATGGCACTGTCTCAGCAGTAGATGATCCAGTGGGTGTATCTGAATGTCATTTTAACAAATATGTGGCCAAGTTGTTACAACTTTGCTCTATGAAATGCATAAGAAGAGGTTTCTTATGTAAAATTACAGATGACGGTCCATACAGTATGTATCTACACTTGGCGAAGGGTAGTAATGAGTGGTAACCTGAAGAAACAACCTTGTTAACTTTTTAGGTCTGTTTAAAGTGGTCAAAATTATTACCAAGGTAAATGATTGACAACTAATCTCTTTGGATTTCAGTACCTTTTAAATATATTTTTAGGTTTTTAAGCAATATTTTTCCAGCTTGATCTGCTTTTCTGACCGTCTGCATATTTCCTGTAACTCCCCCCTCTAGGGATGTGTCATACAACCAGCTGAACCGTTTGGACGAGTTTGCATTTGTTGGGCTGAGCTCACTGGAAAAACTGAACCTAGGCGATAACCGGATAAATCACATTGCGGAAGGCGTTTTTAAGGGTCTTACAAATCTTGTGACATTGTAAGTAGTGTGAATTCTCTTATACTTTCTTACTTACGCTGAAGTTTACAGATTTCGAGCCTGCGCAGCTGTGTTGTGAAGATGCATTTAAGGTGTTTCATGCCAAGCAGTGTGCTGACCAGAGATGACCCTATTGTGGTCCTTGCACAGGGAATGTGGACCAGCACAAAGGTTCATTTGCAGAGAGACTGTAAAAGAGTGTGGTAGAAAAGGGCATGACAGTGCTTTTTCTTTTCTCGCTGTTCATTCAGGGCCATTTCACACGCGTTTTTTTACTGCACCCGTTTTTACAACCAATGTTACCATTCACACTGCATGCGTTGCGTTTTTAAAAATTCACTGCTGTATGCATTTTTTATTAATTTTACCTGCATTTTTCATTGATTTGAGAATATATGCATATATGTGGCAACGCATGCCTATAAAAAATAATGCATGACTCAAAAAAAAAAGTAGTAAAAGTGGAATCTTTTGTTTTAAACATTTTTACACAGACCTTTGTAGATGTCATTGCTATTAAAACAAAGTTACAGAAGGTTATAAATTGTATATTGGCGCACACACACAGGCCTGTTTGGGAGTTTCATCAATGGATAAATGCAGGTTGCTTTCATGTGCATTTGAGATCAGAAAAAAATCACTTCTGACCTGTAATGGACCACCTCGCTAGAGGCATTAACTTTATTGTAGCTGCTTCTTTGTGGGTGAGAGCATAAGAAAAACATGCAAAAACATAAGCAAAGATGTACTTTGTAGTATTTATTTACGTTGTCTTCTGGTCAACTCTATTCAACATAATGAAAAGAGACTCAATATCAACAGCTTTGCATTTTCTATTCTCCTCCTGTAAGCAGTCTCTTTACTCCTACACTTATGCCTGCCATACACCCACAGACGGGTGCAGACAGACGAGCTCCGATGAGCTTTGGAATGCAAACGTGATGACGTCATCACGTTGCATTCTGGGGCTGCTTTAATCGTCCGGGCACCCTTTGTGTGTCGGCCATTAGCTTCAATGAAGACGCCAGTCTTCATTGAGCTTAATGGCATTGGTGTCTTCATTGCACTTAATGGCATTGGCCGGCATCGGCCAGAGAACATCGGACATGTCCGTGCTCTGGCCGGCCGAGCTGTCCCTGTCGCCCCATGTGGGCACACGCCGATTGGCGGCCGATTTTCCCGCCGGTGCAAGTTCAGCGGAAAAATCACCCGCTAATCGGCGTGTTTATGCCAGGCTTTAGCATTTAAACAGTTCCAGAAATAACTGGAAGAGATTGTGTCCAAGTCAATATAGCCAACCAGTATTTACCACTAAAGTATGGTTCACATAGCAAAAGAGGACATATTGCTCACTGGTAGAACTAAGCATTATATTTTGGAGTTTAGTTTACAAACAGCCAGACAATTGTCAGATTGTATGTGTGTGTGGATTAGTAAAAATAAAAACACCATCTATGATATATTCCCCTTTTAATCAGTGTATTCATGAACTATTGGATATTGGTGGTAGAGATTGCTGTAAAGTTACTATGTAAAAAATGTGCTCTGAGTCATTGTACTCTGACCACATTATAAAAAATCGTTCTAAAACGTTACCCATAAATTCCTCTGTTTATTGACCGTACAATTTGTCAGATGGTACTATTTAGTTAGCTTTTGCTTAGCATGGATATTAATGTTGAAGCTTAAAGAGTGTTTCATTTTAAGGCCGTGCATGTAAAACTCCCCCCTGGACCTCACACCCCAACACTGCTCTGTTCCTGACTAAGAATTCAGTAATTGACCCAAGGGCATTCTGATTTTCTGAGGCTAAAACATTACAAAAAATGTAACCACCCTGGCAGTCCACTGAGTTTCAGATTTCTGTACCAAAAGAGGTATATAGGTACTTTGCTAATTAACCCCCCTAGCGTTGGTGACGAACCCAGCTTGTCCAGCGACTCGCTCAAAGCGAGCTCCCCAACCCGATATCGAAGCCCTGCAGCGCACACTCACCACTCTCTCTCTCCTGGCGTGAAGGACAAGGTGACATCACACCAGGGACCGGTGCACTAAATTAAAAGGAACATTGTATTGAATACAGTGATAGCTGTACAATTTCCATAAAAGTCTATGGTGCGCTTTTGGTACAGAAATCTGGGGGGGTTAACTGGATTTCTATACCGGATATTAACCATTACTCAAATGTTCCTCATAGACTGTAGACAGCATGTGAAAACTGCACAGTTCCTTCCCAATTATTCATCCACTTTTTTTTCTACCAAAGCTGAGAAAAATGTCTGAATGCATTCATATTCTGTTAACCTTTGTGCAACCTCCCTAATGCAATAATTAAAACCAATCTGGTAGTCAGTGCCGCATGAAAGAGAACAAGAATACATTAATTAGGAGTTTTTTTGTGGCGCAGGAAGGGCACTAGAACAGATGACAGGCAGTTTAGGCGGTTCAGGGTCATGATATGTTCACAAGCAGGAGGGCAGGACTGGTAAATAGGGCTCCAATCACTGATGCTTAACCAAGCATGAGTCGGGAAACTCATTCAGACAGGGAACCCGCTTTCTCGTGTTCCTTTTTTTTTCCATTGAGCATGGTCTTGTAGTATTAACTGTGCGGGTGCCAGTCTAGAGAGGTTTTCTTTATTATTTTTCAGAAGAAAACACAGATCCGTTTATTTGAATGCATACTGATATACGTTTAATGCATTGCAATCCATTCCTTGGGTTATCTGTTCAAGGAATACTACAAACATCTGGATCCTGACCCTGTGACAACTTGTAGAAATAGTTGTTTCTGGCCAACATTCTACATTTTGTTTTAACAGCCAAATATTTTTATATTATTCCACTTTTACAAAGCCACCTATTTATTAAAATAATTAGTTCTGTTTTGTGTATCCTCCCTTAGAAGTGTCTCGCTAGCAAAACCTGATGCTTTTGGTTACATTGAACTGAGGGTCCTTAAATGGCAATTGTGCTTATAGTGAAGTGCAGCAGCACATTTCATTTATTTGTAGGAGGCTTGATTAAGGATTTTACTTCAAGGAAAACATTTTCACCCCATTTTACTGATTTTGTGTTATCTCACACAGGGACCTTCATAATAACGAAATCTCATGGGCTATTGAAGATTCCAATGAAGTATTTGCTGGACTGCTTAAGCTGCACATACTGTAAGTAAACCCATATTGTAAAATGCCTCTGTTCATGTGAAACGTGTGGAACACTTGCCACATTACATTCTGATAAGTGGATAATAACAAATATTATT
>CM070033.1:130715499-130735866 GCA_036250615.1 Ptychadena robeensis
CCTCTAGATTCCAACCTTATATTGTTACAGTAATGTTTCCCTCTAGTTATCCAATGGACATAAACTATACAAAATACCGTCTGCAACAATTATGTATTAAAAAGTTTAACTGGTAGTTAAACTTTATACAGCTACTTTATATATTTAAGCTTTAAACCTTATTTCAATAGAAGAAGAAAAAAATCACCCTGCAATACCATCTTTTGTCACAAGATGCCCTCATGCACCTTTACTATCAGTGTGTGTGTATATATATATATATATATATATATATATATATATTCTGAGCTTGCAGAAACGTCGGAGTGGGTGCTTTGGGAGCCGGCCGTGCTAAAAGCATTTATCCCTAGTTTGAGCGCATTTTCATGGCCATTAGTAGTCTTTATGGCAAGTGTGCTAAAAAGTGTGACAGTGCTGTAGCTCCTTTGTCCATGCAGCATTGTTGGCTTAATGATGGATGTGTGATCACTGACGCAATAAAATATTACTTCCTGCAATCCCAAGACTAGGTGTAGTGTGAGTGTTTACTTTTCACATTTAGGCATGGTATTTTTTCTATCCCCCATAATGGGGTGATGCGATAACTTGAATTTGGATCTTCATTTGCCTATGTTGTCATTTGAAGATGTCACAGAAACCTAAACTGTGTTTTAAGTATTGCTATTGCAAGTAGTATGACCGTGTGCTGCAAAGATGTGTGTTTAGCTTAGCTGTTCACATTTTTTTGTTTCAGTGTTTTGCAAGGCAACAAGATTAAATCCATCACCAAGAAAGCGTTCACTGGCCTGGATTCTCTGCAGCAGCTGTAAGTGTTTTTTTCATATTCAATGTTACTTAAGGTAAATCAAATGTAATAATACTGTATGGTATCTGAGGCATCTCCTGGTTTGTACAAACATGGGCTCAAGATGTTGCAATAGTTTTAACAGCAGACGTGGGACGGGGTTTACATGTTGTAAGTAATAATTGATTGTGCCTATGTTGTGACAGGAGATTTCCTAATAAACTTTGTTGGGTTTGGTTGGGTTCTGGTTGAAGTATGCAAAGAAATCTGGACCTCAGCAGTGCAGTCAGCAAAAAAGGTGTTCTATGAGAAAGTTATCTGAAGTAGACCATTAGTGCATTTCTTATTGGTTTTAAGCTTGAACTTGTTTCCAAAAATAGGCATAATTTCAATCCAAAAGTTAAGTACCCTATATGTGTCTTCAGCACTTTTCAAAGATTGCATTTTAGTAATGCTGTTTTCACGTTGTCTAGGGCTCCGTCTAATTTGCAATTAAATATCAATATTGAAACTCTTTAGTATGCAGGAGGTCTTAAATTGCTCCTGTGGATCATGGAAGCCCCATGGAGCAATCCGGGACCTGTTTTCAGACCAAAAAAATGGGTTTCTCATTAGCAAGGAATATGATTTTAGGTATTTAACAAACACAAAAGTTAACTACATGTGTCTTGATCGCACATTTCTAATTTTACCTACATTCACATTGTCTGTGTCAACCTTCCTGAAACCCCAACCATGCCACTGTGGAGTTGATTGCACACATTGTACATGATGTTAGGTAGTGGTTGCCGGTCACAAACAGTCACACTAATATGCCTATGAGTAACCTTTGGAGAGAACACTAAGGCTATAGTTCCACAGAGTCGATGAATGTGCAGGGGTTACGTTAGGATGCGTTGGGACATGCTTCAAGGATGCATTATTGACGCAACATTTTTTTTGTTTTACTTTTTCTCTTGACTGCTGGGTTAAAAAACGCATACCCATGCGCTTTGCACACATTCAATGCGTTGGGTTGCGTTAATGTCGTCACAGGGCTCCGTGTTGACATTAAAACAACCTAACCTTGCCAATGCAAGTGTGTACTATTCCATTGTTTTACATCGGATGCGTCAAACTCAGGGAAATTGACGTTGTGGAAACATTGCCTCCTACAGTTTGGGTTTTCCATCCCTTTCTGTGGCCCTGACAGGTAGCACTAAAAACCTTACAGACATACTGAGCCTTTCCCACACTGTTCAAAACTTTGATAACTTTAAAAAAAACTGTGATAAACACTGTAAGTGCTGGTTTTGTGCAGTCCTTAGGCAATGTTTGCCACATTTGTATACAAATGTATGCAGACTGATACTGAGCCAATCAAGTATTACGGTTCCTGTACTTCATTGGCTCAATTCCAGTTGTAATCATTGTAATTGTCCACACTATAATGTAGTCCTAAGGGCTCATTTCTGGTTTGCCCCTGACATTACACTGCATCTGACCCTACAATACAGAATTATAATACATAATGGATCTGCTCCACTTAACGAACAACAAATATGGATTTTATTTTCACACCTAATGCCATTCTGTTTGCAATTGATTATTTTACTCACATTTGTTAATTCTGCTTTGCAGTGACTTGAGCAATAACGGGATCATGTCTCTGCAAGACAACGCCTTCGCTCATATTAAACTTCAGGAACTGTAAGTAGTGAACTCTTGTATGCCTTGCCAGCAACTACAATCTTGTGTTTTTATTGTTTAGGCTTCCAGTATTGAGATTTTTTTTTTCCTGTGTCATTTTGGTTGACACCTCTGATCCCCCCCATGTCCAGAGTTACAGTACCGTATCTTCGGGGGTGCCTTATTTTCGGGGGATGCCTTATATTTCAGCATTAGGCAAAATGTAAGGGTGCCTTACTTTCAGGTAAACAGGTTAGGATATTGCTTGCAAGGAGTTTAGGGATTGTGCTAGGTAGGGAATGGTCATCAAATTTTCTAACAAGTTGAGAGTCAAATTCAGAGTTATAAATCATTATTAAAGTAACTTATTAATAGAAAATAGATTATTTTTGATTGGATGCACCGGTGAATTTTGTTAGGTGACATGGTTTCTTTAAGGTTGTAACCCAAATGAAAAGCAATCAGTACATTAGATAATTTGATTTTAAGGTAAACAGTTTTGTCCACCCTTGAATAGTGTATTTGTGGGTTTCTTAATATATTGCTTCGCTATACATGCCTGTTTACTGTCATAATGTATACATGTTGTTTTTCCTATGATAACCTATTTTGTGAATCTTTCTGCAGAATCCTCAACACAAGCAATCTGCTTTGTGACTGCCAGCTAAAATGGTTCCCCCAGTGGCTCATTGACAGTGGTTTTCAACATTCTGTTAACGTGAGTTGTGCTCATCCTGATTGGCTGTCCGGTCGTGCTCTGCTAAGCGTGGATTCAGGGGATTTTATATGTGGTTAGTATTTTATTTCAGTGCTGCTATTGGCCCTGTTTTCTTACTGCTAACTTAGAGGGAAAAAAACACATTTGGTTTCTGTTCTTGATTGTTTGGATTCAGTTTTCTAAGAATATACCAGTGTAGTGAGAAAAGGTTTTAAACCAAGGTCTCCTGCTTTCCTTTTAGTAATCATTAGTGGTCATCCGTAGATCATTATCTTTTTTTATTTCCAAAGTGTTAAGCTCTCTGAGACCTTTCATTCTGAAAAAGCTGCTTCTTTGGCTGGTCGAGCATTTTTAAAGATACTGTCCTGGAAGATGTTAAAGATCAGAAATTCCGGCTTTATCTAAACTGCATGATAAACACATGTCAAACAAAACAGGCATGTATTGTTATTAAAGTCATAGTTTGCTGTAAAAAGACCTGCCACTACTCATTAGCTCACTTTTGCTGCAAAACAAGTGTTGGCCACCTACACAAGTTACTGCATTGTCCATGTATACCTTATGTTTCAGTCCATTAGATGTTCTGTTGTATAAGATACCCTAGAGCGCCTGACCCCTGAAAAATATGTGAATTGTCACTCGGCTGAACTTGTGTATGACATCCACAGGCACATCTTCCCTCTGTCAGCTTTCCCCACCTTTCTCAGCTCCAAAGGTGTGACCACTTGCTGTCGTTGTGGTTAGTCGCTCATCTGCACTATAAGACGCACCCAATTTCCCATCCCCTGATTTTGGAGGGGGAAAAAGTGTATCTTAAGATGGCCATACACAATGTTTCCGATATTTCCATTCGATCGACTTAAAACTATTTGTATCTGATAGTATTATGGAGTAATAATGTGCACCGATCTAAGTACAGGAATCAACCATGTTTACATTGATCATACTGTGTGGTGTTGCAAAATTGATGTCAAACTTTTTTTTTTTCTCTGAACTTAAACAGGAATACTTTAACTAGCACTGTATTTCAAATGTCCACAGTATAAAGTGATTTTCCACTTAAATGTGTTGCTTGCCAGCACAGCCTTACTAGGACATTAAGTAAAGGAGTAGATAATAGCTGCCTGCTGTTGTACGCTAGAATCCACCGTAAGCTGCATCATTGCAACATTTTTTGTGATAAAAAAAAAAAAAAAGCTACTACATGACAATCTGAAGTGTTTTATTGCCCTTATACACATGTTCTCATGGTATGTCATAATTCTGTATTGTAGTACCTTTCAGTTGAGGTATTTAGGCCCTTCATTTCAAGAAAAAAACATATATAAAAAGTTGGGTTGTGTATGTATTTTAAGATATTTTTATTAAATTTCCCTCACAGATAACTTTCCTAAACCACAAATCAAAGTGCATCCCGAAGTAACTGTTGCATTGAAAGGAATGAATGTGACCCTCATGTGTTCTGCGGGCAGCAGCAGTGACACCCCAATGTATACAACATGGAGGAAAGATGGTGAAGTTCTGTATGACGCCAAAGTAGAAACCTTTGCCAGATTTTATAAACATGGCATGGAGCTCATAGAGTACACAACAGCCTTACATCTCTTCAATGTGAATTTTACCGATGAAGGGAAATACCAGTGTGTCATCACCAACCACTTTGGTTCCAATTACTCCAGTAAAGCCAAGCTAACAGTCAATGGTATGTGATGGTCCTGTTATTGCTAATGCAAACCAGTATGTTAAGGAATTGAACTTAAACTGTTCTCTGTCTGAACAGGATGTGAATGCATTAGGCTAAGCAACTTTTACAAAGACCTGTACTATAGGAAGGAATGATTAGACCGGTATTCTTTTTGATTTTAGGAGTCTGTTGGGAGAGGCAATGACTTTTCTAGTGTTGCTATATAATGAATATACCATGATCTTAACCTTCCCTCCCCTGAAAAATGTCCTGTCTGTTCTGTAGTGATAATGTGGAGGACATTCTGGTCATCTTTGTGAGAAGTCTTTACAGGATGTAATAAAGGCATTGTGGGCTCTGCCACCGCATCCGGATCTTTTGCCCTGAGGACCAGTCCTTCCCACAAGGTCATGTTATTTGTAGTCATTGCTTTAATGAGCTAAATATCTGAGCAGGTAGTGTTTATTATTCTGCACGGAGCCCCTTTTTTATTCTACACAATCAAAGGGGGTGTTTAAGGGCTTGACTTTCTTCCCGAAGTATTATTTGCCTCTTGCCTTCATCATAAGTGTCTTCAGTTAAGCCTCTTAAATTCTGTGCGGTAGACATTTTAAAGTGCTATACAGGGATTACTTTTATTTATTTATTTATTCATTCATTCATTCTTAAAGTGTCAAATATATAGCGGAGTTTTGTTATTTCTTTGCATTTGTTTTCATTTGACATGTCCCTGTGTTTTTTAATACAGAAATGCCTTCATTCTTGAAAACTCCAATGGACCTGACTATTCGCACTGGTGCCATGGCACGTTTGGAATGCGCAGCAGAAGGTCACCCACCTCCTCAAATCGCATGGCAGAAAGATGGGGGAACAGATTTCCCTGCAGCCCGAGAACGCCGTATGCATGTCATGCCTGAAGATGAAGTTCTGTTCATTGTCAATGTTAAAATTGAAGACATGGGCCTCTACAGCTGTACGGCACAAAATGCTGCCGGAAGTATATCAACCAACGTCACACTAACTGTATTGGGTAAGAAGCTTTTAGAAAAGGAACAACTGAAGGCTATTTATGTTTGCATAGAATATAGAATGTGACTGTCCAGGACCCAGCAGATCATAGCATTGCCCAGCTCCCTTGACATTTGGTAAATCATTTTAGACAGTTAGTATGATTTTTTTAATAGAGATTTTTTTTCGCTCTCATTAGTAACATTTTATATTTGACAGCCTAAGGCCCTTGTGTGTTATGGATTGTAACATGCATAACCTATGTACCTGTATATAGGTAGATAACTGCATATATAAAATCCTTACCCTGAGTAATATTTATCTGTATAGTATTTTTTACAATAGTTTTTTGTTGTTGCATTTTCTTTAGGTATGCATTGTGAATATATGTTCCTTTTTCTTCTATTTCAGAAACACCGTCATTCATTAGACCCTTAGAGGACAGAACAGTTGCTCGCGGGGAGACTGCTGTTCTTCAGTGTATAGCGGGAGGAAGCCCAGCTCCACGTTTGAATTGGACTAAAGATGATGGTCCTTTGGTGGTCACTGAGCGGCATTTCTTTGCTGCTGCAAATCAGCTGCTCATCATTGTGGATACAGGACCTGAAGATGCAGGGAAATACACATGTAGCATGTCTAATACCCTTGGAACGGAAAGAGGTCATATTAACCTTTACGTGCTGTCATCACCTAATTGCGACTCTTCCCAAAATGTCCTCGGCTATGAAGAAGATGGTTGGACTACTGTGGGCATTGTCATAATTGTCGTTGTCTGTTGTGTAGTGGGAACATCTTTGGTCTGGGTTATTGTTATATACCATATGCGGAGAAAGAATGAAGATTACAGCATAACCAGCACCGGTGAGTTTTTAGTTTTACACTCCTTCCTGTTTTTACTAAAATTACACATTTTAGTAGGTGGTTATACCTAATCAAAGTAGATATTCTTTTAAGGCGCACCTACAACTAATGTATTTTATGTCCTTCACTGACAAACATTAAACAGACCATCTGTCTGATAAATATATATATATACACATACATACCCTATTTCCGCTATAATAAGCCATCCCCATCAAATAAGCCACCCCCAGATTTTTGCCCAAAACGTTAAAGCAAGGGCCATCTATCTGGCCCATATAATATGCGGCCATCTCTGTTTTCAAGCGGGACCAATTAATCCCGCCAAAAACAGCCATATCGGACATGACTGCTAACTACGGCTGAGGTTTGTTGCAGTTACATGTAAACCGCGGGTCTCCATGTAAAGCATCGGCTGAGCTATAGAGCAGAGATGTCTCCCCAGCTCCGCCGATATCTGACAGCAGCCTGATGACGTCATCACGCTGCTGCAGGGAACATCGGACGGCTCGAATATCGTTCATCAGATGCCACATAAACACGTTTGTTCTTGGACCAGTATCTAACCACTTAACTTAAATTGTGAAATGCTTTGCATCTTACCCGTCCTTTTATGTGATACTTTCCCCCGCACCTCTTGCGCTTTTCTTTACCTGATCTGTAGATATTTTTCTATGGCTATGCAGGTTATAAAAAGTTTGCAAACCTGTATCCAAGGCATTAGGATGTTTGAAGTAGACAATGGATGAAAAATCATTGTGCCTCTACATCTGTGGCTGCTAATGCTTAGTTCAGACTGTCAGTCAGGAAGGAACCTCCTATCCTTCTGCTCCTGAACATAAACCACAACAGCCTGGCATACACAACATGTGGCATCTGCTGGACAGATGTTCTTAGGGATATCATGGGGGCTGTGGTGATTGACAGCTGTCTGCCAACTCTCTGCACCATATTGTCAATCTCTGCTCAGCCGCTAACAGTGTGAATTAAACTGATGTTTGCATAAATACGTATGCAAAATTGCATATAAAATGTGCAGTGAGAACGATCAGTGTTATGGCCAACATTTCGTTTAGATTGATGGACAAGTCCTTTCTAGTTGATTTGAAGTACATGTCAGTTTGTATTAGTAGGCTCTGCCTGTAAATATCAGCTATTGGTCTGTAGATTCCTAAACAACAACATCAGTTAGTTAACAAATGGCATACTGACTCGATACGGCTTTCTTGAAGCAATTCATTCCTAATGTTCTTCTCTATAAACCAGCCTTTACCAAGCCAGATTATGTAGACTTGTACTTTGGCATTCTTCCACCAAGGGTTCCTAGTACTGAATTTGATGGGAAATCCAACATTTTAGAGTTATTGTCCAACTAAAACCTTCTTTATTTCTTGCACGATAAGACGCACCCATGTTTTCATGCCAATCTACTCTCTCCTCCTAAATGCTACCAATGGACACTTAGTAAGAATGAGAGGTGCTAATCAGGGAGTGATCAGAGCGAGACACAGAGCGAATAACTGTACAGTATATTGTCCAGCCATTCGCTCTATATGACGCACAGATGTTTTCCTTGCATTTTTAGGGGAGAAAGTGTGTCGCAAAAATATGGTAACTGCAGTTTTCATTACTCTTTTCTATCCCCAAAGAGTAGATTGGATTTGTTTTGTTGTTGCTTACACTGTAATTGTGGCATCTAAAAATGTTCAGGTTCAAACTGTTTTGTGTAGGATGCATACTTTTATTGTACAGGATATATTAGATTTTTTGCATGTTTTATCTGATTGCTAGACAGTAGTGAAAGTCAACGTGACTTATATTTTCATTCTCTCCACAGAGGACATGAATTTACCTGCTGACATTCCCAGCTACCTTTCTTCCCAGGGAACTCTTTCAGAGCCCCCAGAAGGATACAGCAACTCCGAAGCCGGCAGTCACCAGCAGCTCATGCCTACTACCAGTGGCTGTGTTCACAAAGGAACCGATGGTACATAGCTTTATATGTCTTAATCATTACTTTGTTCAGCCCCTTTGGGAGCCTAAAGGTAGCCATACACGAGGCGACTCTGCCTCAAGAGATGAGGGATCTACTTTAGCTGAATGACGTCATCCCGCTGCAGCCAGCCTCTCAGCTGATCGACGGGCACCCTTTGTGTACCGGCCATTACTTTGAATCAGACGGCCTCTATTCAAAGTAATGGGATCGGCCTGGGAATTTACCAGCATGTCGGGAGCGTGCAAGGAGGTCTATCGGATGTATACTCGGGTGCAAAACGGACCGTGTATGACTACCTTTTATGGTGCAAAAAATAAGATTTTTATTCCTTACACATTTAGGTAGAAATTAAGGTGTAATGGTTGAACAACTGTATATGAGCCATACATAATATTTTTATATAAAGTGTGTCTTATAATAGGTACATTCGCCAGGACACTGTATATTTAGTAATGGTTATAGTATAGCATACATTGATTTAAATGTCAGGTAAGATAGTGTGATGAATTTGGTTGTCTCCATCAGAAATGCGAGTCATTTTAAATGGAGATAGATCTGCTTGCTTTATGTCATCAATCTGGCAGGCAGACATATGTAGACATTTATAGAACACAAAGAAAGTGATGTATGTGTTTTTGGTTCTAGTTTTAAAAAAAAAATTCCGCCTTATGACAATAAATCATAAATTTTGTCCATGTACCTTCAAAATATGTCTACCTTCTGGGGCTCCTTTCCTGTTTTAAGGCCAAAGCATTACGTTTTTATTTATTCTATGTAGCCATGGTAGCGTAATCAATTAATCGTTCGATTAATACCCAGAAGTATTGTTTACATGTATCTAAATATCTCCTTCTCTTCTCTGTACATAAATATGAGTGTATTTATCTAAAGCTTTGTTTATTTTTAATTGCACTGATTTTTTTTTATTTAATTTATCCATTTTTAATTTAAGATGTAAAGGAGATGTCTATGTTTTCTTTAAAGGAATATATGTAGACACCGGTAGTGAGGCAGATGCAGAAATCCTGAATATGCCGTTTGCACCAAATATGCAGAGTGGCAGAATGCCTCCGTTGTATGGAGCTCGCGGAGGAATACACCCCGGGGAGATGAGGGACAGTCATCCTGTACCAGGTGAGTACTTAAGTAGTGGTTGGTGGTGGTAGTTGGTATTTTGTTGTCGAATTTGATATTCTCAATGATTTACATTTTTAACATTGACAAAAGAAGATTTCTCTGTGTCTCCTGTGTTCATTATTAAATGAATGCTGTTTTCAGTGCACAGGTTATAAACACAGTGCCTGAGGTCTGCCTATAAGGCAGCAGGTCTGAGCTCAACTGGCATCACTGGCCTTGCATTTAGAATGATTATCTGCGCTTCTGTCTGCGAGCACTTAAAAAACACCCTCATGACAGGTCTAACAGACAAAAGCCAAAAAACAGCCCGGTGAACATTTCATGGGGTGTTGGTGCTAATTGGGCATTTAACAGGCAGTTATAATCCACCCGTGTAAATAAACCCTTACTGTTATTAAAGTACAGTAGTTGATGCTTATATTATTAAGTTTCTCCTGTATCCACATATGAAAAATATCTTGCTGATGCAACTGTATTTTTCTTTATAGGCGTTGGGCAGCATATGATCTGCTCGGATTGTTATGATAATGCTAATATCTATTCACGGACTAGAGAGTATTGTCCATATACATACGTGACAGAGGAGGACCCAATGGACCAAACATTGTCTAGCTTTATGGCACAGATTCCAAAGGAGACTTTCTTGACTCACTCTCATGAGATCGGAGCATCTGCCGCCGAAAGGGATATGTCTGCATTTCTTAGTAACTATGACAGAAAGGACGCTGCAAAACCCAGCTGCGGTAAGCAATCTGTATTTTCCTTTATGTCTCTGATACGTCCCATGAGGGTATTTTGCTTATTTCTATTATGTCTCTGATAGTAAATCTTATTCATAAGACATTTTTGGAAGATGGGGCTTTTTAATATCCAGCTTTTCCTAAACTGAACACTGAAATGACATCTACAGCTGTGTATCCTTATTTGCTCCATCTCTGAGGTCTTCTGTGAGGTATCCCTGCTATGGAATGAATGGCTATATTCTGTACAAATAAACAATTACAGCAAGTGTCAGATTTGCATTAATCTTCACTTTTTCTAGATTCCAGTATAGAATGCCTTTTTTTTCTAACAGTAGAAATATTTTCCATGTTCTCATGCACGGTGTGTGTGTGTGTGTGTGTGTGTGTGTGTGTGTGTGTGTGTGTGTGTGTGTGTGTGTGTGTGTGTGTGTGTGTGTGTGTGTGTGTGTGTGTACACACACACACACACACACCCCCCCCACACACACACCCATTTATATGGATACACCTTAATAAAATGGGATTGGTTGGTGATATTAACTTCCTGTTTGTGGCCCATTAGTATATGTGAGGGGGAAAACTTTTCAAGATGGGTGGTGGCCATTTTGAATCTAACTTTTGTTTTTTCAGTAGGAAGACTCAATGTGCTGCCCAATGCTAGCACAGGCTTCCAGTATCTGTAGTTTCAGGTGCTGCACATCTCGTATCTTCACAGCATAGACAATTGCCTTCAGATGACCCCAAAGATATAAGTCTAAAGGGGTCAGATTGGGAAACCTTAAAATTGCTACATGATGATGTGTTTCCCTCTTTATGCACTGAAGCTGGCATGTTCACTGAGTTTTTCCAGCAAGATGGTGCACAACCACATTATGGGTGTCAGGTCCGAGCATTCCTAGATGAACAGTTTCCTGAAAAGTGGATTGGTCATTGTGGGCCAGTTGAATGGCCCCCAAGGTCTCCCGATCTGACCCCCTTAGACTTTTATCTTTGGGGTCATCTGAAGGCAATTGTCTAAAAACTGCAGTAATAAAGGGGACTAACCTCAGTGGTTTCTTCTGTTTGCCGATGGAAGTCTTTAGAGATCTTACTCCCTGTCTTTAAATGCAGGGAGTTTACTGTTTGAGATGGTGACACCAAAAAAGTCGTCCTCCTCCCTCTTGCAGCACTAGATGGTAATGTGGCTACACTGCTATCTAGTTATAGAAGAGGGAGGAGGACCTCCTGGTGTCACCATATCAAACAAGAAATTCTACATTTGAAGTTTTTTTATTTCTCCAGTTTTATTATATATTGCAAAAATATGTTTTTTTTCTGAAGAGTGTCTAATAACTCTAACACTGACGCAAATGCTTGTAAATACATGTAGATCAATGAAGATCTAAAAGTAAAATGTATGTATACAATTCTGGCAGTCCTAAATGAATGTCTTATTTTGTCTTCATACAGATGCGTGTCCTTGTCAAAACTGGCCTATAAAGAAAGATAGCAGCATGCCTGCACCACACCCTCACTTATGCCACCATTCTGTTGCGGGTCACGAGAAAACCTTACTTGGAAATGAAGGTCCATCTGCAGCCAAGTTAGAAGAGCATCATCCCCTGCCAAGACCTTGCTTGAGATCTTATGACCAAGACTGTGACCTAAGCAGAACTCTATTTATTGGCGATTACAAGGAAACAACCTAATCATACCAAAAGAATCTGCAAGTCAGTTGACTTTGTATAGACTACCTCAGAATTTACTCCATGGCCAAAAGTGCTATAATAGGCTTGTTTACAAATGTTGAGTGGACCAATGCAAACATGCCACTGCATTGAAGTGCAGAGAAGTGAATACCATGTAGCTTGGATTGGTCAAATCACGAGCACTTGTCACTTCTACAGTTATTTGCTTCAATGATCGAGCGCAACTGTGACATTGGCGTTTGTGACCATAGTCGTAAATTATTGCGTGATTACCTGAACTACAGAGGGACCATTGTAAAAGGGTCCAGTGTTACTGTCATAGGCTCACAGTAAAGTTGATGCAGCATCGGCAAACACTCCATGGACACGCCTGAATGTACCTCCACATCTAGTACTTAGCCGTCTGATGCAAGTGATACTGGTCCGAAATGCATACATGTACTGTGATCATCGGTAATGCTTTTGAAAGTTACTGTAATTACCATAAAAGCAGTAACTATGAATTTGCATTGTTATTTCTACCAGCTATTTCAAGTGAATTTACATTTGGAGATTAGAGAAACCTAGAATTAAGAAAACATTCCATGAAAAGGGGCAAGTTGCGTGGTCTTGCTTTTGCAGCTTTCAAGAGCTTTAACATATGTGAAATGAAATGTTGGCATTATTATACAGTTGCTGCTCTGTATGAAAGTACTGTAACCAATAGCGAATATACTTTAATTTACTATGTACTAGAAAGATAAATCCCAGTCTTGCTCTCATTAGTTACAGTAATTCTTACAGCTGCTTGGTGCACCAGTCTGTTATAATCTGAAGTCTGCTTTATTATATGGTTATGTTCCTTACAGCTAGGTTGTATTATGTTCCATTACTGACCTGCATTCCTAGAGATAGATGATAGAATGTACTTTGGATTGGATAGTTCTATAGCTGTCCAGCTGCTGGTAACCATCATTCCTTCCCTTGAAGTCTCGATCTGGTGTTCATTTGATTGATGACCAAAGATTAAAAATGGCTGCTAAAGTTTTACTTCCTGGTCACCATTCCTCCCTTAACCTACTAGTTTATCAAAAATAACTTGATAACCATGACATTTCTGTTCAGTCTTTATTATACACCTACGTGGTGTGATCTGGTTGAAGACAGATTGTTTAGTAAAATGGCACTTTCTCTTCATATGATTTTCCTTGTAAGCATGGAATGATTGGCATAGGAAGTAATGATGGCCGCATTGATGTAGATGTTTTTTCATCCAGTAAACTCAATTTACCAGTTAAAGTGAAAATACAGGTTTGAATTTTTCATACCATTAGTATGTTGGCCATTTTGATTCTTGCCTCCCTGAAACATTAGCACTTTTTTCATCTCCCCCCCCCCGTTATATACTAAATAGTTAAACATTTAGTTCAACATTTGAACTAAATATTGTTTAACATTTCAGTTTAAGCTACAAAAAGACACTACAGAACATGGTGATTGTGCCGCCATTAGTCTCCAATGTTGTATCCAATATCTTTAAGTGACAATCCAGAAAAGGACAACAAAGAAAGTAAGCAAAGCATGAGCCCTAGGCTCTACTATCCGTTAAAACCTCTGCGCTGAACACAGGGATTTAAACGGAGTGCACTAACCACCCATTGACAGCAGTAGGGGCAATAACAGAGCTGTCTCCGTAGTCTGTCAGAGCCCCAGATTTGCTGCCCCCCCCATTTGTCATGCTAATGGTGACGCAGCCCATCTGTGACAAAGGCTTGGGCAGGCATTAGCGCATAGTGGAGCCTGGCGCTAAAAGATGTCATAAAATGTGATCATAATCTACAATCAACCGAGGTTCTTCCAAAGGTTGTTAGTGGCTCCTTGAGCAGTTGTTGATTGACCTCCCATCTAAAGACCATAATATCAGTAATCAATAGATATTAGCAGAGGTTCCCTGGGACCTGAACATTTTTTTTTTTTGTAAATGTGTTTTCTCTGGTTCAAGGCTCATCTATAGTATATGCTGCTTTTGAACGTTTGTTCTTGGCCAATCTGCTATTGTAACTAAGAATTTCCATTTGTAGCTGATGTATATAGTCATTCTTCCTTCTTTCTTTTCTTTTTTCCTTTTTGTATGTATAGTCAACCTGAATTCCAAGGTTGGCTTATTGTAAAAATGTTCTACAGATTATACTTCTTTTTTTTTAAGTGCACTTTATTACACAATTATGACACTCCTCCGTAACTGACTTAGTTGCTAAAATCCACTATATAGAACAGTTAAAGAAAACTCTGACTGAAGTACTACAGCAGTCCTTTTTTGTATGGAAACATAGAGTTCCTGGTGCAATATTACGTCTGTAATAGGATGAAGAATCCTAAAGCTGAACGTATGCTTTGCAATCTCTTCATTTTATAGATCTTGAAAAAAAATATGTAGTTCAAGGACTTTCTAAGTAGCCCCTTACATTGCACATTTTGTTTTTTTGCCGATAGTATCGATTTTAACCTGTAAGATCAGTTTAGGGTTAATAGTTCTGTTATCATTTGACAAACATGTTCCTAATGGTTTCAGTATGTTGTTGCATGCTACTTTTTTATCTGCTTAAAATATATCTTGCCGCCATTTAATCTTAAAGTCTGTGCAAATGATTGTATTAGGCTTTTCCTACCATCAAGCTGAATCTTACCTAAAGCTGGCCATACACCTTTAAATCTCTCTGTCTGTCATATTACATTGTTTTGGTAAAACAAAAGGAGATCTAAAGGAAATCTGGCACAGAAATCTAAAGGTGTATGGGGACCCTTAGACCAGTGGTTCCCAAACTTTCCTTGCAGGGCCCTCCTTTTCTATTTAGGAACATTATTGAGCCCCCCTCCCTCCCTTTATTAAAATACAGGTTAAGAATGAGGGGCAGCACCCCCCAGTTTGGGAACCACTTCCTTAGACCGTGCAGTAGAAGATTGCTCCTTGGTACTTTAGTACTTTTGTCCTATAAAGACTATTATACTGAAAGTTAGATGATGGCAGGGATTGGTAGCTCCATAACTGCCACAAGAACTAACCATCACTACTAGCTTACCTTGCAGCTTCATTTGCATAGAGGTCAACTTAATTAGTTAATTTCTGGTGTTTGTGAATTTATATATTTCTCCTTACGAGGAATAATTCAGGATGCTGCTTTTATAATTCAAAATGTAGGGTTTTTTTATGATTAAGACTATGTCTCCATCGGGACCCCTACGTCAAAGCGCAGGTCCCGACGGATGTTCTGTTCACTACGTTAACCTCTGCATCGGAGGATCGCCTCAGCGCCATGAGAACAGAGCATCTGCCTGGCAGGTTAAGTGTATGTGATCTGTCGGGATCCCCGTCAAGTACTGCGCTTAACGTAGGGGGTCCCGAAGAATCACAAAACGCTGTGGAGTCATAGCCTTAAACATGTCAGGACTATGTTTTTATTTTAATGTGAATTTTTCATATTTACCACTAGCTGCCAGCAGGTAACTAGCTTAAAGCTAAGCATTTACCTATTCTAGGCACCTTTGTACTTGTATAGTGTCCTCGGGTCTAATAGAGACCCATCCAGGGCACCTGCTTTCAAAATCTTTTCCCAAACCTCACATTGCTTGTGTTCTGTAAAAGAAGAGCTTTTCTTTACCCTGCCCATCTAATATTTGCTTTACAATGTGTCCTTAGAAGTATGATCTATGAGTCACATGAGATGACACTATGAGAGACAGACCAGTTTATAGAACCACATAAGTTAACAAATGTTGCTTTATTGTTTCTAAAAATCCAAACTTTTTACCTTGTGTATTGTATAATAAAGCTTCCCCTAGAAACTTGGTTTTACTGCCGATTTCACAATGATGTCATCACACGTTGCCTGTAGTGCAGAGAATAGTGTGCTGGCATTTACTTTGGATGGGGACACTGTACCCCATCCAAATTAATGAGATGGATCCACAAATTATGGACATGTTTTCCTGGACGATTTATGGCTGAATTTAAGTTTTAAGCATTTGATTTGCATCCAATTTCACTGCTCTGTAAATCAGCCACAAATCTAACCGTCTATGGCCACCTTAAAGCTAGGCATAGTCGGCCAGATTCCGCCATGCGCGTTCCCACCAAGCGTTTGGCCGAAAATTGGGTGCACCCACCTGGTCAGATTGACAAGGAATCTGCCGCATGTCGGATCCGACACAGTGATCCGACATGCCGGTAAATTCCCGGCCAATCCCATACATCTGAAGTAATGGCCGGCGCCCAAAGGGTTCCCGGACGATTCCCGGCACTAGCGGCCGTGCGTGATGACATCATCACTGCCAGTCGATCTGCTGAGCAGTCGCCAGGAAAACGACCTAGCCACCTTAACAATGCGCTCATCATCCAGTCCCAATTTAGAAACAAAACTTTGTGGTGATTTCGCCTGATCATTCTTGGATTTTTGCATGTTACTGCTGTACTTTAGAATGCTGCACTGTGTCCTGTGGTTTTGCGCCCATTCGCTACCAGTGATTCGTCTCTAGTAAATAGATGTACTATTGGCTTCCCACCCAAAAACTTGAGATGTAGGTCATATAAGCTCCAACGTTGCAAACATCAGATAACCAATATTGTATATTAGAAGCAATACTTTCCACTCTTCACGACTATAAATGTTTCTTTTACACTCGGCGGCATGCACAATGTTATTTCCTTCGTCCTTCATATAGCAAATGTCTACACTACATGGAACATTTTTATGCACTATGATTCTGATCCATGTTTGCCAAACATGGCAGCCAAAGACGATCGCTTCTTGTTATATATGTAAATATACCTGCAATGATAAAATATTTTTGTACACATTGCACATACCTGTTTGATCATTGTAAATGTGTTTTTTCTTTTTCCTGTTATTTTATGCCAAATGTTATATTATTCTATGTTAATCAGTCAGTCTGTTATCCTACTCTACAACGTTTGAAATGTTCCTTTTTTTTTTATTAACATCCTCTGTGCAGATGTGTGTGGGTCAACTCTTTTTAGATACAAAGCTATTTTGATGTGATTGCCTCAATGCTGAGCTTTGAAATAGCTCTTTAATGGTTAATCTTCCATGAAATGAAACCACATAAATTGTTTAGAGATGGCAAAGGACAAAAGAGGGTTTTATGGTCCCGGCAGAATATTAGGAATGATGATGAATAGCCGAGATAAGTGTGTAGTCACTTGCCCTGCTGCCTTTTATATGGCACCTGTTTAGGATGCGGCAGCCGGGGCGTCACATGCTGCTACAATGAATTTATATGGCTTCTGGCAGGAATGGAACTGTTTTATAACTATAGCCCAGCGGGTTGCTTGATTTCTGTAAAGTGTAAGCTATGACCTTGAAAAAAATTTATGAAAAGTTTTCGAGGCATCCACCATAAAACCGCTTAAGTGATGCAAACCTGAAATATGCTACACTTGCAAATTGTTTCAATATCTGTGATTGTAATTTGTACCAAAAACCTAGAATGTTGTAAAAGATGACAGCGCTGCAGCTTGTGGGCAAAGTTGAAATGGGTAACTTGACTTTGTACACTCCATGGAACAGATATTGTCTACTTTATATCTGTACACTTCATTGCACATGTTTTGTGCGGCTCTTTATAATGTTATTATCTTGTCAGAAAAGAGGGATACTCAGCCTTCAAAGATCCCGCAAAGCTTAGGTCATGGTACATTATGCTCCTTTGTAGCAGATACTGAGCATTGTGGACATTTGGCTCATATAGTTTATCAAACTAGGTTTAAATGTACTAAAGAGAGCATGTTTGGGGGGAGGGGGGGGGGGGGTAATATTATTCACCTTAACATTTTGTGCCTTTTTATACAGACTTCAGTATGAAAAAAAACAATACTTTTACATCATGATTTTAAAGCTTCAGATAGCTTTTAAGGACCGTAAAAGCAAATGTTGGTTCCTATATAGCAGTGATGTTGAACCTTTTAGAGACCGAGTGCCTAAACTGAAAACCAAACCCCACTTATTTATCTCAGTGCCGACATGGCAATATTACCTAAATTACACACAACACATACAAAACATGTAAACACACAACTCTAATTTACTTACAAGATAGAATAGGAGAGGGTATAGGCATTGTGCAATTGGAAGAGAGGGGAAGAGAACTGAGAGTTCTTTCCTCTGTTCTGGCTGACCACTCGGGTGCCCACAAAGAGAACTCATTGCCACATGTTTGCCATCACTGCTATATAGGACAGCTGGCTGTCACTTTAAACCAACTTAAATCTTTCGTTCAACATGCTTCATTGTAGTGCTGAAGCTGACTTAAGCCTTTTGAAAATTTAACTCCCCAGTCAGTTATCCAAAATGGGGTAGATTTTATTTACCAATATTGGCAACCCCTAGCCGCACTTGAGATTGCTTACCTATCTCAGTTGTACCCCCACCATCCTCTAGCGGCGTTTTGTGCTCTACTTTCTGGATCTACCTCCCAGACATTAGTGATACTGGGGAGGTTGGGGTTATTCTAATACAGGCATAAGCGTCCAAGGTCCTCACAACAGTCCCAAGGTCAGCTTAAAATTACTAGTTTTCAGAGACCAGGCAGCCAAAAAAAATGCATAAGCCCAGGTCACACAACGTTTCTGTGTCCCCTTGGGCATCCAATCTCTGGAAATATCTAATTGCTAACCTTGTGAATAATTATTAAAAATCTCCCTTGTGGAACTTGTGTGTTGAGCAAAGATACTTGAATTTAGGTGAAAGCGTTGTAATTTTATTTAGACATTTCATGAGGGCTTGTAGACCTACATGGCCTTCAAGCTGTCAAAGACATCAACAGGTGTGTATAGACCATTTGGTACCTGCTTTGTAGTGCTGGAGGCTTTAATACCTGGCACGATCATTTTAGTTTCCTTTTCATATCTTAGGTCCAGTTAATAGAATTCATCGTTTAGGAAGAAGTTTTGTATAGTGAAGGATTAGCTGTAGGGAAGAAGAGTGAGGTAGTTATTATACATGTTACCATAATGTTATCCTGATCCTTCTCCAACCTTATGTAGAGTTGATTGGCAGAATAAAAGGTGGGATAAGGTATTTAGTATTTTAGAAACGCCCGGATAAAGGTGCAGAAGACATTGTACTTGTACTACTTCAGTATACAATTTGCGTATAAATATGAAGACATTTCATAGCTTCTCCAACCTACATTTGTAATGTTAGATACATTCCTCCGTATCCTTAAGTACATTCCAGACACTTGGTGAAACTAAAGAATGAGCTACAAAACATCTTCTAAATTACAGAACAAGTCCACTTGCCGTACCATGACCTGAATACATGAAACCCTTCCAAGACCCATCGTCTGTGCTGTGGAATGTCTGATAAAAGGCTGAGATCCCCATGGATCATTGAATCTAGCTAGAAGTTGATATTAATCTACCATCGCTCAGTAAGCTTGCAGCACAAGTTATCACTCAGTGCATGCCATTTTTATCAGTGATGGGGTTAACCACAGATAAATATATTCTTGTACTTGTAACTCAATAATTGGAAGCTGATGTTCCTGGTACTGTTATGTATTCACACAATATAATCTGTTGAAAAACATCTTCCGTGCATCTGTTTTTCTTTGTATGAATTAAGAATTCATTCGGCGACCTTTGGGTGGTGGTGCAGAGATTCGGCTTTAGTGCCAAATGCATTCAGTGTACAAGAAGACGGAATAACACATACATTTTACATTGCACTTGGCGGAGGAAGCTCATTATCTCGTGAAAAGCTCTGCTACAACTGCTCCGTTGAAAGTGTGGCCATTTGTTTGCTTATCTGGCAGGGATACTGTGCTTAAGATTTCATGCTGTCTTCAGAACTTACTTACCCTGGAGTTTCCACTCTGGGTTTTATATGCCATATGAAGGTTAGAGCTACATGGTTGGTTTCAAGCTGTTGCTACTGGGAGATTTAACCACTTGCTGGCAGTCTCTGACACATTTCATTTTCATCAGTTCAGTCCTGGAACTAAATCAAAATTCCAACATTGTTCACTCCAGTCGGTACAATTGAAGTTTAACACATAATCTATCCATATACTTTCCTTCAGA
>CM070033.1:130739878-130755511 GCA_036250615.1 Ptychadena robeensis
CAAGCACATCATTGTTTTTCTTGTGAAATTCCCAATACGTTTGATGTGTCACATGACCCTATTCCTATTGAAAAAACAAAAGTTGGATCCAACATGGCCGACTTCTAAATGGCCGCCATGGTTACCACCCATCTTGAAGAGTTTCCACCCTCACATATACTAATGTGCCACAAACAGGAAGTTAATATCCCCAACCATTCCCATTTTATTAAGGTGTATCCATAGAAATGGCCCAGCCTGTATTTAAGCCAAATTTTGAAATGAATTTAGGGTTATACTAAATTCAAGAGAATCATGAAATTTTGCAAAGCCGCTCAACGTGGTATCCTCACCAAAATTACTGGAGATGTATATGTTATAGGAGCAAAAAATATATTTGCTCTAACACAAGCAGTTTTTGCATAAAAGAGGTATCAAAGACAAATCAAAATGTTTTAGTTAGATCCTTACTTCCATGCATCCAAACAAATAAAGATGTTCATACAACTCTCCCCTACATTTTCAGCAATTTTGTTGATGATACCATGTTCAGGCACAATTAGATTCGTTTATGGCATAAAATATCACAACAGGTTGTAAAAACTGAGGATCTTTCTGGAAGTATTGAAGGTCTTCAGGTATTCCTCAACATTTTTGAGGCCGAAGAGCCAATTGAAAGTTTCAAAAAGAGGAAAAGAAAATACATTTTGCAAAACAATTGTGATGGAACAAACTAAAACTAGATGAATAGTGCTTTTAAAGATCACCTCAGAAATGTACATAATAAATCATTCTAACATACCAATGACATAGCCGTGTGGTTTATCTTTTCCATGTGGGTTTATAATCCAAAGACATTTCCTCAACACCATGTCTTCTCCATGGCCAAGTAACTTCTCAAGTCAAAACAACTCCCTCAGACTAAAGCAGAGAACACACGCATACATATGGGCCAGAACGATGGGCACTTTGAGCGCCGTGCGTGCTTACGGCCATCTATCTGGCCCATATCTAATGCGGCCATCCCTGTTTTTTCTAGCGGAACCAATCAATCCCGCTCAAAAACAGGGATATCGGACATGACGGTAAACCACGGTCGATGTCCATTGCTTTGCATTGGGACCGTGGGTGCTGCGCCCCTAGCTCCTCCAATCATCATGCTGCTGCATGGAACCTCGAATGGCTCCTCAGATGGCGTGTTCCGAGCTTAAAGGGTTTAATCTGGATGTTGGGCTAACAGTACATATGCACTAGAAAAATCTGTTGCCTTAGTACACCAATTATAAGAGCTGCTATTGCTTGGCCTCTCCTGAAAATAAAAGGTGGTTGGCTGTCACATGCATGCTCCGGCTTCAAATTTTGATGGGTCACTTCATAGGCCAAATAAAGATTTCTGACATTTCCAAAACTTTTACATATACAATAATATGGTGTGTCCCAGTAGCACTTAAGACAGACACAACAAGAAGGTCAGCAGTGGAAGCCTATGTACTGCTGTACATTAGTCTCAAGCCAACCTAACCTATGCGATTTTTATCTTGAAAAGGACACTATCCAATCATCTGGAAGCTACATGTGTATTTTGGAAATTGATGCAAAGCCAGGGAACCTATTATTTTTTTCCTGCCTAGTTATGTTCCAACAATAATCAGGGTCAATTAGCTAAATTGTTTTTCAAGTGCTTCCCAATCACCACCCCCCCCCACCCCCCCAAAAAAAAAAGAACCACTTCTATTCAATCGAAGTTTTCAATTTTCTCTAACATATTAACAGTTGTCACGAAAAGTATGTGAAACGCCTTATATAGCCATACACGGTAGGATCCATGGCCAATTGATCACTCCCCCGGATCGCTTCTGCGGGGAATCGGCAGGTGTGTCATCGCCAGTTAGAGGTTTTCCCATCGCTGCATACCACCTTAATCCAACGGTTCCGGGCGATTTCCGTGTCCGATTGTCCACCTCACAAATGGCGACTCCCCCTGATCTGGGCAGAATCGGATCAGAAAGACGCAACATTTCTGGTTCTCCTGTCGGTCCGATTCTGGCCCCTGAACGATCCACCTGATCGATTGGACAAGGTGGCTGCATGCGATTCCGCACGATCGTTCCTCGTGCACGCGCCCGAATCGATCGTGGCCGGAATCCGGTTGGAAATCCTACACGTGTATTGGGGCCTTTTGGATCATGTGGTTTTTTGCTGACTTGGTTCTAACCTGTGCTCTGGTTCAAAATGTTTACACACATACATCAGAATGAATTCCATACAGACTGGATCTGTAGATCTCTGCATTTTAAGATCTGTAATGTGCAGTTTTAATAACCTACATAGACCTACATAGACCATGGGTTGAAATGCTTAAGGCTATGTTTCCAACATATGTCGGGACACCCCAAACCGCTAAGCTTATTGCTTGGTGGGGAGGTCCCAACGGAACCATACCTTACCGCTCGGTGGATGCTGGTGCTTTTCACCGTGCAGATCTGCTCAACGTAGTCCAGTATGATTGAGGCCTCTGCTTACCATCCGCCTCGCAGCGTAAGGTCTAATGGGCTCGTCAGTACCCCCGCCCAGCAATGTGGCTAGCGGAGGGTGTCCCCGATATAGTGGAAAAAAGCCCTAATAGGGAGGAAGTCTATGGATTCAGGGTGTCCAGTATTTTTTGCTTGTTTTAAGTATACAATGCTGGACTTTTCACCTACTTGCGGTCCCTGGGGTAAGTTTTGTTTTAAACATTATTCCTCACCCGACTACACTACACGGGTAGCTTTTATTTCAAACAAGACTGTAGGAGTTCCTTGCTGATTCTTTCAGGTTCCCCTTGACTTGAACCATCATGGATGGACACCGAGGAGGTTTGGGGGGGCTCTTGCCATTCGCGCTATATAAATACAGCGATAGGCGTCCTTGGTCACCACTTTCCCCAGCTGTCATTTTATGATGCTGGGAAAGTGAAAGGGTGGGGGGAAACGACAAGAAATCAAACAGATTACGCTTTTAAATATGTCAATATTTCCCATGCCGCTTTTTTGAGAAATTGGGCACCTGTTAGAGAAGGTTGAACCCTGTGGAGTGCAGGATTTCTATACAAAAGTTGAGAAACTGATTAGATGGAATAGGGATTGCCGAACCTTTCGCAGGCGGACATTCGGCGGGACGGGCGAACATGGATGTTCGCACCCTCTTCCTCGCCGCGCGCAGTTGCGGGTGTTCCGACCCGCTCCGTTCGGCCAATCGAAGAGGTATCTCTATTCTTCCCCCGCAGGATCACAACCTTGTGATCGTGCCGGGGAAGAAATCTTTTCACTAGAATAACCGGGCATAAAGTCGGCATCCTCCCTCCTAGTGAAAAACCGGGTCGGAGCAGGAATTGGACGTCATTGCCGTCACATCCTGCTCCGGACAGGAACTAATGCGTTCCAGGTATCGTCCATGGACCGGAAGTGAAATCAACACTGCGTCACAAATCCGTTTTTTCCTGATTCAAATGCGTGGAATTTGAATCTGGCCGCGAACAGGCGGACGGCGACCTTCTTTAGAAGTCCGACCCCGCCCGTTCGCGGACAGCCTGGCCGATGTTCGGCCATGCACTTATAGGGAAGTTAGGTGTAGTGATGGTGACCCCAGCACCATGGGTGCCCGAAGGGTTTGGAGCCATATTGAAGTCTGTATCCCTGTTAGGCAGCAGAGGTGGGGAGGTGGACATGTGTCCTAACTGCTGTGGATATTTCGGACAATTATTCATATTACTTCAAATGGCAATTTGAATGAACGCACTGAGCTTACATGATAGTGCAGCTCTGTTGTGTGGTTGCAATTTGTGCTGCTATTAATTAATCACCCGACTGTTCCAGTCTGATCCCGCCTTAATTACGGCAATAAATGGAAAATGGGAGTGGGGAGGATGTGCAAAAGGGCAGCTGTGTCCTCCCAAATATGGTGGTCATGCCAACACTTTATTGCTCCCGCATTGCAATCACTAACTCACGATGTAACTGATACTTGAGTTTTCACACAAATATTTACGCCTGAGAACCCCTACATTATTGTTTACACCAAAATTAACAAAACCCAAAAGAATGCATATGACTTTATATTTCAACTGTATTAAAACCTCTAGATATCAAAGTCTGAACATCTTCAGCATGCATGCTGTCCTACTTAATTAATCGGAAAAAGACAACCTCAATACACTGGCAACTCTCATTTACGTAGGAATTAGTTAATAATTAGTAGGACCATGGGGGATTGGAAAACAGGACAAAGTATAAGGGCACCTGTAGGATGCTCTGTTTCTCTATTTCTCCAAGGGAGCGAAGATTATTCATCTCGCTCGTGCAAGCTGTAACTTAAAATATTAAATACTACTGGGTAAATGAGAATATTAAATATTCAGTGTTCCAAACTGTGCTGCCCGTTTTTTTTTCAGAGCTGTGCAGAAGCTCCTTTTATGAAGTTTTCATTTCAATTCCCAAAACATCCTTGGATACCGTCTTTGCAGGCATGCATTTAATTTTATTTCCCTGGGTCAAAGTGTTGTTCTATTCATACCTCAAAAAACTGCAGTGACGTTACAAGAACCTACCACAGCCCCCGTAGAAATTCCATATTGGACTGAAGACAGCAGACTTTCTTGTTTACAACCCCCAAGTCATCCGACCCCAAGCTAGATATTCAAAACATAGAGCTCTCCATCACAATTGCTTGCAAGATAACTCTAAAAACATCTCCCATCAAATCTCCGTCACCATTTCAAGCCAAGTAATGACTCCCTTCTCAAGTCGGAGAAAGAACAGTTTTTTCCTTTGGCTGGAAACATTGCTTACCTTATTGGAGATGCTTAAGCTATTACTTTCACTGTTTTTTCCATACACACTATTGAACCATTTGTCATAGCTACCTTATATTCATATGGGAATCTAGCTTTGGAGGCCTTGGTGTAGACATGGAAATTTTACCAATTGAATTTGGCATTTGATGGATTACAGTTTTTTGGGCATTAGACTGTTTAATTTAAAAAAGAGCAGCATGACAATAAGTGCTCTTTACTGAAGAGACTAATTAAGCTGGTCCGTTTACAGATGCCCAAAACGTAAATCTTTCTGAAATTCTGGTACACCACAGTGAAAAAAACCACAATGACTTTGCTAGTTGTGTGAGGTGAACTAACTGAAGGCATGTTTTCTAAGCTGGAATGTATGTAGCGTATGGCATATGTATCTTGTGTTTCGTTTTGGCAATGGCATGTATATATATTTATGGTACTATCTTTGACATATCTCTATATGCTGCTGTGACTTTAAAATGTACGAAAGGGTTGGTGTTGTGTAATTGTATCTATTGAGTTATTCTGTAAACAGGAGGTGCAGGTCCGCCTTACAGTAATTATTAGATTGATATGGGGGCGCAGGGTTTTCTTGCTTGCATGAGCTCCAAGCCTTTGGAGTGTCTCTCCTCAAATTAACCCATCGGAGCCAGGTGGTAATCTACGCCTGGGGACTAATGAACATCAGTTGTCATGTGTTGTTATTCCCAGGAGTGCTAGTTTGAAAAACGGAGACTCCCCCTGTGCTAGCCTGGTGACCATATAACTATATCCACTCTCTGCTAACACCTTCACCTCTCTTCTGGTTACGTGTCCCTTCAGCTGGTTTAACGTTTTTCAACGTAGACCCCTATGCATTTACCTTACCTCTGAGACCAGAGATCGGGAAGCTGTCATATTCCCATTATCAACGTTTCCTTCCTCCAAAACCACCTGTGGTGTACCATCCAGTACTTATCCAAGTTAGTGACGATACATGTCGTAAACCTCCCTAGCACAACACCCTCTTGTGAGTAACAGATTTATCTAATTGGATGTACAAGGTCAGTAAACACCTGATATATATGTTTTTGAAAACAACACTTATGTAAGATCAAATTACATTTAAAAATAATAAAGTATCAGTGAATAAAATCTCTAAACTAATTCTTTTGTTGGAAATTTCACAATATTATTTATATTATGGCTGTTTTTATAATAAAAAAATTAATTGAATTGGGAAGTGTTTTGTTTTTACTTAATTGTTTTTGGATCCTGTATTACTGTATCCAGTACAATTCCATTTGGCACCTCTCTGCCTGTGACAATCACACCAGTAGGAGAGGTTAAATTCATGGGCAACATCTGTGATCACACTAAAAACCTGTTTTTGTGCTTTACTTTGGATTTCCAGCCACCCTCCTGATGTAACCTCATCAACTCACGCTGGGGGGGATGGGTTTCCGTGCAGAAAGCCAGTTTAGAAAAGTCGAAAGTGAGTTTGTGCTGCCAGGGGGGCTGCCGAATCTTCGCTGGACTGCCCCATTTGTCCATGCGTACTGACCGGACAAGCACTGGATGAGATTGGTGTCATCAGGAAAAAAAACGGCAAGAGGAGGGTTAAGCTGCTACTCCGCGCCGGCAATATGTAAGGCATGCCCACTGATTGGCCCGCTGTGCCCCCGCCTACTACTCCTGGGTGCTGACCCTGATGCTTGCTTTAAAGACTCTGTTTGATCAGAGAAGTGCCCAGCCAAGGATGTCAATCCCTTTAACGTGTGGGGTGAAGCATCACCAGCAGCAAACTCCACTTGGTGACTCCAGGGTGTGCTGAATGTCCCCCTACAACCCACCTAATTTCATCCACATGAAGTCAGTGTATTGGTGTAATGCAGAACCAATAAGAAGTGTTTAGCTAGTGCTGCGTTGGAAATGAATGGTAGAATGGAAGCCCTGGCAATTTTACTTCCCAAATGTTTTTCAAAATGCCTTCCAACCACCGAAACCCCTTTGAAGGATTTGGGGAGATTTGAAATGTTGGTAGATGAAGGCCAGTTGGAGCATGTGATTGGCCATGATTCGCATGAGGATATCACAAATAGCAGCTCAGCCACAATTGCCTCCTTAATTCTCCACTGGGTCTTTTTGTCAGGCTTGGCCCCCATGTCCTTTTAGAGACGAGGCCAAAACACTGCCCAATACCTTTCAATAGGCCAGTCCATTTAGGTGCCTGTGTTGACAAGAAGATTCATTGGGGACTTGGCCTAACATACCTTGCAAAATATTTCAACAGTCAGTTGATTCAAAATAAACAAGTTATTATTCCTTATTGGTTTCAAGCAATGAGTAAAAGAACCGTTTGGCTGACCACCTAGAAGTGTCCATATACAATGTTTTTATACAATGAGATGCCTCTGTTGTTAGGATATTGGACATAAAAAAAAAAAATTTACCTAGACTGACTCATCATACTGATAGATACACGAACATCCCAAAATGTAAGGTATCAAATAAAGAAAGATGGAAATGTGGGAGCCTACACCGAGTTTTTTCCCCCACGTAATTTCCTTCCCTAAACTCAGTGTGTGGGCTCCACCTTCACCCACCTTTTCATTATTCAAAACACAACCCCCTCAACTCAGCGATGGTGAACGGGCAGATCAGAGACGCTTCTCCGCATCCTTAACTCCTGCTCTACCGGTCAGAGCTCCTGGCCGCAGGTGGGAAAAAAGCCTATAGGATGCATTCTATACAACAGAGGAGGCATATCATGATCTTAAAATTAGGCCTTAAACCGCCCTACGATCGGGACGGCACCATCGCGTCCAGCGCTGCTAGTGCCTAATAGCACTGGACGAAAATGGTGCGTCCAGTACACCGGGCCTCCGGGACGCATACTTACTGATTACCGTTACATCGGGATGCAAGGTACCTACTATATGTTTGGTGGATCTTGAAGGAAAAGTATATGGATAGATTATGTGTTAAACTTCAATTGTACCGCTGGAGTGAACAATGTTTGAATTTTGGATTTAGTTACAGGACTGAACTGAATGAAATGAATGTTCTAGACTGGCATCAAGTGGTTAATCTCCCAGTAGCAACAGCTTGAAAAACTCAACCATTAGACTCTAAACCTTCATAGGCATAAACCAGATGGAACTCCAGGTAAGTAGTTCTGAATGGACAGCATGAAATCTAAGCACAGTTCCCTGCAGATAAGCAAACAAATGGCCACACTTTCATCAACGGAGCTTTGTAGCAGAGCTTTCCGAGATAATGAGACTTCCCTTCCTCCCCCGCCAGTGCCACTGTACATGTATGTGTTATGTTCCGTCTTCTTTACAAGAAGGCTGAAAATGCATTTGGCACATAAAGCCGAATCTCTGCACCACCACCCAAAGGCTCCGAATGAATTCTTAATTCTACAAAGACAACGCAGATGCACGGAGATGTTTTTCAACATCATTCACCATATGATATTGTGTGAATACTAACAGTCCATGAACATCAGCTTCCAATTTGAGTTACAAGTACAAGGAATATATTTTACTGTGTTTAACCCCATCACTGATAAACTGGCATGCACGGAGTGATAATTGTGCTGCATAGCTTACTGAGCGATGGTAGAATTATATCCAACTTCTAGCTAGATTCAATGATCCATGGGGATCTCATCTTGTATAATCCTACAGTCCCAGCAAGAACGATGGGTTCTTGAGGGTTTCATGTATTTCAGGGTCCCTGGTACGCGCAAGTGGACTTTTCTTGTATTTAGAAGATGTTTTGTAGCTCTTCTTTAGTTTTCACCAGTGCCCTGGAATGTACTTAAGGATAAACGGAGATGTAGCTCAACTTACAAATGAGAGTTGGGAAGCTATGAAATGTTCTTCATATTTATACGGCAAATTGTATCTGAGGTAGTACCGTACAATGTCTTCTGAGCCTTTGATCCTCCGGGCGTCTAATACTAATACCTATCATCCCCCCTTTTATTCTGCCAGCAACTCTACATAGGTTGGAGAAGGTTCAGGTAACATTATCGGTAACATGTATAATAACTACCTCACTCTTCTTCCTACCGCTAGCTCCGTCACTATAACAAACTTCTTCTCAACATGAATTCTATTAACTGACCTAAGATATGAAAGGAACGAAAATGTCGTGCCGGTATAAAGCCTCCAGCACTACAAGCAGGTACGAAATGGTCTATACACACCTGTTTGATGTCTTTGCAGCTTGAAAGGCCATGTATGTCCTACAGCCCTCTGAAATTCTAAATAAAATTAACAACGCTTTCACACCTAATCAAGTATCTTTGCTCAACACACAAGTTCCAGGGAGATTTTTTAATAATTATTCCAGGTACCATTTAGATATTTCCAGAGATTGGGATGCCCAAGGGGACCAAACGTTGTGTGACCTGGGCTTATTGCCTTTTTTTTTGGCTTCCTGGTCTCTAAAACTGTAATTTTGAGCTGACCTTGGGACTGTTTGGAGGACCTTGGACGCTATTTCCTGTATTAGAATAACCCCCAACCTCCCCAGTTCCTAATGTCCTGGAGGTCGATCCAGAAAGTAGAGCACGAACGACGCCGCTAAGCTGGTGGGGTACAACTTAGATAGGTAGCATCTCAAGTGCGGCCATGGTTGCTCAATAGTGGTAAATAAAATCTACCCCATTTTGGATACTGACTGGGGAGTTACTTTTCAAAGTCTTAAGTCGCTTCAGCCTACAATGACATGTAACGAAGATTTAAGTTGGTTTAAAAGTGACAGCCAGCTTTCCTATATAAGCAGTGATGGCAACAAAGAGAAACAAAAAAGTGGCAATTGAGTTCTCTTTGTGCACCCGAGTGGTCAGCCAAACATAGGAAAACTCTCGTTCTCTTCCCCTACTCTTCCAATTGCACAATGCCATCCCTCTCCTATTCTATCTTGTAAGTAATTAGAGGTTGTGTGTTTACATGTTTTGTCTGTGTTGTGTGTAATTTAGGTATATTTGCCCATGTCGGCACTGAATAAATAAGTAGCGGTTTTTTTTGTTTTCAGTTTAGGCACTCGGTTCTCTAAAAGGTTCACATCACTTTCACTGCTATATCAGGAACCAACATTTGCTTTTACGGTTCCTTAAAAGCTATCTGAAGCTTTAAAATCAATGTGTTAAAATTGTTTTTTTTCATACTGAGTCTGTATAAAAGGCACAAAATGTTAAGTGAATAATATTAAAAAAACCCCCCCCCTTACCCCGCCTACCTACCTACCATTACCCCCCCCCCCCCCTCCCCACAGACATGCTCTCTTTGTACATTTAAACCTATTTTGATATAAACTATCTGAGCAAAATTTCCACATGCTCGTATCTGCTACAAGGGAGCAAATGTACCATGACCTAAGCTTTGCGGATCTTTTAAGGCTGATATCCTCTTTGCTGACAGATATAACATTATAAAGGCCGCACAAACATGTGCATGAAGTGACAGATAGAAGTAAGACAATATCTGTTCCATGAGTGTACAAATCAGTTACCCATTTCCGACTTTGCCCCAACTGCAGCGTCTGTCCATCTTTTACCACATTCTAGGTTTTTTGGTACAAAATTCAATCACGATCTTGAAACAATGTTTGCAAGTGTAAGCACATTTCGGTTTGCATCACTTTAAGCCGGTTTTGGTGGATGCCTCGAAACTTTTTCATAAATTTTTTTCAAGGTCATAGCTTAAACTTTGCCGAAATCAAGCACACGCCTGGCTATAGTTTTATAAAACAGTCCACACTTCCTGCCAGAAATCCATAAGATGCATTGTAGTAGCATGTGACGCCCCGGCTGCCGCATCCAAACAGTGCCATATAAAAATCCAGGGCAAGTACTACAACCTTATCTCGGCTATTCATCTCATCCTAATTTCTGTCTGCCGGGACCATAAAAAACCCTCTTTTGTCCTTTGCCATCTCTAACATTTATGTGGTTTCATTTCATGGAATTAACCATTAAGAGTATTCAAGCTCAGCATGGAGGCAATCACATCAAAATACTTTGTATCTAAAAGAGTTGACGCCACACACGTCTGCACGAGGATGTTAATAAAAAAAGAACATTTCAAACGTTGTAAGTAGGTAACGACTGACTGATTAAACTATAATAATATAACATTTGGCATAAAATAACAGAAAAAAAGAAAACACCTTTACCAATGATCCCACAGTAGGTTCATGTGTACAAAAAATATTTTTATCATTGCAGGTAATATTACATATATAACAAGAAGCCGATCGTCTTTGGCTGCCAGTTTGGCAAACTGGATCAGAATCATAGTGCATAAAAATGTGCCCTGTAGTGTAGACAATTTGCTATATTAAGGACGAAGGAAATAACTGTGCTGCCGCCGAGTGTAAAGAGTTTATATCGTGAAGAGTGGGAAAGTATTGCTTCTAATTACACTATTGGTTATCTGATGGTTGCAACGCTTGGAGCTTATTACCTACAGCTCAATTTTTGGGTGGGAAGCCCAATAGTACATCTATTTACTAGAGCGAAATCACTGGTAGCGAATGGGCGGCAAAACCACAGGACACAGTGCAGCTTCTACAGTACGCATACCTGCAAAAAATCCCCAGAATGATCAGGCGAAATCACCAAAGTTTGTTTCTAAATTGGGCACTGGATGATCGAAGCGCATTGTTAAGTGGCTAGGTCGTTTCCTGGCGACTGCTCGCAATCGACTGGCGTGAGATGTCATCAACGACACGGCCTCTAGTGCCGGAATCGTCCGGGAACCCTTTGGCGCCGGCCCTTACTTAGAGGTTGTGTGATTGGCCGGGAATTTACCGGCATGTCGGATCACTGTGGTCGGATCGACATGCCGGCAGATTCCTTGTCGATCTGACGAGGTGGGTGCACCCATTTTCGCCAAACCTTGGTGGGAACGCGCATGGGCGGAATCTGGCCGCATGCCTAGTTTAAGTTGGCCATAGACTTTATATTTGGTGCTGATTTACAGGCAGTGGAATTGGGCTGCAAATCAATGCTTAAACTTAAATTCATCCATAATCAGCCAGGAAAACTGTCCATAAATTTGTGGATCCATCCAGAATTTGGATGGGGACAGTGTCCCCATCCAAGTAATGCCAGCACACTATTCTCTCATGCCTACGCAACGTGTGTGACATCATTGTGAATCGGCAGTAACCCAAGTTTCTAGGGGAAGCTTTATTATCATACACAAGGTAAAAAATTTGGATTTTTAGAACATAGCAACATTTGTTAACTTATGTGGTTATATAAACTGTCTGTCTCTCATAGTTCCATCTCATTGACTCTGCTCATACTTTCTAGGACCAAGTGTAAAGCAAATATTAGATGGGCAGGGTAAGAAGCCTTCTTTTACAGAACAAAGCATGTGAGGTTTGGGGAAAAGTTTTTAAGCGTGCCTGGATGGGTCTCTATTAGACCCAGGACACGATACAATACAAAGGTGCCTAGAATAGGTAAATGCTTAGCTTTAGCTAGTTACCTGCTGGCATCTAGTGGTAAATATGAAAATCACATTAAATCAAACATGTCCTGACTGTTTTTGAGGCTTTGATCTCCACAGCGTTTTGTGATTCTTCGGACGCCCCTACGTATAAGCGGCAGTACTTGACGGGTCCCCCCCCGACAGATCCTCACTTAACCTGCCGGCATATGCTCTGTCCTCATGAGCCTGAGGCTATCCTCCGAGCAGAGGTTACGTAGTGAACATAACATCCGTCGGACCCTGCGCTTTGCCGTAGGGTCCCCGTGGAGACAGACGTCTTAATCCATAAAAAACCCTACATTGTGAATTAATAAAAGCAGCATCCTGAATTATTCCTCGTAAGGAGAATATATAAATTCACAAACACCAATTAACTAATTAAGTTTACCTCATGCAATGAACTGCAAGGTGCTGTAGTGATGGTAGTTCTTGTGGCAGTTATGGAGCTACATCCGCCATCTCTAACTTTCAGTATACTCGTCTTTATAGGACAAAGTACTAAAGTACAGGCAATCTTCTACTGCACTGTCTAGGAATTGGTTCCCCCAACTGGGGGTGCTGCCCCTCATTCTTAAGCGCTGTAGTTTAATAAAGGGAGGGATGGGGCTCAATAATGTTCCTAAATAGAAAGGAGGCCCTGCAAATGAAGTTTGGGAACCATCTGGTCTAGGGTCCCCCAATACAACCTTTTGATTTTCTGTGCCAGATTTCCTTTAGATCTCCTTTTGTTTTTACCAAACAATGTAATATGACGACAGGAGATTTTAAAAGTGTTGGCCCAGTCTTAGGTACGATTCGCTTGATGGTAGGAAAAGCCTAATACAATCATTTTCACACAGACTTTAAGCATTAAAATGGCGGCAAGATATATTTTTAAGCAGATAAAATTAGCATGCAGCAACTACTGAACCATAGGAACAGTTTGTCAATGTACAGACTCTTACCCTAAACTGATCTTACAGTTGAAAATCGATACTATCGTCAAAAAAACAAATGGCAATGTAAGGGCGACTTAGAAAGTCCTTGACTACATATTTTATTTCAAGATCTATAAAATGAAGAAGATTGCGAGCATACTTTCAGCTTTAGGATTCTTCATGATCCTATTACAGACGAATATTCACCAGGAACTCTATGTGTCCATACAAAGGACGCTGTCGTACTTCAGTCAGAGTTTCTTTAAACTGTTTCTATATATGGATTTTAGCAACTAAGTCAGTACGGAGGAGTGTCATAATGTGTAAAAAGTGCACTTAAAAAAACGAAGTCTAATCTTTACATACATTGTTACAAAGCCACCCACTTGGATTCGGTTGACTTACTACCAAAAGGAAGAAAAGAAAGAAGGAGATGCTATATCCTCGCTACAAATGGAATTCTTAGTTACAATGCAGATTGGCCAGCACAACTGAACGTTCAAAAGCAGCATATATAAGTGCGCCTTGAACCAGAGAAACACATTTACAAACAAAAAAATGTTCAGGTCCCAGGGAACCTCTGCTAATCTCTATTGATTACTGAATATGTTCTTTAGATGGAGGTCAATCACAAACTGCTCAGGAGCCACTAACAACCTTTGGAAGAACCCCTCAGGTTTATTGTAGATTATGATCACATTTTATGACTCTTTTAGCCCCAGGCTCCACTATGCGCTATGCCTGCCCAGCCTTTGTCACAGATGGGCTGCGTCATCACCATTAGCAAGACAATGGGGGGGGGGCAGCAAATCTGGGGCTCTGACGACATCGTAGACAGCATCTGTTATTGCCCCCTACTGCTGTCAATGGGTGGTTAGTGCACTCCCGTTAAATCCCTGTGTTCAGCGCAGAGGTTTTAACGGATAGTAGAGCCTAGGCTCATGCTTTGCTTACTTCTCTTTGTTGTCCTTTTCTGATTGTCACTTAAAGATAATTAGTACAACATGGGAGACGACTGGCGGCACAATCACCATGTTCTGTAGTGTCTCTTTTTGTAGCTTAAACTGAAATGTTAAACAATTCTTTAGTTCAAATGTAACTAATGTTTAACATTTAGTAAAATACGGGGGGGGGGGGGGGGGAGATGAAAAAAGTTCTAATGTTTCAGGGAGGCAAGAATCAAAATGGCAACCTACTAGTGTATGAAAATTCAAACCTGTATTTCACTTAACTGGTAAATTGAGTTTACTGGACTGAAACATCTACATCAATGCGGCCATCATACTTCTATGCGCATTCATTCATGCTTTTCAAGGAAAACATATTGAGAGAAGTTCCATTTTTAACTAACAAATCGCTTCAACCAGATCACACCACGTAGGTGTATAATAAAGACGGACCAGAACTGTCATGGTTATCAATTTATTTTGATAAACTATAGGTTAATGGAGGATGGTGACCAGGAAGTAAAACTTGCAGCCATTTTTAGTATCTTTGGTCATCAATCAAATGAACACCAGAATCGGACTTCAAGGAAGGAATTATTGTTCCCAGCAGCTGGACAGCTCTAGGACTTCCATCCAAAGTATCATTCTATCATCTATCCTAGGAATGCAGGTCATTAATGGAACATAATACAAACCTAGCTGTAAGGAGCATAACCCATATAATAAAGCGAACTCATATTTATAACAGACTGGTGCAACCAAGCATCTGTAAGAATTCTGTAACTAAATGAGAGCAAGACTGGATTTATCTTTCTAGTACAGAGTAAAATTAAAGTATATTCGCTATTGTTACCTTACTTTCATACAGAGCAGCAACTGTATAAATACTGCCAACATTTCATTTCACATAATGTTAGCTCTTGAAGCTGCAAAAGGCCCAGACCACGCACTTGCCCCTTTCATGGAATGTTTTTCTTAATTCTAGTTCTCTATCTCCAAATGTAAATTCACTTGAAATCGCTGGTAGAAATAACAATGCAATTCATATTACTGGCATTTTATGGTAATTAGCAGTAACTTTCAAAGCATTACCGATGATCCCAGTACATGTATGGATTTCGGGACCAGTATCACTTGCATCAGACGGCTAAGTACTAGATGTGGATGTACATTCAGAGTTTCGCAGTGGCGTGTCCATGGAGTGTTTGCCCGATGCTGCTCATTTACTGTGAGCCTATGACAGTAACACTGGACCCCGTTTACAATGGTCCCTCTGTATTTCAGTATCACGCAATAATTTACGACTATGGTCAGCAAACGCCCAATTCACAGTTGCGCTCACGACATTGAAGCAATACTGAGAAGTGACAAGTGCTCGTGATTTGACCAATCCACGCTACTGGTATTCACTTCTCTGCCTTCATGCAGTGGCATGTTTGCATTGGGGTCCCTCAACTTGTAACAGCCTG
>CM070033.1:130758701-130775756 GCA_036250615.1 Ptychadena robeensis
TTTGGTCATGAAAATCTACCCTGAGCAACACTTGGGAGGTTCCTTCCAGAATTAGGTTCCAAAAGAGGTACAAATAATTTCTAATTTTTGATTGCTGATGTGTTGATTTGAGACGCAGATGCCTGTCACTTATGGCATCAGGACGTTATGGTTGCCCGTGCCTTACGCCTGTATTATCTGACAGGAAAGAGGTGTCCCAGACAGGAAAGAAGAGATCCCCAAGCAGGAATCACACTCCACAAAATTGCAGTGAACAGGTAAGAATCCCTGAGTTTGGCTTTGCGATGCCATTTTTTCAGTGAAAATTTACCTAGAGAAACTTGGGGATACCACCAGGGAGGTTAAATAAGGACCATAAATGACTCTTTTTTTCACAGAATGAATGACCCAACCAATTAAACTCCAGACTGCTATTATTTTGAACTGGGCCCTTTCAATGATTACACAGAGCAGGCATACATGTCATGACTGTTGGGTCTGCTGGTTTTCTGCTGCTCTACTACACTTACATATACAGTACATCATTAGTCATGTAGTGGCAAAAACACAAATTGTTCAGGTTAGTAAAGTCTGTGGTTATTCAGGAATGTAAGAAATGTAGAATGTAAAGATTTAAGATTTCTTAAGACTCTTCTGCAGCTCTTTGACCTTAACTTACTGTATAACAACCAAGAAACTACAGCCCTTCTTGTCAGTAATCTGAGACATTACAGAAAGAGAATTCAGTTATCACTCCAGATCAAAATGTGCATTATAGGTTTTTACCTCCAGGGGGCAGCCAAAGACTGGCTACTTATATATCTCATATGCAAAGTCTCCTTGGAAATCAGAAGTATTCAGGTTCGCCATAATTTAGCATGCATGAAACATCACATTTGCTGGGCTTCTTAATCACAAGGGGGTGCTCTGAGCTAAAACAATAGTATTTACAATCCTATCTATTTATTTATCTGTTGATCTAGACCACTTACTGTCAGTAGTTTTGAATATTTACATAGCAAATATGACATTCACCAGAGATGGTCATAACATTTAGGGAAATTACAACTAGCTGACTTGACTTAAGTATGAGTTATTGCTCAATTACATATAGCTTTTATTCATTTGACGTTGAAATTTTGGCTAGGGTTTTAACTTAATTTGTGCAGAAACTACAAGAACAATACTTTTTTTAATGTTCCTATAACCCTTCTCTACATCTCCAACAATTTCTACAGAAATGAGGTGAAAGCAAGGAGATCAGAAACCCCACAAGATTAGAGAGGATATTATGGCGTCCTCAACCCCATGACAGTCATTGCTCTAAGTTAGTTAACAGCCGGTTTCAAACCATGGCTGTACTTTTTATGATCCTGTCGTAGTCGAATCGACTAGTCGCAATCACAAAATCACAGACACAGTTAAGAAACACATGTGTCCATCAATAAACAACTTTTGAAGTTCTCTGTAACATTAACAAGACAATAAAAATAAATAAATAAAAACAAATAAAACAAACATAGCCTAATACCTCCACTTTCCTGGTAAATTATCAGTATGGCCACAAGATAGCACTACTGTCATCTGTTTGTTTACATTTCACCAGCTCCAGAATACAATGTCACCTGAGCATATTTAGGGTTCAGTGTCAGGTTTTTATTAGATATGTAATTACCGTATTTTTCAGACTATAAGGCACACTTTTTCACCCCCAAAATCACTTTGCAGCTCCCAATGACACAGGGACAGCAAGATCGGCAGAGGGAGAGCAGCTGTTGGACCCCCTCCTCCCAGTCAGTGAGGAAGATGAGGTTGCGCTGTGTGTGTACTGCTGCTAGTGACATCTACTGGCTGAATTGAATATTGCATTAATTTAATCCTTTGCATTAACCCAATTAATGTGAAAACTAATTTAATATTTTTTTCTGGTTTTCTGCTCTTAAAACTGGGGGCGGCTTTTGGCCCGAAAAATATGGTAGATCCTTGGTTCATGGGTAAGGATGACTGTGACTGCATGACTTTCTATATCCAACATCTTTTACCTTAATTGTCCCAGAATTCATCAACTCAGAAAGATATCAAAATACTTTCAAAGGCAACAGCAATGCTAATAGACCTTTTATCCTTATATTACTCTGCCAGAAAAGAAAGTTTAAGCAGAAGTTACATTTTGAAGTAGATAACTCGTTAGAAACACAGACCTAGAACCAAATTCAATAAATGTGACATGAAGAGTATTCAGGGAATCACATTATGTAAATGAAATCATGCTGGTCAAGTGCGATATAGAATAAATCCGAAGGCTGTCCTTCATCTTACACGCTTGACTTTTATTTATTTTCTCCAGCTCAAAACAATTCATCCCTTTCCTTCTTCCTCTGCTGTTATGTATCGACTGTCTGACATTCCACATTTATGTGGCACAAAGAACTATGATATTTAAATAAATATTTTCTGAATCTATTATTGAAATAAACATTAAAGGCAACAACATAAATGATGGACTACTGTCTCCTCTTCCTTCCTATGGAGGACACAGGTCTCCTAGGCCAGGGGTGGGAAAACTTTGACTCGTGGGCCACAATGACATGAACCTGAAAGAGTCGGACATGAACCTGAAGGGCCGCCCGATCCCAAGTCCTCCCAGCCTGGGTGGAAAATGTAAACATTGGTACATTGAATAGAAAAAAGTAATAATCATACTGATCACCAGGGAGGTTAAAAAAGAAGAAATATATATAACAAAAAATAATAATATATATAGAAAATGAGGCTTTGGATAGTAAATCCAAGCAAACTACAGCCTCTAGCTGTAGGAGACCTTTATAATCTTCCTCTATGCATTATCTCCACTTATTGCAGGGAATAAGCCAGAGTATCTTGGCACCAAGGTGACAAAGGTCTGATTAAAATTTGAAATACCTCTCCTAGGCTGTACCATTATGCACTAGAAAAAGTTGGCTTTAAACAATGGAAGGAGGCCAAGATTCATTTACCATAAACAACATCATAACACAAAATAGTCAAATATAATTTGTGGCAGCATGTAAGGCATTTTAAGCAAATCGTTTACTGGCAAGTCTTGTTTTTTTCCTATACCATATTAATATTTATTGAGGAACACATTTTGCAAGGCTTCTAGCTATAACTAATAATCACATATATAAGTAATGATAAATATTTTTCAGTACACTCTTCTTTATTAAAGAATAGGGCATTACGATTTTATAACGTCACCATCCAAAATTCGATAGTCAGACACCAGTTGTAATGAAATCATCAACGCTAAGGAGCACATGTTAAGCTCCCATACCAGGTCAAGTTTTCTCCTCCCACCGACTCCTGGACTATCGTTCCGGGTTGCGTGCCCCGACGATCGTTCCGGAATCGCGTGCAGCCCACCCTTGTCCTTTCGATTCTTGCCCGTCTGAACATTGATCCGGGGCCCATGAATCCGATCGGATAAACGAGAACCAACCACTGTTGGAATATACTATCCGAATTTGATCCAGGGCCCGATCAATGCCGTCGGAAAAAAAGGCAAACTTTGGTGTTTTACACATCACATTTATACGATCACCAGCAGATTTGCAAAACAGGAACCACAATCAGTCCTGGCAGCCCTTTTGCTCACATTCATCCTATTCCTCACTGTGTTACGAATTTATCAAACAACACACCCACCACCATTCCCAACCCATTGCACATCAATTTAAAAAACCACAAACAACAACGGTTAATGCAGGTGCAAGGGTTTTTAATATTTAACAAAAAATTTAAAAAATTGCCACTGATTGCCCTGCACAAGTGTTTTTTTATTAAAAAAATAAACAAAAAATAAAAATGAACAATGGTTCAACCATACCCCGGGCCCAAGTGGTCTTCCAAACTCTGGCCACCCCACACCAGCTAACAACCCATAGGGTCCAACCAGGGAACAGTGACTCTAATGGGGAGATTGGGGGGCGGGAAGCTGGTAGCATGGTCCATTTCACACCGGCCGTCCTCCAGCTCCCGCCGCAGGCAAACTCCAGGTAGGTTTGTCCCTGCGACCCCCTTGTGCCCTCAGGCCCTCCATCACACCACCTTCAGATCGGCCCCCAACCGCTGCAGCCCGCTGCTCGCACCTCAGACCTGGCGTGCATGCGCGCCCGTGTTCCACAGGCCGTGGTCTCTGTAAAAGAAAACAAAGAATCAGTTCCCCACTTGCTCTAACACATCCCAAACATTTGGCCTGCTTAATCAAGGCCTGTAGTGGCAACACTGTATGCCTAGGGGATGCTGGCAATGGTTGCCCCCTTGGGTCCAACCAATCACATACAGGAAATAGTGCCTGGTAAAAACAGGCAGGAGACTCCGTAGTCCTGCTCAAATAGCCCCTGTGCCCCACCTCAGACCCCCTAACAACTGCTGGGCACTGCTAGTCCATCAAAACAGTTCCCACTAGCAGCTCAGTCCCCATCTGTAGGGCCGCCACTGTTTGGGGGGGTGGTCTGGTGCAGATGACTGCTTTACCCTGGGCCTGCGTCCGGGGTGCTGCTCCTGGGGCTGCTCCTGGGGACTGCTCCTGGGCTTCTACCTGGCCTTGGACCCTGAGGGCGCCTGATGGGGTGCGGGCAGCTGTTTGAAAAGGTAGACACAAATTAAACCCTTCCCAGACATGTTCCCAGGATTCGTGGTGGCACCCATGTCACAATATCAACCTCTACCCGACCTGATGATGGCCCTTTGCGCTGGCGAGGTTGTCTACTGGCGTGCTTGAGGGGTGTACCACTTCTTAATGAGCCGGTCACGTGGTACGACCCCCCACTCCTCCCTGCATCTCCTCCTGGACCCTGGCAATCAGGGCCCGCTTCCTCCTTGGCCAATCCTCAGTGGTTCTCCGCCCATCGTAGTCCCCGTGTCGAAGGCCGCGCACCAGGATGCAGACCGCTCCATGGCATGGGTCCCAGGTCCCCGAGGTGCACAGCGGCATCATCATCTCCTTCGTCGGTGGCTGGGTGTGGGCACAGCTGGCCCCCACGGCTCCTGAGTCCCCCTGGGTGGCGTTGGCAGGAACCGCTCCTCCATCGGGCCCTGCTGCTGTCCTGGAGCCCTCATTCCGCCTGTGGTGGTGGCGGCGGTGCTTCTTCTTCCTCCTGCCTCGGGGGGCTACAGGGTGACATCCGAGCCCTCCCCGAAGAGGTTGCCAGGGGGCCCGCACTCGCCCGCCTCGCCGCCGCCATCACGGCCTGACTGGGCCCACTGTCCTGTGGACGACAATTGCAAGGTATGAGTCTCGTGTAACAGCGCAATACAGGTCCCACCACGCCCTCCACCCCACCAGGGCCTGTCACACATCCTACCTGCAGCTTCCTGTCCTGGGCTCATGCCACCCCGATCACCTCCTCCTCCCCTGGTCAGCTTCCCTGGGCACCTGGCAGGACAGAGAAGTGGGCGACAGTCGACCCGCTGACCGTACATAGCAGTGACACACAAAAAACCACTGGCCACCCAATTGGAGTATGTCACATTTCAGCATGGTAGTCCATAGGCCCTACACAACACCACATCTGGGCGGTCATGGAAATCATTTACAAATATGGACACAACATGGGCACTGTTCTGATCAACCACATATAGGTCCTACCACACTCACACTCTGGGCAAGTCCTGGCAAGCAGTTACGAATATGGACACAACATGGCACTGTATCTGATCAACCACATATAGGCCTACACAACACACACATCGGGCAAGTACCTGGCAAGCATTTACAAATATGGACACAACAGGCACTGTTCTGATCAACCACATATAGGCCTACCAACACACATCTGGACAAGTCCTGGCAAGACATTTACAAATATGGAACAAACATGGCACTGTCATTATCACTCTACCAGGCTGGCCCTCATGCCGACACACGCAGTTGGAGGCCCTGCAAAGACCTCAATCGCCTACTCAGATGTGCCGGCTAGCTCGCCGTCTAGGTGCTCCCAGGTGCTGGATATCCCTGGTGGTGTGGCGGCTCTTCTTCTTCCTCTCCCTGTCGAACACACATCAGGACCACATGTCCATTGACCTGCTCACACTGTCATCATGGTCCCAACCCTGTGCCCTCAACGATCACCTACCTTTTCCGCCGATCGTTGCCGGAATCGCAGTTGCCTTCCATCTTGTCACCCTCGCTGCATACTGCAATGGCACTGTTTCCTTTCCCCCATCCCCCATTCCAGATGCGCGCTGACCTGCCCTGGGCGGACCCCCGGTATAGTTGCTACATTTCGGCGAAATCCCCGGGGCGTGTTTCCGCGGCGTATCAAAAAGACCCCATTACAGTGTGCACCATCGTCGATCCCCCGACGCGTCCGACGATTCCTGGACGTCCCCTTGGTGATCGCTTCCTTCTCGAAGACTCCACCCGTTTCCTCCGACCATGTGGAGTAGCGCAAGCCAGGTGTTTGGCCAACTTCGCCCGCATGTGCTGAGCCTCCCATGTCTAAGTGTTTTCGCCCGATTCATTTGCCTCGTTGTTGTTTGCAACTTGTTTCGCGTGTTGCGGCCATTCCTCCTCCCGCGATTCCCACACGCATCGCCGATTCCGCCGATTCCTCCGGCACCTGTGAGTACGTCAAGCCATGTGTTTGGCCACTTCGACCCGATGTGGCTGAGGCCTCCCATGTTGCTAAGTGTTTCTCGCCCGATTCATTTGCTCGTTTTGTTGGCAGACTTGTTCGCCTGTTTGCTGCGCCCATTCACTCCTCCCGCGACTTCCACATTTCCCACACACAATCGCCTATCTCGTCCCTGCCGATAATCCTTTTCTCCGCCATTTGAGTAGCGTCAACGCCATGTTTTTCCAACTGTTCCAACCGTGTGTCTAGGCATCCCATGTGCTAGGGTGTTTTCCGGCCGATCAATTTGCTCGTTTTGTTTGCAAATTTCGCCTTGTTGCGGCGCCCATATCCTCCCCGATTCACACACGCATCGCCTATTCCACACGTAGCCTTCGCCGATGCTGTTTTCGGCCCGATTCATTGTGCTGTGTTTGTTTTGCAGAGTTTGCGTGTTGCTCTGCGCCCCCATGTTAGCGTCCCTTCGATTCCCACATAACGATCGCCGATTCCCTGGCCACACTCCACACGTGAGGGGCAAACATGCCTTCTTGCCACGAATGGAGCCTCCAACGTGCCGTTATCGTGTTGATGTGTGGGTGAATGCCGTGTTCCTCTGCTCCACCGCTGGCTGCCACCCCCGCCCCTCTCGTTGGTGATACGCCCGTTGCTGCTCAGGGAAGCCTACAGCTCTTGAGTCCCACCAGTTGGTGTACCTCTCTCTGCCAATTCGGCTCTTGTGGTGTGGATTGGGTCCTTGGTGCATCACCAGGTGATTCTTTGTTGTGATATGCTATGGTTGTTGGTTTGGCTGGGCCTATATTCTCACTGTGCAATGCAGATTTTCCTTTGTATTGTGCCCATTCCCTTGAACTAATTTAGTTGTGCAGAGATGTTTGAATCAGGGGGGCACCTGGGGGTCCCCTGAATTGTTGAATGGGGGGGGGCCAGGTGCTCCCTGGACATACCATCGGGCCTCTTCCACGATGCCAGCCTGAGAGAATAATGGCAGGTGAGTATGCGTGACAGCATCATGTGCGGACGTCATTGTCAGAACTTCGACCGATGGTGTTCAGAAACATGGGGTCAGGGCTATGCTCTGGTTCCATTTACATGGGAAATGTCGCCTAATGGACCTTGTCACTATAACTGCTGTATTTGTGTATGCAATTCCACCATTGGGGGGCCCAGCCATTTGCCCCTGGACTCAGAGGGACCCCAGGGCATGTGGAAGTTTGAGGCAGCACCTAGGATATTCCTCGGAGGGAGCCATTGGTTGCTCATGGTGAGCCTTCCACCTTCATACGGGACTTGTTGCACATGTACTTTACATCATGTGCTCCCTCTTTACATCCAGAGCATGCCCCCAGGAGGAATAGGAACGCCCACCTCTGGATATGACCGACCGAGCAGCTCAGACTGATGTTTCATCTAACCGTAACGCTTTGCGAATCCGCCAGCTGCACCTGCTGATGGAAGAGCAAGAGCCCCTAGTACCTGAACAAGGTACCTCAAGACCTGGGGTTATCACCAATCTGTGTGGCCTTCTGCCGGGAGCTTTGTGTGCCCAAGCCACCATGGCTAATCTTAGGGATAAGATCAGCAAACCTGCGGTCTGTATTTAATAAGTTTTCCACAATAGGGTGGTGGTCGAACAGGCGGGATCGGTGGCAGGGTGTGGTTGAGGATGCAGGGGTGGTGTGTAAGGCTCCGGAGAACTACTAGCATCCTGCTTTCGTTCCTAGGTCCGCAGGAGGAGCCCAGGCCAGCCCCATCTCCCACGATGGACAGTCGTGACCCTGAGGGTGGGGAGCCTGTATGCCTGGGGAACGTGGTCCCCATTACCAGGGTGGTGTGGGTCGACTCCTTATCTCCATGACAGGATGCAGTGTTTGATATTGGTAAGTGTATGTAAGCGCTCTGTTTTTTTGCCAAATCTGGTATGTTCGTTCACTAACCCCTGTTTTTTTTTCATTTGCTCACTCCAGGACAGCGCATGTGAACCCTCGTATGTGGAAGGATCTGGACCCATTATGGATCGAGCCCGGTTCGAGACCCTCGTATGGAGGAGGAGCCCGGTACCCTCGTAGAGTAGGAGCTCTGGTCCCCCGTTTTCATACTGGAGTGGGAGTGTCGTCGGCCATTAATCCATCTGTCTGCCCTCTCATTGCCCGAGCTGCCTCGCACTTTTGGACCGCTAGGTAGGTATTGGATTAGCAGCACATGGCCATATACACAACGATGGTTGCGCCCGAGTACCCTGCAGCAGGTCCTGTGCACTGAAGGCAAGACGAGTGTGCGGCCTATGGTCTATGTTCCTTGCTGCCAGCTAGCGCTTCGGCATTACTGTGGGCCAGCATGCGGGCATCTGTTGCAGTGTGAGCTTATGATGTTTTCTGGGTGATACCGATACATGGTACAATCATGTCAGGGCCAACTGGACGAGGATAACGCCTCCCTGTCGTGTTGACTCAGGTCTCGCTTGGTGCGCGCATACGCTGTATGCCCGCGGGGGATCCCACCCAGGTTGCCTATCTCGTTGCAGTCGCCTTGTGCAGGAACCATCCCAACAGAGTCCTCGCTATTTGTCGCTCGTGTAGCTAGGAGGTGTGTCTACAGTCTCTACAGTAACCCCTTGGGACGTGATGGCAAAAGGGGGTTTGTTACAGGCCATGTTGTCCATAGTCAATCTGTTTTTTTTCCCTTTTTTGTTTTTGCAATATACACCAGCATTAACATCACACACCTGTGATTTAACATTACATTATTTATTTTCAAAAACAAAACTAACCGCACAAAAAAAATCATTTTTCATCTATTCTATCCTCATCTTAACTGTTCGGTCTTTCTGTTCCTCACAACTGGTCATTGGGGGCATTAGCATGAGGTCCATCTGCCAGGAGACGCCCCCCACACCATTATAATTATCCACCCAAATAGCCCTTCGTCGCGTTGGCGTTCCACACTCAGTTATTGTCCCTTCGGTGTTATTGGCTAGCAGGCTTCATTCAGTTGATCCCCTTTCTTCCGTTCATTCCGCCATGAACACCTTCGGGTTTTACCACACCGAACCGTTGGATTAAGATCCTTCTCTCCGCATCCAACCCCATTCTGTGGTGGCAAATAGACACTGAATTTGTGCCTGCCGTACAAGTATGTGAAGTTTTGAACACAGCTCGCCACACTTACCTTTTCCCATCTTTCGTGTTGGGGGCCCAATTGATTGGTAGTGATGAATACCCTAAAAACCGCTGGGAGAGAACCCTCCGAAATGCTTCTCCTCCACCACCCCTAATAAAACGGCCCGTGAGAGCGCGTAGAATTGTATACCTCCCTCCTCTCATTTGTAGAGACGATCCATCCACACATGGTTTAAGGAGTTCTCTTCCATGGGCAAAGAGTCTCATCAGCCACTAAAACAATATTCATCCCACCCACTTTTGTCTTCCTAGTTTAGGTTCATTTAGGAGCTTCCCCTTCATTCACTCCGTCCCCACAATCAGTGCCAGCCATTACACCCCCCCATCTGATATCCCGCCCATTCCTCCCCACGTACTACCATCAGGACTCCGCTTGGCGTTCACAACTTTCCAGCATGCTATCCTATAGTGCCCTTATAGTTGAAGAAGACATGAGCCTGGGAGATTCCTGGGGGGGGTGTTGATGCGGACATGTTTTCCGTCCAGGGCTCCCACCACCGCAGTTTGGGAGGAAGTGCCGCACATTCTTGTAACTGCTGGCCGACCAGTCTCCATTCTCCTTGGGTGTGTGGGTAGCTGGAAGACAAGTTGAAAACATAACATTAGTGGTATGCAGATCAACACATGACAAATGACTGATCAATGGGTTTGGATCTCTCGAAGAGGGATTCTATTGGATGAGGCCTGTGGCATACAAGGTGCATGTGTGTGCATCCGAGATGTGGCACCCTGACAGGATGTGTGTACTGTGTGTGATGGGGTGGTCGTGTGTAGTCACGAGCACTGTGTGGTTCACATTGGTATGTGGCCATCCCCTTCCCCCCAGGGGACGTGGCCGTTACACTCCTGCTGAACTGACGTTCACCGGTGGGGGGGGGGGTTCATACTGGGTGAATGTTTTGTTTCAGATGGCAGCATTGTTTCACCTTGGGCAATGGTTTCTCACAGCGTTTGGCCCTGACCAATGTTTATAGCACCTGGGCCTCACATCAGTGCTCTATTTGATGAATGGTGGCGTTATGGGGAGTGGGGTGGTTGGTGGCTTTGGGTTTTGGAGGTGTTGTGCTGGTGTAACGGCATACATTATATTCACATGGCTTTAATTACATAGTAATATGACGTTAACCTATGCATGATATCACATTGCTGTCCTAACCTGATGTAGGTTTCGGCGTCCAGCTCCCACCACGAGGCCTGGCAGGTCTCTGGCACAATTCCCCAGGGCCTGTGCTGAATCGCACAGGAGAACTTGAGTCGCTCATAGGGAGCGTCCTGTGGCCGAGAGACGTCAGGGGTGTCTACCATCCAGGCGTTCGTCGCTCGCGGGAATGGCCTTCCGCATGGCGGTTGTCCCTCTTGGTGATCCTGGGACGCAGACGCTCTAATAGCATGGTGAAGTTGGCCTCAGTCATCCGCAGGTAGTTCCTGTATCCTGAGGGTGGTTTGTCCCTGAGTGGTCTGAGGAAGGGGCATGGTGGAATATGTTTTCCTCTCAGCAGCCAGGACTTGGCCCATAGCCTTCTCCTTCCTCCTCCTCTCCCTCTCCATTTCACCAGCAGGGTGCTGCCCGGCGCAACTTTGTCCTGAATTCAGACATGCTGTCCACGTGCTGAACAAGGTGCATCAAGTGATGGGGACCCTCACAGCCTCTTGTATTGAATTCCTGTGGGTATATGGATACTCCCTCCTGATGAGGTCAGGTGGCCATCGATTCATGGCGGGGGGTCCGATCGATCGGAACACGGAATCGTCCGTCGGAATCCGTGGGACAAGGTGTATGCGCGGATCGGATCACTTAATTGCCGATTCATCACCTCTGCGATTCCCGGCAGAATCGCCGGAATCGATCGTGATTAATCTAATCGCTCGAACATGGACTATCCCGTGCAGTGTAGGCTATCCTTTAACTCATTAAACAACCAAAAATAGGCTGACACCTCCAATTTCCAGGTAAATTTAAATGCAAACCAGAAAGTGGTTACAACTTAAACTGTGACAGCCAAGGAGCCAAGGATTAGAGAATAAGTCAACTCTGGTTCACCAAAAGAGCACAATGATATTATAAAATAAATATAACACATTAACTGGCTTGCATGCTTCAAAAAGAAAGAGATTAACCCCCCCCCCCCCCCCCCCCCCCCCCCCCCCCCCCCCCCAGCCAAAAGCAGTACAAACAATGTAACCAACCTGGCTGTCCACTGACATCCAGATTTCTATACCGAAGAGGTACATAGGTTAACACAAAGTGAGATCAAAATGAAATTCCATTATCTCTAGAAACAATTAGCAGAATGCCCACAAGATGGCGCCTGTATACATTTGACCAGCAGAGTCCAGTATGTCAATACGATATAAGGAAGTTTTATCACCCTGAGCAAGCTGCACCACGATTATGCCAGTTTGTGTGCAGGTCTGCACTTCTCTCTCTGTGTGAGTACTGGCGTGCACACAGACAAGGGAGTCTACAAGATTGTGAATGCCCGATTAAATGTGAATGTATAAATGTTCTGAGCAGGGTTTGAAAAGATAGAAATTATCTTTACATTCCTGTTTGCTTTTGGCGTAATACCAGTGTCATGGTGACAATGTTATGTTAGCACCACTTTCTGCATGGAAGGTTGGCAACCACCAAGAGAAAATCCCACTAGGAAATGTGTACATGGCCAACGGGAAATCCTCTGTCAAAGGTAGTATAAAGGCTCCCACACGCGTATCGAGTCGGGGTCAAACTAATGGCATCGGCCATAAATTTACGGACATGTCACCCAGCGATCTGTACCCACAGATATGCCATTCACCAGTTCGGTTGCTTCACATCCCAGGGCCAGGACCTTTTGGAGATCAGCATCCTCTGCTGGTGGAAGTGATGCTGGCTCATGATGCACTCCTGCTTCCACTCCAGGCTGATACCTATTATCGCTTACCTGGAGCATTGTCCAACCAGATCACCTGACCTGTGTATATAAGGAAGTCTGAGGCAACAGGGCATTGCCTGAACAAAGAGTGCTTTATGTCTCTGATCCACAGGTTCTGCTTCTTTCTATTGCCTTATCGTTACTGACCCCTGGACCGCCTTCGACCACCCCGTTTGCCTCCTGCCCTGACTACCGTCTATTTGACTACATCTCTGCCTGCCGGCTTGATACTGCGCTTTTGATGTTCTTCTGTTAGCTGCTGCCAAGTAAGTGTAGCTAGGGACCACAACCTGGGGGTTCCTGCAGCAAAGTTCAATCATTCCTTGTGGAATGCTCTGGTGAATACTGGGGGGCTCCTTAGACTCTGCGCCCTAGTTTATGCTTGTTTGGTGGCACTGTGTGCCCACTGCTCTCGTGGTTCATCCGTGACACTTTCTCTGGCCGACCGAGCTTTGGGGCGACGGGCACCCGCAATCCACGGGCGATTTTGTCGCCAACCGATATGTTATTCGCGTATAGAGGTCTAACAATGATAATAACAACAAATTTACATGGGTCTAATGAAGGAAGAGGTTTGTGGGGCTCTAGAAAATCTACATTTGGAACAATTCTTACCAATTTAACACTTCTGGATCACCCAAGGGTCTGTTAATTAGAGCTTTGAAGAAATTAAGGCAGAACAGGGACAGCCTCAGCAGGGACAGCCTCAGCAAACTACCGACCAATATCTATATGATTGGCAAAACAGGTCTATTACTATTTCATGAAAAAGCATGTGTTTTTGCTTTCTAAAATACTTTTTCTTTAACTAGGATAATTCCATGTGTCATGTTGCTTCTGTAAGTTAGCCATTAGGATTTTAAAAAAAATGTCACAGACTCTTGGGTTCTTCATCCAGTCTACACTAGAATAGAAAAAAAGGAATCTTCATGTAATCTCCACCCCTCCAGTGACCTTTCCAAGTCCCCTTGCTTGCAGCAGCACAACAACACTGGAGGGGCCATATTTAGATCTTTATGCCCCACTCTGCCCTATTATTGGCACTTGGTGCTGATAATGCAAGGTAGGTAAGCGGGTTACCAGAATTTGTGTATTGTTAAACTTGTCTTTTAGAGATAAATAAAAGGACCGGACTGCATGACTACACAGTACTTGGCTCTGTGTGTAATAGAGCTGGGGCCTTGAGTCCAACTTTCTCAGACACAGGCAGAGCAAGATGGGAGAGGCAGAAAGCTCTCAGAGGGGATCCGCTGGCCTAAACAAAACTATAGAACTATAAGATCCACCCTGTCCATCTGACAGCTTCTCCGCCTCCCTGGCTAGGGTTATTGCCAGGAGAGGGAAGACACAAATGGGGAGCTAAGGCCTGACTGGTCGTGCCTTTACATCATAAGATTTTTTTGGGAAAAAAAATGGAGGAGAACGGCTCCACAATCCTAAAAAAGACCCTGCCCAGACGGGCTTACAATCTTATTATTTTGGGCATGATTATATATTTACCCGACTTTCACTGAGCTTCCAGCTATTAGGTTTTTCCCCTGCAGCTGTGTGACATCATCAAAGTGGAACAGCGACGAGGGACAATCTAACATTTTTGTTTGACTGGTTGTCTCTTAAATATGAGGTTTGTCTGTGACCGACATGAAGGCCACTTCCTTCACTTGTGTCTTGTACTTTCAATCATCATGTTTAGGATGGCTTATACATACAAACAAACTCTTCTATTTACATAAGGCTGGTAAATTAACAGAAGTTCTTTTTCATACACACTGACCTCTAATGTCCGCATTTAATGCTCATTAACTGGGCTGAACAAATTTTCTGTCATCCAATGATTTGCCTAAAAATTAAGCACATAACAAAACAAACCATTAAAGGCATGCATCATGTTAATATACCATCATGGCGGGCACAGATCTTTCCCAGCTTTCCACATATTAACAATCCGTGATGGTGTAAAGGTGGAGCTCTGTGAATAAGAATAATGTCATCTAATCACAATATGCCAACCTGCTCATTCTAATCTGACTCCGAGTTTAATAACTGCAGGACTGCCCTATTAAATCCCCCGGTATCTCATTTCCAGCCCAATAAGTTACATTGATTCTCTCCGTGGAGGAACATTCCTTGATTAAACTGTAAATGTATATTGATGGACGCTTGCTGCATTGAGCAGACGTCTCACACCTATAGTTATTTCCCCCTTTTTTATTTTGTACACTTTTATCATTTCAAGGTAACTACTTGTTCTTAACCATTTCAGCATAAAATTGCATCAGCTCCCCACCACAAAATACAGAGTTAAAATATTTCTATAAAAGGATTTCTCCTCTTAGCCCAACTATGTGATAAAATACAGAGATACAAATACAGAGATACATTAACATTAAATATTTTCGATTGAACTCGCAGGGTAAAGTATTGGGTTAGTATGAGTGGGGGGTGATGAAATTACGTGGAAGTGCGCAGCTCCTGAGAAAGTGTGGCCTCCTGTAAAAGCCAGAGAGGAACAAAGGCTATGGTAACAAAGGACTTCCGTCCACATTCCATTCATCCTACTGAATTCCGATTGTGACTCTTAGGCTGCGTCTACACTACGGAAAACTGCACGGAGCAGTGCAGCTGCCCCCTGTAAATTCCTATGGGGAATGACACACGGCGGGACGTTAGGGATCCGGGGGCGTCCCGCGGCCGCCCCGGAGACATGTGCCACGCCTGATGTGTTTACGGGCGGGGTTTGCCAAAAGTAATGTAAAGGACGCGGTATTGCCTGCAAAGCAATACCACATCCTAAACAGCTCATATACATATATATATAATTAAGTGCCTTATATTTAGAGTGGCTTATACTTGACCCACTCTTACTACAGATGGGAATGTTAAACGGCTGGAAATGGACACTGGAAGTGATTGGGAGACAAAATGGGTGTCATAAAACTTGTGCAAAAAAAAGGCATGATTATAAGAAAAATCATGGAAGTAATCAAAGACGTCATATGGTGCAGTGTAAGATCGATTCTGTAAATGGAATTGATTCTGGAATCGCATGCACGATTGTTTAAAAGATTAATCACTGGGAAATCGAAACGTCTATGTCCATTGTGTCATTTCGTGGGGGAACTTTTTGAGCAAATTGCAAAGCCTGTGAACATGGTATAATGACCAAACTGAAAATCAAGGTAAAGGTTCTGGGAATATTTGAAAAAATATATATATATTGCTCTAGCTGCTCTAGCACATGTAGTTTTTAGGTTCAATGTCAAGTCAAAATGACAGCTTGAGCTTGGATCTTGAGGAAGATGGGAATCCTTTGCTACACTTGAATAAAGCGCTATGTGCACAAAAACAAACTAGCAGTGATTGTAAAGTTTGGCATCATCCCTCCTCTAGTAGTGAAATAGTGTCACCTTATGCCTGGTTTAACTTAATGGTTCAGTTGAAGACACTTAATAAAAGACAAAAGTTACTGGTGAAGGTGGCCGTAGACGGTTAGATGTGCGCGCCCGTGGCAATAGATCTGCCGTTAAATCACCCGCAAATCTAAGTAAATGCCGGAACACAAAGGGTGCGCAGATGATTCTTGGCACGACCAGCCATGTGTGATGATGTCATTATGCGCAGTTGATCTGCAGAGAAATCGAAAAAAATAAATAAGATATCTATGGCCTCCGATGGCCAACTTGGTTTACTCTGTATGCAAATGATTGCCATCCAATTATGGGATGTAGTCAATGTTGTGCTGTATAAACAAATAAAGTTGTGTTGTACATCCTAATAATTCTGTTGCCCGTGTTTATAAAGTTGTTATTGTAGGCGAAGAGCTGTATATAATAGTCACTGCAATGTTTATTATATTGATTGTTCTCCAGAATGCAGAGTTAGTATTTAGTTTTGAAGTTTTCATTGTTATGTTAGGAACAGAATGTTTAGCATACTCTTGATCAGTATCTTAAAGAATTGTTGCTTAACTACTTAAACATGTATTTTACTTTGTGTCATAAAACTGCTGAGGGGAATAAAAGCTTAAATATATGATTTTGTTGAGAAAATTATTGGTACAAAAATCACAGCTATGTTCCACTAAGATTGTTACAATATTGGACTCAAATTGTAATGTCTGCATCATGTTTAACTCCACAAGGTGAGATCTTCCAAAGAGCCCCAGACTTGACACTTTATATGATATTGTGGCTACGAATATGACCTGAGAGTTTGAGACTTTCAGCCATCATTAAAATCAATGTGGATCGCAATTAACATTTGAACCACGGCTAATATTTGGCCATCACTAGTCCTATACAACGGAGAGCCTAAAGCCCCCCATAGACGGGCAGACTCCCGGCCATAGTTGTAGCAGACCAACCT
>CM070033.1:130780245-130799581 GCA_036250615.1 Ptychadena robeensis
AAAAAATCTAACAAAGAATCGAATCGGAGGTTGGACGAAACAAAAATCTTGACGTGTAAAACTATATGAAAAAAACTAGTGATGCAGATGCCAACATTAAAGACCTTGGCAAGCTGCAACATATTAATTTTTGTTTGTATGCTTAGATTTTGATGCTTAGATTACTCCTGCAAATTTTTGACAGCATGTGTCTTCAGTTTTTAGCCTGGGGATAAGGGTCTGGACTGTTAAATAGAAAGCAAGGATGGGGTCCTCTTATTCCCCCCTTAGTACCTGTGAACTTTCTTATTTGGGGTGAATACCCCTTTCATGGACAATATGAGAAATGAATAATGCATACAGAACTGAGTCATAGGTGGCTGAACATTAGCCTATGTGTAATAGGGACAACTTTGCATTTCTAATGTTTTCTAGGTCACTTTAAAACTCTTTGTGACGGATAAACCAGTTAAGTTCTGCAGTAGTAATCATCAGTAATATGATTTTCATAATTCCACTTGTTGCCTTTATAACAACCATATTTTTCTGTCCGCCTAAAGAAACAATTTAGGACTGGTTCACACCTATGTGTTTTTATATGTGTTGGGCAATGTGTGTTAAGTAAAAAGTCCAAAAAGTTTCCATTATATCCAGTGGATCTGCTTACAGGAAAAAACATTGAAAATGCATGTCAAAGAGCACCTTTATGTTGTTCTGGGCAATGCATGTTAACTTATGTTAACCGGCCCAGAGCTTGTTATCATGTATTAACATGATAGCACTCTACGTGCTTCAAAAATGGAGAGATGTGAACCAAATCTAAGATTATAGTTGTATGTGTATGTTTTTCTAAGAATACCTCCAGTAGTGTGTCATAGGGCTGCAACCTGTTACATCTGCCAGTTAGAAATCATTACTTGATCTACCCTAGAAATGTGCTTAGAATCTGTCCTTGGCTTTTTTTAGGAGCTCAAACTTTGTTATGTTGTAATACAGAGTATCTTCAATATGGAACAACCTGCTTCAATGAATTTGAAAACCAGTTTGTAGAAATCACCCAAAGGTCATTCTGATATAAATAAATTCAAAATACGATCATTTGAGTCAGTCACATGATTAGTGTTTACAATTATTTACAATGATTATTCTTGCAATTTACCAACTAAAGTGCTAATACAGTAAATGAATAAAAAGTAAGACAACTAGTTATCCACAGAAAGTATGCAGTATAGTGTGTGGTATGAATGATTGTGAAAATGTTCTAACCTATCCATTTACGTTCCCAATAACAGTAAATAAACGTGTCCGAGAAATACTCATGGAAACATCAAAATGATCATAGTATTGAAACATACTCAAATTAAATAAGGTACCTTGAAATATCTTTTGCTTGTAATTGTATTATAATGCATATTTAAAATCAGTGAATTTTGAATAAAATTCATGAAATATTCACTGTAAGTAAAGGAATCTCTAAATGTCAAAACAAATTCTCATGTAGTAAAATAAAAAAATGTCTAGTAAAATGTCTTGTCTTTAAGTTTCAATATGGATTATTTCTATACCATTATGTATAAAATTATTTTAATATACTATGGCGAGACAGATTGGCGGATTAGGGAACTAATGTAAAAACCATTCATTTACCTTATCACTGTAATAGATTCCATAGGTACTGCACTATAGCTGTATGTTATGTTTGGACACAGAATATTTTTTTGCTCTCAGCAACAACATGATTGGCAATTTGTTTATTTTAATCAGAACCCTAATTCCAATGCATTGTTACCTGAAATATAGTTACAATAGTGATTTCTTAACAGTGAGAGTGTGTTTAGTTTAAGTCATAGTAAGACTACTTTTACCAGCAGAATTAGTTTGCACCATTTCAAAGCCAACAGTATAGCAGGGAACACACGTGTATATATATGGGCCAGATCAATAGCTGCTTCGGCCACCTATCTGGCCAAAAAAACGTAAACCACTGTTGATGTCCATTGCTTTGCATGGAAACCGCAGTGGGACTCCATGCAAAGCATCATCGGAGCTGGATGACACATCAGTGCTGCACCTACAGCTCCTCCGATTTTGATGTCATCGTGCTGCTGTAGGGAGCCTCGAACGGCTCCACAATTGAGCCGTGTGTTCCCTGCTTATCTTGCCCTATCTTGAGAAAATACCCTCATGTGGCAACATTCCTCAGACCTGAATCCGTTAGAGATCCTCTAGGACAAGGGTGCCCACCCTTTTTAGGGTTGCCAGCTACTTATAAAATTACCAATTTAAAATGATCTACCAACAATAAAAATGGCTAACATATATTTATACTTTTTATGTAAAATATTTGTTGTTAAAGATGTGTTAAAAAAGAGTAGAAAAAAACAATACAGAAGAACTTTAAGTTACAACCGGCTTGACTTACTTGAGTTACAACCAAAATTCTAGTCTAAACTTATAACCAAAGATTTGAATTATAACCAAAACATGTTTCTGCTTGCATGGTGCTTTTCATGCAACCTGATGTCACTAATAAATACAACACAGTCAAATGGTCCATCTCGATAATCTACAAGGCTACAAGGCCAGATTCCTGAATTTCTTATGGAAGGGGACTCTCCTTTCAAAAAATTACATTTCTTACTGAGAGCCAAAGATGTCAACTTGAATGGTGAAGGCAAATTTTTGTTTCTGGTAAGCTAGGCTTATTTTAAATGTTTGGTGAGAACACAAGTTAAAACACAACACTTTTTTATTATGAAAAGGTTAGGTAAGGGGTGCTTTGGGAATTTCAGAATGCATTTAAGGGATTTTCTTACAATCAAAACAACAAATCCTTGGGAACCAATTCAGTTTGTAGATCAAGGGTCAACCTGTATGTCTTTATAAAGATGACAAGAAGAAAAGGCATGCTCCTTGATAAAGTCCGTTGTCTTGTGATCTCCGGGTTGTGAATCCCTTCTCTCATACATTATGTATTGGTACATCTTGGAAGAGATCCCCATGATCTTCATGAGCATTCCCTGATTCCCACTAAATACACAGCCACATTATGAGTTAGCCTTTTGAAGTTCAATCATCCTGTGATTTTAGTTTCTTTGACCCCATAAAGCATTTGATTTGACCATTGGGCTGCCATATTTTACTCTCAATTGATTACACAATGTGCATCAGTACTGTTGTAAAGTAGCTTTTTACTTGAATATATTGTTTATCAAGATAAGATGTTAGTGAGTGTGATGCTAATGTTCCCTTTCTAAGTTTTCGAAGCAGTGTATGTTCTTTTTTACAGATATAACCATAATGCTAAGTAAAGTTGGAACATATTTATAGGGGGAATACTCCCAAAACATATTATGTTTCAACCTTTTGATTTAGGAATACATTTTATGATACTTTAGAACATTTCTATTGCAGATATACTTTTTTTTGGCATCGCAAGCTACTATGAACTAGAGGACCCTTAGTTGTTGAAGCAGTCCACTTGAAGTTTTGTAAATGGATTACAACCAGGACCATATGTACACTACCACTACCAATCATTATGTTGTGGCTTCTACAATGTCTTTGATTTATTCTGGAAGTCACTAAAGCATAACTTTTAAATCTTCTAAATAGCAAAGCTATGGATGCTATATTATGTTTAATCAGCTATAGAATGCTGTTGTATGTGATTAGTCTGTTTTGAAGCATGGCTTAATTTAATCCTTCAGCTGTGACCACTCAACTACGCTCAACATTTCATATTTATTCTACTGAAAATCACAAAATATATGAATCCAATACTATTTTTGTCAAACATACTCTATATATGAAGACTAAATTGAAACATTTCAGCATGATACAAGTATAAATCTATCAAGGCAAGAGCCTTGTCCAATCTTTAATTCATTAATTATTCATTATAAACACTGAAGTACTCTGGAATCCTAATAAGATCTTCTCTGACTATGTGTTACATTGTATCATGGCAGCCTGTTAATTTGCATCTCCATCAAGAGTGCAAGATGACTTTGTATGCTTTTGGCTGATGGGAGCTTGTCAGGCTCATTGTGTATGATAGATTTTCCAAAGTGTTATTAACGCAATTTAAAGTTTGTGAACAAAATTAAATTATTGAACACTTTTTTCATATTAAGCCGGCAGAATATGCAAACATCTATAAATCAAATGACCTCATTAAGACAGAAGCCACCCTGACAGCCTCTCTGGATAATTTTAATTGGCTTGAGCTGAGTGTATCGGATCATGGGCATTATTAATAGTGAGTGGCATCACCTCTAAATATGAAGACCAGGTGGAAAGGTCATTCTCATAACATCATTCGCCAGTAGAATGTAATTATCCAGCAGGCCTATTTGGTGGCTTTATGGCAACAGAGACCAACTCCCCCGCCCCCCCCCCCCCAACATTGGTGGCAAGCGAAGTGTTAACTCTTTTTCCCTTGAGTTGGTTGCCATTAAAGATTTATTCCCCCCTCCACATTTTGCATTGTTATCCAACAGCTTTAAACAAAGTTCCACTTACCCCCACATTGATGGTAAAAAAATTGATCTTTCCCATTGGTCTTATGTTAACCTTCCTCCCTGTATTGGTGGTGTGGTCAGTGAAGTTTTACCTTTTTCATCCGACTGCTTCCCTATTCCTCCCACTGCTTTGCTGACTTGATAGTCAGTAAAATGTTAACTCCCAGTGGTCAATGTACTGTTAATTCCCCCTGGTGGTCAGTGAAGTGTGGAAATCGTCCCCTCCTTTTGAGGATTAGTGAATTGTGACCCATCCCCCTCTATAGACAGTGTGGTGATAGCTTCCCCGTTGTCAAGAGTTAACTCACCCTGGTAAGCAATGGAGTATCACTTCCTCCCTGTGATGGTCTGGGAAGTATAAAACTCCTCCACAGCTTACCTGTGTGATATCTAGGGCTGTTAGGTGGAAATTAGGTGGACAGTTTTATCATTTCAGTGCAGGGTGGAAAAACGAAAAAAAAAAAGATGTCAGTGTTACAATAAGTTTGTTGATGCACACGTGCCACTTCTCACTGACCCCCAAAGAGTTGCTTTGTTTATGATTATATCCGATGAGAAGGAAAAACAATTGAAGAAATTTCTTTAATATATATGAATGTTGTCCAAATTGTTTGCATAAATTTTACTCAAACTCAAAACACTTTCTTTTCTGTATTATTCCTCCAGACCTGCTCTATATTTCCAGCAATTTGGGGGAGGATACCATGTACAGAGGCTTTGTGATTAACTCATTAGAGAGTAAAATTTTCAAAATGAAATTCCACCATCTCTTTTAAAAGATTACTAAAACATCAACAAGATGTCTCTTACGCTTGTTTACATATCACCAGCCGAGTCCAATTCAGTCAATCATTGGAGTGAGTTTTATTACCCCAAGCTAGACTCCGGAGTACTGTCCAGAAGGTTTACTGTTGGGAACAGAGTCTGTGCTCTGCACAGCACCATGGGTGCCCAATAGGGCTCAAACAGAAATTAGGGACAATAATTATTCCAAAAATGTTTTCAAAAATAGGCAGCCAGACCTTGGGTGCCACTGTTCTAAGATTAGAGAACGAAATTAGTGTTGAGCTCGAATATTCGATTTTCGAATATTTAGCTCGAATATCGCTATTTTGCCATTTTGCGAATATTCGCGAATATATCATCGGATATCCGCTATTTTTCGCGCTTTTATAATCGCAATTTTATAATCGCGATCCATTGCAATGAATGGGATCGCGATTATATAATCGCAATGCGATTTTTTTAAAGCGGAAATGACGGATATTTGCTCAGTCGAATATCCGAGCTCCATTGACTTGCATGCATTGCGCATATTTGGTCACAATTGCGATGTTTAGATCGTAATTCATGTTGTAAGTGCGGATATTCGAGATTATGAATATGGAATCTAATATTATGGCGGATATACGCAAAATTACGCGAATTCAAATATTGCCTAGTCGCTCATCACTAAACGAAATTATGAGCATATTGTTTTAAGCTCAAGTTGCAATTATAACACAAGTGATATGTCTTGTTTTACCTGAGCACACAGGAATGGCTGAATTGTACTGTATTGCATTGTATGTTTCTTCTTGCCGGCGAACAGTACAGCTGTTTGACCGCCCCCTTCACTGGCGAGAAGAAGTCTATAATTCTTCCACCGGCCAGACCTTTCTGCGCCTGGTCGGGCCAGAGGAAGGATTATTATTACTAGAGACTAGGAAGAGGCACCTGATCTCTAGTGCATTATCGGGCACAGTGATGTCCAGCCCACGTCACTTCAGGTTTAGAATCAAGGCGCATTCCATGATGTCACTTCCGGCAGATTTGAATTTCCCCACGAACAGGCGGACATCAGACTTTTGTTAAAGTCTGAGCCGCCTGTTCACAGGCAGACATGGCTGACATTCGCCCATCACTACGCAGGAAGTGGGTTGAGTGACAATGGGTGTTACTCTAGATTGAAGAGGAGCAGGTTGACAGGATTGAGCGGTGAGTGTCAAGGTGACTCTATTTCCCAAAAAATTAGCCAGAACCTGTTGTTAAGAAATTATATTTCATTAGATCCTTATTATAATCTTAAAACAGTACATCATAACCTCTTATTCTTTTTCCCCTCACCTTCATCCCACCCCATTCTATTGGCCAGTATAATCTCCTATCTACACTGTCCAACTATGTTGTAATTATAGTTATTTGTTGCAAGAAATATAAAGAAAGGTCCATTTAGACGCGTAAATTATGCAATGAGAACAATTCAGGGAAATGATTTAACATAATACAAAAATGAAACAAACAATTCATAAAGAAAAACACAAAACTATGACTAAAGCTAGCACAAACTAATGTGTTAAAGAATATTGTAAAGTAAGCCTCTGAGTAATAATTAATTATAGACAAATACGCCCACAGCATATGTGTCATACTCAGTGAGAAATATCATAAAAAAGTAAAACTTTGGCATAAAAGTATTTGATTCCATTCCCTGTAGTGTAATTGATTTGGCCATGAAACTGGTAATGTGTTTGCCTATAGTGTAAATGAGTCATTCCAGCTTAAGGTAGGTGCCTTGCTCCAAGGGAGATATAAACATGATACATAGGAGGGGCTAGTTAGTTCCTGCCCTGGATGTGACCCTGCTTGTCTGTGTCTGCAGCAACTGTCTGCCAGAATCTCACATGGGACAAGCTTCTAGGCTTGGAAATTTGCAGGACCTTCAGGAAGACAATGTGAGTTGATCATCTTACACTAAGGGTAGTTCTGGTCAGACACCCCCAAATGCAATGTGCCCTGTGTAATGAGTAGAGTCATACCCTTTTAGAGCAATGACCTATACATTTTTAAAGTATTTGAATAAACCTTAAAGCCATTTTTTCATGGCGAGTTTATAAGTAGAAGTCTTCATATTTCTTAGCACAAGTTTCCTTTAAAGGATTGCTTAAATTGTAAAACCCAGGAAGACAAGAGATGAAGACCATCTGCTCTGAGATGCAGATTAACATCTAATATAACTGCTGACATCATCACTTAAGGATTTCATTTTTCACAACTTCATTTCTAGGAATAATATTGTCTAAGATGTGTTACAATCACATCTTGGAAAACCTGACGCTATCTAACATGAATAAATAATGGATCTTCAAATGAACAAAAACAATGCTATATATATGTATTTTTTTAAATCTAGGGATTTAACTAGATGGAACATTATATGAAGTGATAGGTCTGACAGCAAAATGTTAAAATACTCAATAAAAACAAATGTTTTTCTGTATGTTCTTGGGAATTGGAATATTACTAAATATAAAATGTATAACTACTTGTACTTTTTTTTTATTCACGTTCAATAAAATGTAAGTCAGTGTAATTTGCTTTTACAATATCTTTATCCTTGTTAAACAATTGTAGGCCAGTTAATGGTGGTGGAGCAGATTTTGAAAGGAGTCACAAGGAAGATGATCAAGGAAGTCTGGTGTTGTTGATTTCCTATCTTGTTAGCATAGCCAAGGCAGGGCGATTAGAGTTGTGGCTGGTTAAGGCTAAAGGTAGCCATACACGGGTCAATTTGTCACCGATCGATTCCCGATCCGATCATTGCAGGCGATCGTGGAATCGGCGATTGATCGGGTCAGGAATCGATGGAACAACACCATGGGAATCCAATTTGTGGTCGATTTGGACCTAAGACGATCTCCAAAATGGCCGATTCCACAAAATCCACCGGTCCGGAAATGCTGCTGCATAGGACTATGGGTCCATCAATGTACTTCAATTGCCAAAGATCGACCCCAAAAAAACAACATGCCGGTTCCATTGCCAATCCGATTTTTAGTTGATTCCATCACCAATCGATCTCGTGAACGCATGTGATGATCGATCTGTCAAAAATCAAGTAAAAAATCGACCCATGTATGGGAGCCTTTAGGCTATGTCCCCATTGCTCCAAAATCCCAGAATTTGACACTCTCATGTTGCTCATGTTGCTTTGGCTTTAACTATAAGGGGCTTAACATAAGTATGGGTAAATAAAAAATACTACTGTATGCATTGGGTCCATTGGGTCCGTATGCAATATCCATCCACTAGCTATTTTCAATGCTATGACTGAGGGAAGGAAGGTGTTCCCCAAGGTTTGGTGGCTCATCATCCTTTAGTTTTAAAGCACTAAGCACTACTTAAAAAAGAAATCCAAACCTCGCTGTAATATATACGTCTGCTCTCCTGCACTGTAGCCTACGGAGCCTTCAGTTCGCTAAACCAGAGCCTATTCATTTAAATTTTAAAAATGTTTGCACAATCCTTTCTGACAAATATATTTGACTGTTTGACTTATCAGTAAGTATCAGTAAAAAGCATTGTGAAATGGTTAGGATTCAATTAAATAAGTCAATATAAACCGATTTGAAAAATGGCATAATACATTATATGTATATGCTGTTTTTTTATCTTCTAAAAAAATTATTATGATGTATTGATTTTTTTATATTGTTTGCACGTTTCTAGGGTATGCAATTAGCAGTACTGACATAAAATCAAATGACTATGGTATAGTACAACACTTATTAGGTATTCTTGTATGCAGTTCATCATTCACCCAATTAGAACAATTGAAATTGATGTACTGTAACTTCTAATATACCTTCATTCCGAGGAAGGCTACAGGTGACTGTGTACCTAATTAAAGGCTATGGTCTACACCAAAAGGGAAAGACAGCTAATAGAGTCTGTTAGGGTGAGATTTTTCTTCCACTATAATGTTAAAAAGATGATATTAGTTCGAATTATTCAAATAAATTGCTATAACAATTTTAGAGAGCCAGTTTATTGTTATTCTGTATAGCCGGTGATAATATACAATTAAGTAAGAATTCCTCTAATCTTATCCTACCTAAACCCTCTACTTTGCATTTATTAAACCATGGAGCAAGTAAAGACAATCTTTTTGATGGCTCAAGAAAGACTAGTGAAAGGAAACAATAACTGCTGGTAGTTTTCTAGGTGACCTTATTGCTTTGGGGGCTTAGGGTTGGCATGCAGTGGTGAAGGCACTGACCTTCATGACTTTTATCATCTGTCAAGTTCCCCTACCATCTATCTTCTGTTTGATCATCACAGTTTTATTTGTGGTTGGTACCATGCCAGTATGAATATTCTACCCTGAGTATTCTTCTTAAAGGCTGTCATATACGCATTGATGCCCATGAGATGGATCGGCGCTTGAAGCGGCCATCGATTTAGAGCATATTTATGCGTGTATGGGCGCCTTAACAGTAAAAGTCTGCATACTTGTAAAAGGACTAAGATTATTGTGGTTAGCGTCTTTAGATAGGTGCTTGCCTCTTTAGCCGGGCATACATGGGTAGATTCCTGTGCAATCGACCCTCACCGCTCTGTTCCCTGGGTCTCTGCTTCTCCCCAGCCAGTGACCGCCGGTTGGGAAGAAGCAGAGAGAGAGAGAGAGAGAGAGAGACAGCCAACCTGGACCCTCCCTTTGCTCAGAGATGTGCTGGCCCAGCCCCCTTCACACTCCCGGATAGCAGCTAGCTGATCACAGCCATTGTGACGTTCAGCTTCAGCCCGGCCATTACTTTGAAGGACCCACTATCCCCATTCAAAGTTATGACTTTCGACCAAGCTTGGTCGAGTTCCTTCGAGCAGGATCCGTTGATCCTGCTTGAAGGAACCGTGGATGGCTCAAATGAAGAATCAGATCAGAGGAACATCGGGTGCCGTGAGCGCGCAAAGCGCCCGATGTTGCTCTAATCTGTTTCTTCATCGAGCGTTGTATGCCTGGCTTTAGGCATAATTAATTTAAAAGGTCACTGCTGGCATATTGTAGTCAAGAGACAATACAAAGATACTGAACATGTGATAATCCTTTGACCTTCAGGTAGTTCCTCTAAAGTGAAAAACAGTTGAGGAAGAAGTGCAATACTCTAAAGTAATTTGAAAGATTGGATTTAATAAAGATAATCTAATAATAAGTAACAGCAATTTGGCAGTAAGTTATTTTTTTTTGCAAATAATATGTTTGGAATAGTAATACTTCAGCTTCAGTGGGGATCTAGGATGAAAAGTAGGGGATCGACTGATCCCATTGGTTTCACTCTGATTTCAAGTCTGAAATCCCCCCCTGCTCTTGACATCTTGGTTATCAACTGAACAACTAATGCCCTGTAAGTCACAGTCAAATTTATTTCAAAGGCTTTTCCAGCCCTTAGCAATTTGTTTCCAGCTAATCTGTCCTACATTAAATCTAAATGCTAATAACATTCAGCATTTCCACATATCGTATATTCACAACTCTGAGCAAAGAAAAAAAATATTCTGCTTTACCATGCTGCATTGTCAGCTACTATATTATTCAGGAGAAAAATGATGTGAGTTTCTAAGACTGATTACTATTCAACCGACGCCTCAACTGCTTCTGTTTAAGAAGAACTGACTAGGTGACATTTCCTACCAGAAAATACATATCTACACTCTCAGACAGGAGGATGAAATAAGGCATCATGTGAGCCGAAATAAAACGTGTCATGAATCTGTTTGCGCTGTGTGAAAACTGCAATGTATTTATTTCCTTCCAATTATGCTACAAGTTAAAAATTTACAGCTCTGGATGATTTTTACAAAATATTCTACTGTGGAAGATGTCCTACATGCCAAAGGCATAAATTAGGTGCAAAGCAGGAACTTTCATATAGATTTATAGTCTGTGTATTTTTACTGGGAGTGAAAAAAAATATAGAGAGAAGAAGATTTACAGGAGAAGTTTAGTATGTTAACTTCACATAGAAATTATTACTTTAAAAATACATTTTCCCTACAAATGTGTAAATTAGGTGAAACTGTGCTCACTAACAAATTGTGTGCAAGTTTTCACAGCACTTAATAAACAAAACAATAATTTCCTACTAAATTGCAAGGTTAATTCATTTTCTTGCAAGGTGGACATAACATACTCTTTCATTAAAACAATTCCCCAAGCAAAATATTGGCCAGCGGATAGCGCATACAAAAAACTACACACAGGGAAAAAGACACAGTGCGGATGTTGCAATAGGCTGGTGTTACACACAGGTGCATCATAGTCTTTGTGGTTGTGCATTGCACCAATTACTACACAAGGCAAATGCGTCCATTGGAGGTAAAGCACCTATTAAGCACCCCAATGTCGCATATTTCAATTCAGTTTAATAGGGTTAACATGCCCTGAAACACGCAGGTTGTCCATCATGGACATGCCCCCCTGATGCATTGCATCAATGACGATGCAAGGTCTCATGTTGTCATTGCTGCAATACTGAAAATGACATGTGACAAGTAAAACATGGTGCGTAAAAACACTCCGATGTTTTTTAGGGGTATTATTTCAATTCAATTTAATATGGAGAGTTAATGCTAATGCAGCAGGTAATGTTCCCTGCAACACACAGGCACATGATGGACATGTCATGCTGACGCATCCATGATGCAAAGTGTAGACATGTCCTAAGAAAGCGTTGTGCCCCTTAAACTTATATGAGTCAAGGAAAGTCACACACCTATTTAACAGAGAAAAAGCCTTGCTTTAGGGAAATGGCAGTGTAGGTATTCTACCTTACAAGAACAACCATCACATCATAACAACCATGGAAATCTCATTAGAAAGGGTTTCAGTTACGAGTTAGGTTCAAGAGTTAAGCTGGACAAACACGTCACGATTTTTAGTTACATTTTATTGCGATCGGATTGAAAAAAATGTAAGCATGCCAAAAGCGATCTAGCGATCGATTTTGTCAAATAATTGGATAATTTTAATAAAAAAGTAAAGGAATTGAATGCTGTTAGTTGTCTCATGCGATCGTTTTAAGCGATCCATCTATGATTCTTGTGGAAATTACCTTTGTTTGTGTGCTGTTGGTCACTGGCCAGTTCTTCAGCTAACACCACTCCAAACTGATAAATGTGTGCATTTGAGACTTTCAGGATAGAATCGCCCAGAAATTGAATGCATGGTATATTGCAGTTTGCGATCGTTTTCACAAATCTCACAGGTGTAGAGCTCCCTTACTCAAATACAGTGCACACTACCAAATTGTTCTACTTTATATTGTATACTATGCTGCCCAGCATCGCTGCTGTGCCTATACACCACACAAGAATGCATGTAAGATTTATACCTCACATTAAAGTGTGCTTAAAACACATTGTGGGTGCTATTCAGATTAAATGCCATTGTGACATACCTTTTGTACTCATTGATATTATTATTGGCAAATGTTTCTTTTCTTGCTTCTTTTCTTACATCATGTGTAATTTCTAATATTCTTAAGAAAACATGTCAGAGTTTTTTTTTTATTTTCCTTTCAAAATGGTACTTTAACTGAAGAGGAATAGGACAATGTGTCTATACAAGATCTAAGTTAAGCTGGTTGTACACACAAGTAGCTTAATCAATTATTTGCCTGGGGTGGTCTACAGAACATTTCTCTGACATGCTAGGTTTAGCAACTCGAAATTGCTTCAGTGTGGGTGGAGTGAGAATGACCGGAGGAGACCGGTGTGTTTTTATCCTCTGTGGTTCTATGTACGAGTGCAGACATACAGTTCAGAAGTTTGGAAGCAGGTTCACAGTCCGGATCTGGTGGCCAACCAGAGGGATGTGGCCTGGCTTATGGCACACAGGTGCCTACCAACACGGGCCTTCCAGAGGCGCCGGCATTATTGCGACAGTGAAACATGTCCGAGAGAAAGAGAGTGGAGACTGTGGAACATGTGGTGTTGGAATGTAAGTTTGCGTTGTGTGTGTGGCGGAAGTTGTATAAAGTGATGTATGAGTTGACGGGTGTGCATGCGATGGATCTCCGTTCAATTATCTGTGGAGCGCGAGGTCTGTCAAAGGAGCGATTGCGGGCGTACTGGCTGATTGTGTGTTGTGTGAAGGAATGCTTGTGGAATGTGAGGAATCTGTTGGTGTACAAGAATGAGAGGATTTCTGTGCGTGAATGTCGGACCATGGTTCTGGGAAAGATGTACTTTTATTATTATTTTGATGTTAAAACAATGGGGAAAGACCAAGCAGACCAGCTTTGGCAAAATATGAAATGGAGAGAGTGGACCCAGTTTTGATGGTTTTATTTATTTCTATTTGCTCTTGTGTATCTTTCTTTTATGTATGTATGTCAATTTATGTGATAATGTGTTTTATGTTTGAAATGTTGTGACTTTTTAAATTTTTGAAATAATAAAGTAAAATAAAAAAAAATAAAAAAAAAACTCGAAATTGCTTCAAAGGCCAGTAAGGAAAACTTAGTGTGGAACTGTAAAGTTCTGTGACCTAGATGAGGTTGTAGAAGTCAGTTTCATGTTGCACCACTATGGCAACTCTGAGCACATCATTAAGACAATAGTTATCATGCTCACTTCCCTTCAAAATCAGATGTCCAGCAGAGCCATACGTTCAATTTTCTAGGTCCTCAATGCGAAGAAGTACAACAACTCATCAAAATCCATCCACTGTCTTTAATAACTATCTTGAGCATAAAGAGGAACAAAGAGTCCTGGAAGTAATGTTAGAGCTTGTTATGGACCCCCCAGTATACCTCTTACCCAACATGTTGGTGGCATGGAGCTGAAGCACTTGAAGACATAGCTTGTGCATGTAGCTACTCTGTTCAGTAATACTTGTTCTATGTTACTCATTAATCTACAAAGAGCTGAATTATGGGAGCCATCATTTTGCAAACCCGAAGGTTTGTACTTTTAAATCCAATACATAAAAAATATTATGACATATAATAAATAACATATAACTTATTTTGTTTATTATAATTATTTGTATTGAAAATTTTCTAAATAAAAAATGAAAAACAAATAAATAACAATTCCTCATTTTGACTGAACATCTGAATATTTGATTATACAGCATTTCTAATAGAATTCCTTAAGCTGGCCATACACCTTTAGATCTCTCTGTCAAATATCCTTTAGATCTACCAACAACTATGTAGAATTGGGTCCTCTGCAATTGAACACAGGTAGACTTGATGGTTTAGAAAGTCCCTCATATAATATGGTTTTGGTAAAACAAAAGGAGATCTCATGGGAATCTGACAGAGAAATCATTTGGCTTGCATGCAGCTGTAGGCTTTTCAACAAGAAGATGAGCTGTCCTACAGGGAATCAGAGTATATTGTATTTGGCATTTATACTTCAAGCTGGGTAGTAGTGTGTTTGTCATATTTCTATGACCTTCGGGATATTCAGACATTTCAAGTGACATAGTTAAAAGTCTGAAGTTGTTAATACTTTAATCCGTAATATTGAACTATAATTCAGTTAATGTTTTTTTAATGTACAGTAACATTTATGGATCTACAAAATTATGCAGTGAGCGAAAATAAAGAAACAAATAAAAGAAGAACAAAATAGAAACTATTCAGATTTACACAGAGCAGCAAACATGTTGCCCTAGCCAAGCCCAAAGGGAAAAACTGGTTTTGGCTAGGGACAAAATGGAAATGAAAAAAAAATGCATTGGAACACTGAATATTTACAATTATAAATTAATGTACGCAAATTTTACATCTAATTTAAAAAGTGACAGCTTACAAATGTAAAATAATGTTACAGAAAATGTCAGCTAAGACACGATTATAGTAAATGGAAAATATGAAATATTAATTTGCAAGATCCAAATGATATTTCTATTTAGAGTGGTAAGAGAAGTACATTACAATGTGTGAAATGAATCTGTGTGCGGGTAGTAAAATTTAGACTACTTATTACCATTTCTAAATTGTATCCAGTGCTTAGCCAAGGGATAAAAATAAAAGAACAATAAAAATGCAAAGCTTGGAGATTGAAGGAGCGACAGATGAGAATATTAAATATGACACTTTTCACTGAAAAAGAAGATTAATGTTAAAACAAGGCGGGCCTAATTTGAATACAGAATATTTTCCATAACTCTCTCATATCAAGTTTGTGGCTTAGCATCAAACAGTTTGAATAGAATAAAAATACATTTCCTTATTTTAGGAATTTTTAATATATATATATATATATATATATATATATATATATATATATAGGATGTTATTTAACAATAGGTACATCTGAGTGATGAAGTCCCCATTGCATTAGCTCTTCTCCATTGTTTAATGTAGTATTTTTGAAAAGGCCTGGCCATAAAAAGTCGCCACCTGTTATCTTTCAGCTGGCAACAAGTTATTTAACCCCCACTGGTGCAATTAGTGGCTTCTCATTTCATAAACAACCATGTTGAAAGACACATGTTATGATCATGGAAAAGATGTTAAGCAGGGAATACACGTATAGATATGGACCACATTGATGGTCGCTTCGAGCGTCGTGTGCTCTCATGGCTATGCGGGACCAATCAATCCTTCTTGAAAACAGGGATGATGGACATGACTTTAAACCATGGTCGATGTCCGTTGTTGACCGCGGGGTCTCCATGCAAAGCATTGGCTGAGGTGGAGACACAGCGGTGTCTCCAGTTCCTTCGATATCGGGCAGGAGTGACATCATCACGCTGCTGCCGGTAACCTTGAACGGCTCCTTAATTAAGCTGTATGTTCACAGCTTTAGTCTGTTTGAGCATTAGCATGTATCAAGCAGAGAAAACATCTAAGGAGATTGTAGAAACTACAAAAATTTTGTTAAGAACTGTCCAACACATTTTTTTAAACTGGAAGGATAGTGGGGACCCATGGTCTTTGAGGAAGAAATGTGGCCAGGAAAAAACCTGAATGATTGTAATCGGAGATCACTTAAACGTTTTGTGAAAACAACAGTAGAACTCAGGATTATGTTTAATAGTGAAAATAAGAGCATTTACACATGCACAATGCGAAGTGAGCTCAAGGGATTGGGACTAAACAGCAGTGTAGCTGTAAGCAAACCACTAAAATCAGTATGGCAAACGAAAAAAAGGCTTCAATTTGCTAGGGAGCATAAAGAATGAACATTGGAGCAATGAAAGAAGGTCATGTGGTCTGATAAGACCAGATTTACCCTGTTCCAGAGTGATATGCGCATCAAGATTAGAAGAGAGACCGATAAAGTGATGTATCCATCATGCCTAGTGCCTACTGTACATGCCTGTAGGGGCAGTGCTATGATCTTGGGTTACTGCAGTTGGTCAGGTCTAGGTTTAGCAACAGTATGTGCTCCAAGAGTGAGGTCAATTGACTTCCTGAATATACTAAATGACCAGGTTATTCCATGAATGGAAATTGTGAAAGAGGGGTTCAGGGAGGATGAAACATCATTGTCACACATGGATTAGCCACCACAGAGTCCAGACCTTAACCCCATTGAAAATCCTTGGGATGTGTTGGAGAAGGCTTTGCGCAGCAGTCAGACTCTATTATCATTAATGCAAGATCTTGGTGAAAAATAAATGCAACACTGAGTGGAAATAAATCTTGTGCAATTGCAGAAGCTTATCAAAACAATGCCACAGCGAATGCATCCGTAATCAAAGCTAAACGAAATATTAGAGTGTGTGACCTTTTTTTTTTTTTTTTGGTGCCAACTTTTTTGACCACAGTATTGGAGTCATTGCAGTTATTTAAAGAAGATTATGCATGATTTTAAGTCTCCTGTTTCATAAACTACTGTTAAGTTTATGTCTAACTTCAGGTTTTTCGGTTTGGTTTATAGTTTTCTAACTGATTTTAGCCACAAACATTTAGAGGTGGCCATAAAATGAAAAGAAAGTAACAAGACTTGTAGCCCGATACAAGCATTGTAGCCCGATGCACACTGGAGCCATTGCACTAATATGTTTACGTAAACAAAACCCATACAAGATAAAATAACAAGTTGCAAATCGCCTGCATAAAGCCAGGGAGTAAAGGATTCTGCAATAGCACAGATAGTGAGTGTGGGAACTGTAGGCAAAAGATTACTTATGGTCCCCATACACACTTCACATATCGGTATGCTCGATGTCCCCAGATGTGACATCACATAAGGTCATGTTGACACCCTGGATCCTGCAGTATCTTGCAGCCTGGGCACCAGCACTGCATTTCAGCCATTGTCTTGTAGAGAGTTTATATCCAAATATTGGGACTGGCAGGATAAAATGTCAGCCCTGTCCTCACTCAGTCAGCGTTGGAGACCTTATGAGGGAACATCTGCAATGTCGGAAGAGGATTACAGTGCAGGGAGCATGTGGAATGCACCATGAGTAAAATACTTTAAACTACATGTCTGTGCCATTTTTTTTTAGGTGCTAGTTAACCCCTAGTAAACGGGTAAGGATTCCCAGGAACCTCTGTGCTAGTTGCATAGGGTGAAAAACTTCTTTAGACATGTAACCTAACCCCCCAGCTGGAAAATGACTCTCAACATCATTGTAAAGGTTGTATAGACAACCAATTGAAGACAAGTAGAGGTATATGCTGGACAGGATATGAGGCATGCAGCAGGTGTTAAAAGAAACGTAATACCGCAAAAGTGCATGCCAATAATGTAAAATAAAAATGTAGCCCAATTCTTACCACAGAATCAGTTTCATTCAATGAGTTGGGTACCATGAGTTGGGTTTTTTCATATCCACTTTTTGACCTTCCTCAGATATGCAGGCCTGATGCCACTATAACGGTACCAAGAATGAAACTGCGTTACTGATGAAGAGAGGGAGAAGGTGTGGATATACCCCTTTGCCTACTTAGTGTCTGCCCAGGACAGGTTGATACATTTTAATATTTTATACAGAATCTATTTTACACTAGCTAGATTGTCTAGAATGTATGGCTCCAAACCAGTGGATTGCTAGATGTGGTTACTCCCAAGCGGGTTTCCTTAAAATTTTTTGGGCTTGTTCTTATGTTGACTATGGTATTGTTTTTAGGCTGAGACAATGGCCTACATTGGCAAACTTGCTACCTTTCCCCTGACTCCTTGCATAGACCTTTGTTTACTGGTTATTGTAGAGCGACAGGTGCCCTCGGTGGCAGTGCGCACCTTCCTCTCCATAGCCATTTACCATTCTAGGAAGATAATACTTTCAGGCTTGGAAAGACCTGGTTGATGTGGCATTCTACCACACTACTTCCTCTAGAGGCTAGCCTTTAAAGTTCGACCAGGTCTGGGGTGAGTGGGACGGCTCTACTACATAAACACTACAACTATCCTTGGTATGGTGAGGACATTAGTACTTATAGGGGCAACAGGTTTCCGGAGCGTATAAATGGTAGTGCAAGTGACTATCTATAACTAATGCTGAGATGTACATATGGGTTCCCCTGTTGGGGCTTATCACCTTCTGCTTGGACTCTGTATTGATGTGATTTATCCTGTTAATGATGACAGTTTTCTTTGCTTTTCAATAACTTTTGCCATGGTACTGCCAACTCTTGTATTGATGTAGCAAGCTGTATGTTTACGCATGTGGATTTTTCTTTGAGCGTTGTTAATTGTACTTTTGGAAAACCTTTCAGTAAAAAGAGTAGAAACCCCAGAAAGAAACTGCATTATTTATAGGTGATTTTCTTTTAAGACTGTTAACCCCTACATAACAGCTAGGGTACAAGCATTTCCATAGGACACCTTAAGCAGCCTCCACATTTATAAAATGAAAATTTTTATACCTCAAAACACTTTATACCAAATAACATTTTGTAGTACTAAGTTTTCCATTTGGGTATTTTGAGGCATGTTGAGGTCAGTACATTAGGCATATTCCCTGTAACATCACTATAGAGCAGATTTAGCTGCAGATATGTCTCCACATGGTCAATGCTTACATTAAAGATAATAGATTCTGGTTCATGAACCATTCATACATATCAGTTTTTGTTAAACCTGGTAAAGATCCAGCTGATTGTAAA
>CM070033.1:130810239-130840470 GCA_036250615.1 Ptychadena robeensis
GCGTAACGCTTTTGGTACAGAAATCTGGACCTCGGCGAAACGCTCAGGAGGTTAAGGAATTTGGTTAATCTGGGGGGCACCTGTCATAGAGGAGTGTAAAGCCTTCAAAGCCTGGTGTGAGACCGCAGCGGCTATCAAACCAGCCTGTCACTCCAGGATGGCCCTGGTCACCGCTACATCATTCTTGTTCATCTAAATGAGGCCTACATCCTTGGTAATACTGCATTTTTATAGTGGTAGCATGGATGGTAAAATGGAAAAGGATGGTATGTTCTGCTAAGAGAGATTCTACTACAGAAAAACTCATGATGAAGCACATGATCAATGTATTCTGTACTTTTCAAATTTGCTGGTTGGAGCATTATTTTTACAGGCCAAACCAATCAGAGGACTGCAATCTAAACAGCGGATTGATCATGAGCCTTCTACAGTAGTACTTCTCGTAGGAGCACCTACTATAGCTCATTTTAGTAGCATTGAAAGTACAATTTAGATATGATATCATATATTCCGCAGTCAGAATTCTGAGCAGAATCAACTGTTTAAAGCTAATGAAATTTTACTAAAATTAAGCTTTTCAGAAATATTTCTTACAATGGTAAAATCAGATGTGGAACAAGAATTACGTGGGGGTTTTAAAGGTAGGTGGAGGTGCAACTAAGTGAGGTCTTGCTGACAGTTGTTTGGTTCAACTTTAACTCTTTTGAGCTGGAATTATATGTTATAAACCCTAATTGCGGCTTTATACAAGTTCTGCAATTCTCAGAAGTACTCAGATACAGTTTGACAGCTTCAACTTTCATATTCCTAATGATATATCAGCCTCCTCCTGTGCAGCACATACATTTTCTAAATCAGAGCGTCTGGTTCATTACACTTCTTACAAGAATAAGGGCAAGATTTCGATCTTTAGTCTCCAAAATGCATTATAAGGCATGACGACGAGTTACTTTTGTCCTTCAATTCTTTATAGAAATGCTTCAATAATCAAAACCACAATCAATGTGAGAATGTTTTTAGACGCTACTATTTATGCATGAAAGCATTTTCCCTTGTATAAGGAATAATTTCCTTTATTTTACACTTTATAATTAATGTATGGTAAGTTCTCACTGGCTCAGCATGTAAATGGGACTTTCTGCATTAAATATACTTTCTATAAAAAAAAACAAGAATGATGGAACCAATATCTGAAGTACCTTAAAACAGTCATTTTTCAAGAACTTGTCCATTGGGCTGTAAATTAGGTAAAGCTCCTCAGTTCTTCAAAACGACATCCATAAATTTAAGGACTGCATTATTAAAAACAATAGCTAAATCAAGTTATCTCAGAGGGGAGAAGGAGGGGAGAAGTAAAAAGCACAGTACATTTTTTTATATAAATTATTATTATTTAACTGGTCCTGCAATATAGAGCATCATTGTCTTATTGAGCTTGTTGTGCAAGCAAGTGACCCATGTAATAATAAATTCAAAATTACTGCCTGGTTACAATCTCATGTAAATGTATCTGTTACGACAAAGTATGCAGTCGATAATATGAAAATTTTCAAGACCTCATACACGCTAAATAAGGTCTCCAAATTTAAATGTTTTCATCTACGGTCCTGTGATTGCTCGCTGATACATACACAACTCAACTTGTCTGAGGGAGGTTTGATTGACAGTCTGATATCTTTGACCTTTTAAGATGCATGGCATGAATTATGATTAAACTCCATCTATACAACATTGTACACTGCACAGCAATGAACAGAGAAGAAATGTAATACATGCAGAATGCTAGAGTGTGCAGGACACCATCCAAGAGAAGTGCTTGATGGCAATGAGACAATAAGAAAGTACAATGGAGTTTGTGCTGCAGTACTAGTTCAAGAGCATGAAGCTTCGGGTAATATAACCAAGTAAAATGTATAATATAACAAAATATTTTTCAACTTGCTATTACAAGCAATTATTATATTGACAGCTGGTTATTGCTTTGAATAGAGGAAGAAAAAAGCTGGATGTTAAATGTGGCCTAAAAACATTTGAAGTTATATTCAATCTTTAAGTTGTGTAAGTGATCCTCTCACTAGGATTAGAAAAATACAAACAACCTATAAATAAAGATGAACAAGGACAAGCAAAGAGAATATAAACACACTATCCTTTAGCATACTCCATTAAAATATATAATGTTTCAGGTACAATATGTGTCATTGAAACATGTTGAATCCACTCACTGTAAGGTCCCATAAAGTGCTTATAACATACTGTAGGTATCTGTGTCTGAATGATGCCCATGGATCTGCAAGTTCATTAAACCTCTGGGCTACATTTGGCTTTTAAATTTATGTTGTGCATTAAGCATTTAAACTCGAGTCACCTCAGAAACTGAATCAGTATTTAAAATCACCTTAGACTATTTGCTGTTCATAACAAACCATAGCTAAATGAGCAATAGACATTTACAGAAGTGCTGGTGATTTGCAATACCTCTGGTTAACAATATTGTGAGCTTTAAATGTATTTTTACTACAAATACAAATGCAGACATTAGTTGTGTTTTTTGTAGATTGTTGTATATTTGTATATAAATGTTAATTATGTTTTATTGGTCGAAATGAATAAAATTGGATTCTACTTAAATTTCGAGTTTCCCAATCGAATTTCGATTCGACTGCGAAAATTCGCATAACCCCAAAAATTCACATAAAAAACTCGAAAAATCCCCAAAAAAGCCTAAAATTCGCATAAGGTCAAAAATTCACATAAGGTGAAAAATTTGGATTTGCTGTATGAGCTTGAGCTATAATAGAAGAATCAGTGTACATAGTAGCAGAGCTTTACAATCAGAGCTGAGATTTAAACCCAATTTATACACAAACTTGACATGTTAGAGCAAAACTTATTATTTTCAAATGTTTCCCCAACCCTTCTCTACAACTCCAGCAATTTTTGTGAGGATACCATTTTCAGGGTCTTTGCAATAAGCTGACAAAGTTAGCTAGCACTATGCGAATTTTCGGCAATGCGAATTTTCCAATCACTTCCGCATGTGAAAATTTTTAATAAAATGGTGATACTCGCACGCGAAATAGCGGCATGGCAAATCAAAAGCAAAGTTCTTTTTTAAGTTGAAATTTCAGTCTAAATAGGCGAATTTTTTACATTTCTACTTAAAAATTTGCACTGCAAATTTTTCAACCATCCCTAGTCTTCAGCACCATAGATACAGCTGCAATGTATTTGCATTAGAGGGCAACCAATATTGTAGAAATTGCATAGACAAAATAGGAAAAAATATTTGATTTGTATGTTTCCTTTGTGACATTTGCTGATACTTTTTTTTCCAAGGTTTTAAATTTTTTAATATTTGTTTGGATTATTGCAAATACAAAAACTACTACTGTACAAAAACTTTGTGATTTCACTAAATGTTTAAATGCATTTAATCTATGTGTTTTTTAAATAAAATTGTGTTTTAAATAAAAAAAAAGTGGTGCAGGAATTCTAAATAGTTTTCGCCTGCTCTTACTTCCACCTCCCTTCACATGTGAAGGCCCACAGCACACATGCCAGGTCAATGGTGCCCCGCCACCACCTCCTTGGTGTGATAAATGACATCAAGGAGGTAGAACCTGTAAGGGTGGCGGGGACACAGACATTGAAAGATGCCACGGGTAGTGATGGCCGAACATGGATGTTCGCCCATCTTCTCGCCGGCGAGCAGTACGGGTGTTCAACCCGCTCCATTCGCCAGTGAGAAGATGATCTCTATTCTTCCTCCGGCAGGATCACAACCTTTTCACTAGAAGACCGGGCATAAAGCCGGTCTCCTAGTGAAAAAACCGGGTCAGAGCAGGAAGTGACGTCAGTGACGTCACATTCAGCTCACGGAACCAGGAACTATGCGTTCCAGGGACCGGATGTGACGTCACTGACGTCACATCCGGTTTTCTCGATTCAAATTCCCCGCCTAGAGGCGGGGAATTTGAATGTGTCCGCGAACAGGCGGACGGCGGACGTCTTTAGAAGTCCGACCTGCCCGTTCACGGACAGTCCTGGCCGATGTTCGGCCATCACTAGCCACGGGCTTGCCCGATGCCAGTGAGATACCCCAAGTGTAGCTCAATATATGCAATGTTTGTAATTAATTAACTGACTGTAAACTTTCTTCAAAGTTTACTCCTTTAAGCCAGCCATACACAGTCGGATTCCATGGCCTATCCGATCGATTCCGGCGATTCTGGCGGGAATCGCAGGTGTGATCGATCGGCCAATTAAGAGAATCCGATCGCTGCATACCACCTTGTCCAACGGATTCCGGGACGATTCCGTGTCCGATTCCATCTCCGACTCCACCTCACAAATGGCAACTCCCCCTGATGTGTGCAGAATCGGATCAAAAAGACCAACATGTTGGTTCTCTGTCGGATCCGATTCTGAGCCCCCGATAAGGGGGTGGGGCGAACAATCGGACAAGGTGGGCTGCACACGATTCCGGCACGATCGTTTCGCGTGCACGCGCCCGGAATCGATCGGCCCGGAATCCGGCCGGAATCCGACCCGTGTATGGGGGCCTTTACCCTTAAGCTGGCCATACACTTTCAGATTTCTCTGTCAGATTTCCTTCAGATCAGATTTTGTTTTACCAAAACCATGTAATATGAGGACCTTTCTACACCTTCCAATCACTATGTATTCTATCAGGGAGGACACTATACTACATGGTTGTTGGTAGATCTGATCTGAAGGAAATCTGACAGAGAAATCTGAAGGTGTATGTCCAGCTTTACATTCTTACATCCAAAGTAAATTAGGTAAAGCCCCTTAGTTCAGCTGGTAAATGAATTGAATATTGTGAGGAAGGGGTAGTTAGGGGAAAATTGTTAAAAAAGAGATGTGGCCTAAAAACCTTAAAGTTATGTTTACAATCATCAAAATGTTGACATGTCAGCTTAATACTATATACAGCCTTTCATAGAACAATATAAAGCTTTTCTTTCTTAAACTCATTTAGATTCCTTAATATTCTGCCTAGCTCCCTTAATAAACCTGTCCCGATACACCCAGGTATTCCTATCTACAAAAGTAATACATTCTATTGACATCCACAATGCCAATTGCTTGGAACGTTATAACTGTTGACTTCTCACTAGTTAATATCAATTGTTATGGATTACGAGTAATGCAAATCTACAGGTCTACGGAGCTGGCAAGATCTGTCGATGCTTTATCCCCAAACATTAATTATTTAATTAATTATAATATTCAAATTAAATATAAACAGTGGTCAAAATTAACCAACTGTTGATTGGTGGTTAATGTGTTCTCTCCCTCCAATTTTTTATTTTCTTAATTTCTCTTCTTATTCATAACATACCCCCAGTCCCCAGGCCATTATATATATTTATAGCAGTGTTTTATAAAAGCTCAAAATAAAAGAAAACCAGTTTACTGAAATATTACACAGCTCAATGCTATGGCAATTTTTAATGCAGCTCTTTTAAGATTATATCTGGCTGGTTATCTAGACAAAAAGACCATTGTGCAAGCAATTCCTGGTGTAGGGTAATAATCTGTTGGCAATCTTGTCCCAACCTCTATGGCAATCTTGTCCCAAGCTGTAATCCTGTCATGTGTACTTCAAATGGAAACAAGAGGAGGGCAGAAAATGTCTGGTCTCTAAGGGTTTGCTTGTTGCAAAAGCCAGTGGTCACTACTTGGTACGAACCAGACATATTTCAGGTATCATCATCAGGTAACCCATCCTGATTATTCTAGCCTGTACTTGCCTGTCCAAAGGGTGAGGGCTGGTTGGTGGAATTTCGTCCCTAGCAGTATCCCCAGTGGCAATCAGATCTGCTCCACATGGCAGGGGACACACGCCACCCCACTGGAACACTGGCACAGACCTGAGGCTGGAGAAGCAGTAGCTCCGCGTAACTGGGGCTTAGATAAGAGATGCATGCTATTGAGCTCTCTATTGAGCATGCTATTGAGACTGTGGTGGATACCAGGTCTCCAGGAGTACTTGGCATCAGGAGTGGACAGAGTGCTCCAACTCCATCAGACCCACCCCCGCTTTCGGGGCAGAACTCTCCCTTATATTGGCTTGGGCCTAGAATGGCCTAGAATCTTAACGGGAACATGTCCCTGATTCTGCAGGTGCATGACACTACAATAATAGTATTGGCACTTCTTAAATCTAACTAAACTAAACAAAAAAAAATGTTATTTCCACAATGTAACCAATGTTGTCTTGCAAACATAACAGAAACATTTTATACATTTTGTTTTGATCTTTATTTCTTATTGTTAACAAACTTAAATACAACTTGTCCATAGTTACCTGTCACATTCAAGATCTCCTGCACAATACCTTTCAAACACCTTCCTAAAAGCTATCTCCTGCATCTACCATTTAAAACCTCTATTCTGACAAAAAAAAAAGCTTTTTGCTACACCGCTGTTGAAAACTCTTTCATCTAATAGAAAGAGGTAATCAATTTCCTCTGTACTTTTCTTCAGATGAAATGTTTCCTTCTCCTTGCTCTTTGTATAGTGTGGGGTATTCAGCTAATGTGTGTTTCATAAAAACAAAATATTTTTAGAACGAACATAATGAAGACGGACCTTAGCTAGAAAAGAGAGTCTCTCGTCCGCCTTCAGATCTTGTTTGAAGTGCTTAATGGTTCTGTCACATATAATCATGCAGCATACAGTGAGTACAACCTATATAAAAATATTAAATTAACCCTTTGACAGTGCTTCCACTAATAATTGTCACTTGCTATGAAAAGTAAGGTTGGCAATAAAGGTTAAAAGAAAGATGAAAGCTGCTCATATTTTCTTCTTGTAATAATGTAATGTAGAAAGAGAGCATTTTTAAAATTGAATATGTATGTTGTCACTTTTGACCACTTCTTTTGGTAGTCATGCTTGTATAATATCTTTATAATGCACAGCAAACATTCATTCTGATTGTATTCAGAATTCAGTTCCAGGGTCAAGAACTTATTAATGTCAGAGTTGGCCAGTAGTGATGATCACGAATATTCGGATTCCGAATATTAATCGCGAATATCGGCAATTCGGAAATTCGCGAAGATGGTGAATATATTGCCGAATATTCGCAATTCCGGATATTCTGTATTTTTTTTCCATTACACACGCCTCTCAATGCAAGTGGACAAATGGGAAGGCTGCAACAAGAGCTTAGCAACACTCCCTGCGACCATCAACAGTTTTTAAATCCAATATTGGGGTGATGCGAATATTCGGAATATTGCGAAAATCTGCACTTTAGAAGATTCGCGAAAATCACTTACATGGTGTACAAAATTCGCAATTTTTTTTTCAACACGCCCTTCAATGCAAGTTAAACATATATTCGCGAATATATAAAATTTGCGAAATTCGCATAAAACTGCCGATAATTGCAATAAGAAGAATATTGCCGAATGTGAATATTTTCCGAATGTTTTCCCAAAAATTCGCGGCATGCCGCGAATACGTATGTTGCCTATGCCGCTCATCACTATTGGCCAGTCAACTTAGAACTTCAAAAGTAAATCAGTGTTGGCAGACTCTATTGTGTACTCCCTACAGGTTGCTATGAACTTCCCTTGGTGTGCAAGAATGTTGACCATCCCTTGTATTAAATCAGAGGTATCCGACCTGTGCGTGTGTCCCTGCATGAAATTTCAGCACATCATTAAGAACCGGCCCTCTGCTCAGTAGGTTGAGGCTCACTGGATTTCTAGTAAAATCAACAAGAATGCTTTGGCAATTCTGGAACAATTATAAGACTCAACTTTATAATATAAAAAACAAAGCTTACAAATAAGAGTTTATGATGGCGAAAATTATTTTTACATATTATTGTTCAACACTTAACATGGACATATGATTGACATATTGTGTAAGCTTACCTAGTTAGCCAGGGATGTCAAACTCTTGCCTGTAGTGTAATGACATTTAGCCCATGAGATGTATTGATTTCATTTTATTTGATTTCATACGTGTTAAAGTATTTATATGGGCACACATGGGTAGATTCCTGTGCAATTGACCCCTGATCAATTGGGGATCAATTGAACGGAAATCAATGTGCACCACATGGGCACATCGATTCCCGTTCAATGGGAACCCATTCTCTTCAGCTTGCAGCCTTGTGCTGTCAGTAAATCTCTCACACACAGTTGCCAGTTGGAGAGGAAGGCTCCGCCCCCTTCACACTGACAGCGGTGTCCAGGCTGTGCAGGAGGTAGGAGCTGCAGCACCTCCAATAATTTGAATGAAGACTCAAGTCTCCATTCAAAGTAATGGCGATTGAACAGGCTTTCCAACATGTTGGAACCCCGTTCAATCGAGTTTCTCGAAGGAAAGCACACAGGGTTAGATTTGTAAACAGAGTACAATCAAGCACCGTGACCACGCATGTTGCTTGATTGTACTCAAATATTTTTTACAGATCTGCCTGTGTGTGCCTAGCTTTATGCTTTGCTTGTTCCAGATTCAATCTTTAAGCAAAATTTTACTTTGTTTCCAAAGTATTTGCATTCCCCCAGACCCATTTAGGTACCCCTTTGCTTTCCCTGCAACACCCCTACCAGCTGCACTCACCATGCCTCTCCAAATATTGGAGTGTATACCAGTGTGGGAGGAAGGTGGCGGGTGAGTGTGGCTGGTAGGGGGGCTGTCGCGAAGGTAGATCAATACTAGAACAATATTTGTCGATGGGCCAGAGTTTGACACCTATGCGCCCTGACCAGAGTTTGTCACCTCTGCTCTAGATCATGCAGTTTTTGCATAAATAGTCCAAAGTTAAATGTTCTTTTGAAATGTTCTACAACTACATAATTTCTCTATATCTACAGGAATTGTTGTAATAAAAAAATTCTACCCACACTTATTGTGACTCCCCTGTTGTAAAACTTGCTGCTTGTCTGGTTGGTTTAAACTACTGTCTTTAATACTTCCTGAATAATTTCTTAAGCAGGGTACACAGGGCTCGATACACAGCTGTTTCAAGGAAGCTCCAGGCAAGTGCAATGACGTCATTGCACAAGGCTGGTGCTGCCCCAATATCGAGCAGCTGACTACCAATCCAATATATTGGTTGAGGACCCACGGTCCCCATTAAAAGTAATGGATTTTGACCAAGGTTTTCCAACATGTTGGAAACCTGTTTGGTCGAGTTCCTTCGAGCAGGATCTGTTGATCGTGGATGGCTCAAATCTTGTAACAGATTAGACTAACATCAGGTGCCGTGAGCGCACACAGCACCTGATGTTGCTCTAATCTGTTTCTTCATTAAGCTGTGTGTACCCAGCTAAAGAGTAGCAGAGGTTTTTACAACTAGGGATGAGTAGCGCATTTCCATTAACCCATTTTCAGAGTCATTTTTGCATGTGGGATTTCTGTGGAAGAGTATTTTTTTCATTTTCACAGAAAACATGCTTCATTTTCACAGAAACATGCCCAACTTATGTCCAACTATGTGCATAAGTTCAAAGCCGTTTTAATTCTATTCCGCTTACAAACATCAATATCATTTAGATCATTTTATAGTATTTCACAGCAGTTATTTTACAAATAGCTAAATAATATGCAATCAAATTATAACAAAAATAATTTTTATATAAACATAAAAATATAAAATACATATGAACAAAAAACAATAAGAGAAGGTTTGTCTTCAGAATTCATGAAATAGAACTTATATTACAATAACCTTACAAATCTTCTTGAACTCTTACGGAAATCCCTTACAGAAAATATGGAATTAGTACCCTACATAGCACTGAAAATAAACTATACATTTGTTATGGCAATAAAGATTTTACAGAATTTCTCAAACTCAAAGAAAATTTATAATTTTGATTTGCCCAGAAATATTTATAAGATGATGTGCCAAAACAAAGCCAAAACAAATCATGACAATTTTCAGTCAACAGTGATTCTTAAGTTACTCAAGGCCATTTGTTTCATTTAATTCATTGCTCATCCAGTTGGTAGACAATTGGTGCACTTGAAATCTGTGGATTGCTTTGTCAACCTTTATTCAACTAACCTATGTATGTAGATAAGGTAACTAACATGATGATTATACAGAAGCATAATTAGGATATGGGGCTTAAAATTGTCCCCCTGTAGCAGGAAGTGTATGAAGACACCAATTGCAAAATAATGGCAGCATAAAATCTACATATTAATAAAAGATCACCTAGTGGTACAATTTGGAGTGGTTTTCAGGGGGGGTCTTCCCCGGCGTAGTCAATGACAATGCAAACAGTACTCACCCTCCACAACTGAAGGGAAGCCCAGGAGGCACACATGTGGGGTACTGCAAATTCCTGGGTACTCTGGATTTCACAAGAGGCAGTGGGCAATCCAAAGAATGCTGACACCACATCTGTGATTCTTGATGGAGTTTGGAGCTCTTAAGCCCCAGAAAAATGAAATAAACTTTTCCTGGTTGGAAAGTTTGGTTGTTTGGTGTAAGCTGCACCAGCGAATAAAGCCACTGGTTGAATTTATGACCCCCAAAATAAAATTGCCACCAAAAAGAAATACTAGACAATGCACTGTTCTTGTGAGATGTCTGTACATAAATGTGCTAGAACTATGAATGATTCTTAAAAATACAGTGCAAGTCTTTAATAAATATTTCAGTTGGAGGGTTTGAGGGTGGCGTTTGCTCTGGTGAAGATATGGGAATGCAGGCCAATGATTATTTAGTGTCAGTTGGATGGAAAATATATATAATAAAACCTGATGGTAATTAACCTGTGTATATTTACAGTCCTGGCCACAAATACTTGAAATTTAAAAAGTTGCTGCTTAAGTTTTATGATAGCAATTTGCATATATTCCAGAATGTTATGAAGAGTGTTCAGATGAATTGCATAATCCTTCTTTGCCATGAAAATGGCAAAATCCCAAAATAACCTTCAAGGAAAGAGGTTCAATTCTTGTTAAGAAGGCTTCAGGGCATCCAATTATGCCCAAAAACACAGCCATGAATAAAGAATGGTACCAAAACACCCTCCAACAGCAACTTCTTCCAACAATCTGACAACAGTATTGTGAAGAACAATTCATTTTCCAGCACGATGGAGCACCGTGCCATAAGGCAAACGCAATAACTAATTGGCTCAGGGACAAAAACGTTGACATTTTGGGTCCATGGCCTGGAAACTCCCAGATCTTAATCCCATTGAGAACTTGTGGTCATTCCTCAAGAGGCGGGTGGACAAACAAAAACCAACTAATTCTGACAAACTCAAAGAAGTGATTATGAAAGAATGAGTTGCTATCAGTCAGGATTTGGCCCAAAAGTTGATTGAGAGCATGCCCAGTCAAATTGCAGAGGTGGGTGGACAAACAAAAACCAACTACCGTATTTGCCGGCGTATAAGACGACTTTTCAGTACCTTAAAATCCTCCCCAAAGTCGGGGGTCATCTTATACGCCGGGTGCCGCAGGCAGGGGGGTGCAGGGGACCATCTATGGTAGCCGGTTACTGTATCTGTGCTGCCTGAAGCTGCGTGGCTGGCTGAGATACATTGTAACGAACAGAGAGCAGTGTTACCATGGCTACAGGATGCTCACTCCACAGAGAAGAACCACCACCTCTCATAGAAATGAAACCTGTGTTGTAACTCTTGAACATTCATAGCAGGAAAACCCATTTATAAGCCCTAATGCATGAAACTTTTTAGGGTCAGTAATGCTCCACCTAATCACCTACCTTACACACCGAGTTTCACCACTCTAGATAAATACTTATAAGTTATATTTCAGTACCAAATTGCAGACCACCAGTCAATGGCTTTTTCACTGGCAGTGACTATACTCCTATATGCCAACATTCAACGTGCCACATGAACATATACTCTTAAATCCCTGCAGTAGAAACCCTGAAATTTTGTGTTTACTAGAACCCCTAAGGACTATATCCATTTGCAAATTTTCAGGTCCCTGAGCATAATCCTTCCTACTATAGCCCCTATAAAATATGACTTACCCATAGCATAGCCCTACTCTGCTGCATACATGCTTTCACTTATCCTATCCTTACTAATACAAAAAGTGATTATGAAAGAATGGGTTGCTATCAGTCAGGATTTGGCCCAAAAGCTGATGAGAGCATGCCCAGTCAATTTGCAGAGGTCCTGAAAAAGAAGGGCCAACACTGCAAAAACGGACTCTTTGCTTAAATCTCATGTAATTGTCAATGAAAGCCTTTGAAACATATGAAATGCTTATAACTATATTTCAGAACATCACAGAAACACCTGTAACAAAGATCTAAAAGCAGTTTAGCAGCAAACTTTGTGAAAACTAATAATTGTGCCCTTCTCAAAACTTTTGGCCAGGACTGTATATATAATAATTTATTCTAAAACATCTTGCTGAAGCAGACTCTGATGTTTATACGTAGTGATGGCCAAACATTGGCAGTGTTTGCCCGCGAACAGGCGGATTGGACTTTAACAAAAGTCTGACGTCCGCCGGTTCATGGGGAAATTCAAATTCCCCACCTACTGGTGTGTATATGGAATGCACAGTTCCTAAACCAGGAGTGATGTTGGCTGGACGTCACTTCCTGCATGTGCCCGATAAACTACTAGAGAGCGGGTGTTTCAGACCAGGCACGGAAAGGTCTGGCCAGAGGAAGAATTATATACTTGCTGGCGAAGGGGGGCGGGTCAAACACCTGTACTGTTCACCAGCGAGAAGAAAGCACATACAATGTTCGCCCCTAACTGTCCGCCATCACTATTTATAAGGCTATTTGACCAGATGGCCAAACAACACACTCTATACAATATATGAAACCTTTATCTTTGACCAATTTATACCTAATGAAAAAAGAATATATAGAAGTTTAATAATTTTATACTAAGGACATGTCCAGGTCATTAATCATTTTAAGCAACAAAACTTCATTGTCAGACAAGATTAGATAAGAATTCCTCAATTCAGTGGTCATTAACACATAATGTAAGATCATTCTATGTTCTCCTCTTTCTGTCATAGCACCAAGATTAACTTGCCGAAAAACTTGAAGGCTGGCAGCCGCTCTGACATGCAGCACTTTACGCCCTACTGAGCTGAATTAGCTCTGCTTTGAAATGAATAGGGATCGTCCTTCTTGTGTCAAAGAGTAAATGGAAAGGTACTATTTTCAGAAGAACAGAAGAAATTTGCTGCACGATATTAAGCATTTTTTCTCTGGGTGCTGCTGGTCCTTTTCTATGTTTTAGTGTTTGGGAGCCTTAAAGGGGTCATCAGCCATAATTAAATTCAATTAAAAAGTAATGCAAAAAGTTTTTTTTTTATATATTTCTAGAAATGCCACTTGCTTAACTGTTTTATGTGATATACAACACATGAATGGAATTACACAATACTTGTATATTGAAAGAACAAAGCTACAACAGTAGTTTATTGATGGAAGTTAAAACTCTTTGGAGCATTAGTAAACCCAGTTCCTTAAAAATTACCAAAGTTTCAAAACATGGTGTAGCTCTTGGCAATGTTCTCACTTTGATATCCTTGATTGGCTGTCCAAAAAAAACATTTGAAATACAGATCTAACAGTCAATTATGCCCTGAACACTGCAGTGTGCTAAACAGGAAGGATAGGACCCAGATTGGCCACAATATTTGGTAAGTACAAGCATTTACCTTGGCACTGTATTCATGCTCCTTTCTCCCTAAAAGGCCAGTACCACCTTTATTAAGTTTTACCCGTCAGTGTCCATTTTTCTAGAATAGGGTTTGGCCTAGAGATAATACAAATGTGTTCTCTCAATTGTCCAAGATTCTTCTCTCAGGCTTAAGCCTATCATTTGAAAAAAATAGAGTTTCTTCAAGACAATAGCCACATGGAACTCCATCTTAAGGTGGGTTTACACACGTAGATTTTTTTTCAATCAACTGCCAATTCGATTTTTTGTTCGATGTCGAACATTGTTCGGTCATTTATCGAATGCAACATTAAATTTTTTTGTTCGTCCATTGCCGTGTTCAATGACCTTTGGAACTATTTTTTGTTTGAGGTCGAACAAAATGTATACAATAAACAAATTGGCCATTCTAGATTTTTGTTCAATCAACCAAAAAATCGTTCCTTCTTCATTGATCGAATGAAAAAATCTACACGTGTAAATCCACCTTTAGTCTATAGTCTCAACTTCAGCTTTATGCAATATGGAGCAAACTTGTGAGACACATGTAGACTGTCTTTGGCCAGCTCTTTGCATAACAAGGAAAATGAAAGAGGGTAAATATGACAGCAGAAAACTACATTTTGGAGAACATAAAAACAAAGGCAGTTTCCATATTTGTCTCAGAAAAGGGTTTCTTTACATGGTGTAATTTGCCTGAGCACACAATCACTACCAACACCAGATACTCAGGTAATAGGTTATTGAGGCTCTAATGGGTAATAGTGTGCATGCCAGGTCCTCATAAAATGGGCAGATTGCCAGATCACATGGTGTTATAAGATTGGTAAATAATTAGCTGGTGAGTCTCCTGCAGGCGATTGGGCCAGAAGAAAGTTAAACTTAACATGTCCACCTGGATTGTACTGTGCTAAACCCATCAATATGGTCTCTGTGGTTGCAGTTTTTGCCAAAGAGTAGTTAAGCCACAACTGCTCCCGCTGCCAGAGCCAGGTGAACACAACTATATGGTCTCTGGAATGCCGTTTTGCTGAAAAGTAGTGTGAGCAAAACAGATCCCTATGTCAGAAACAGGGAGACAGAAGGAGACACGCTTTGACAATGATACCTGCTGCACAAGCTCCTCTGATACTCCCTGTGATCCCTGGGGTCACCAATGGGGGATCCTTGGCCAGGTAAGTACCTTGCACATGGTAATTATTATTGGCAGTACCCTATAGCCACCAGGATATTTCTTTTTATTCCGGATTTCAGAAGAATAGTTGTGTTATTGATTTATTTGAGTGAGTGCACTGAAAATTAGTATAGAGATTCTTTACAGATCAAGATCAGCCATCACTTATTTTAGTAAATGCTGTGAGGTTAATTTTATAGAGTATAAATTCTGTTACTTATGATGATTGCATTGCTGGCAAAAATCAGGCACAGCATAGCTGAATTTAAAGAAGGTTGATTTATTATGGGATTTATGCTTTCAATTACCCTTTTGAACCTTATGTTGCATAGTTATACATGCAATTAGTATTTGTATTTTCTTCCACTCCCCGTGATTGGATATTTGAAGTTAACCAAGGTACAGTGGAAGTTAATATTGTTTTTAGCAGATTTTCACTGTATTTCATCTAAGCTCAGTACTGAGAATATGTTGGCAAGATGATGAAGAGAGACAATATGGTTTCCATTTGATAGAGCAGTCTGATCGATTCATTTATCTAATTCAGCAGAAATCAACTTTTTCTTTGTGATTTCAATCAAAAATTATTTTCATTAATTTGCCAAAGTTGGCAATGGTGGAGAATTTCATCTTGCTTATGGAGGTCATATATATATCGTTTTTCTCCTTTGATTGAATACTTAATTACATTTTTCTTATTAAATCAAGAAAAAAACTCAAGCAACCAAATAGTGATCAAGCTTTAGTGCAGTATCACAAGAACCTTGACCAGTTAGGAAGCAAACCTTTCGATCATAAAGTATTCTAACTTTTATTGATCACAATGGATTCCTGATCAATAAAACTTTGCACATACACTTATTTTCATTCATTAAAAGACATATCTTGTAAAAATATTGTGAATGAATTTCTAAGAATTGATGCTTTTAATACATGTATGGCTAGTTGTTTTATAGGTAATTTATAATTTAGGACATCACAAATATAATTACCCTTCCAAGATCTTATAAATAATTTGACTACAGCCAATATCCTGTTTTGCAATAGATGTTTCAGCAACAGCATAAAAAAAACCAAAAATACCAAATAACGCAAGGACAGTGCAAGACTTCACTTTTCTATATTGAAGAACTTTGAGATATGAGTAGTCTTTGGCGATAATATTCTAACAAACTAGAAATTGCAATGGGGGGGGGGGGGGCCAGATGGTGCTGGCCTATCCGCCCACCTGGTTTTCCTTGCGATAAACAAGGCGAGGGAACTTTAACGGGGCCCCCCTATATTTACAATTATACCTCGAGGTCGAGGATTTAAAGAACAAAGGGGTCAAAAAGGTAATAAACAAATACTACATGGATAGAAAATGCTAGGTACAGCAAGGTTAAGGTACCCCAATGTAGGAGGCTTAAACAAATGTAATTAGGTTTCACGTAAATGAAGACTCATAGATGATACAGTCCTTGAAATAACGTAAAAAACGGTCCATCTTTATTTGCCAAGTAATACTTGCTTCGAAGGACAGGACCCGCATATGGGAACTAAACGGTCAGACAGCGTCCACATCCAAAGGTATCCTGTCCAGGAAGTGGAATAAATGTGGTTTTGGCATCTCAACGTACGTTTCGACATTTTCTTCTTCTGGAGATGTCAACTGAGGTAGGACCTGGAAGGGGAGGGGAAGGAGGTTTTGGTTCCTCCGAGCCACTGCCGAGGGTCACGGGAGGAACAGGGGGCGATCCACTGGTAAGGTAGTCTGAAAGGTTTGCGATCTCAAAGTGGAGGGTCTGTCCTGAGATTCTGGTTGGGTACTGTAGGTAGTAAGGTCTGCCTCTGTGTTCCGGTGCCGTTCCGGCAAATAAAGATGGACCGTTGTTTACGTTATTTCAAGGACTGTATCATCTATGAGTCTTCATTTACGTGAAACCTAATTACATTTGTTTAAGCCTCCTACATTGGGGCACCTTAACCTTGCTGTACCTAGCATTTTCTATCCATGTAGTATTTGTTTATTACCTTTTTGACCCCTTTGTTCTTTAAATCCTCGACCTCGAGGTATGTTTGTAAATATAGGGGGGCCCCGTTAAAGTCCCCTCGCCTTGTTTATCGCAAGGAAAACCAGGTGGGCGGATAGGCCAGCACCATCTGGCCTCCCCCCCCCCCCATTGCAATTTCTAGATATATTTGGGATGGGGGCCATCTTAGGGTATGGGTGACACAATCATTTTCTCTATAATATTCTTACAAACTACAGCATATGGACAGACTGTATAGTGATTAGTTGGCAGTATTTATTGAAGCCAATTTGCTTCGCTTGATAAGCTAATCATGTTGCAGGAATCAAAGAGAGCAATTATTTTGCAAGTACTAATATGTAACTTCTGATTTAATTGTGTTTTGTGTCATTCATAGGACTGATGACTTCTGGCACTAGGCTCATTTTTCTTTAGATAACAAGTATTGTTGTGCACATATAAACATGAACTGATATGATTATGTCTGTTACCCAATTAGTAGACCTACACTAGATTGGAGCCTGTCAAGAGTGATCATTATACATGGGTCTGTTTTTCACTTTGATCGCGGAGTTAAATTAAATTTATTAAATGATTTCAAAAGCCATTCAATTTTTTTAAATTTGATTGACCAAATTGATCAAATTCAGGCATAACATCGAAGGAGCCAAGGTTAAGTTGGAGAAATTCTGCTGATGTCTGTGGATTTCAGAGCATTTGCAAAGACCGTTATCCTAATTATTTGGAATGTGATTTCTACAAAGATAGAAATGTAAGCAGAAACAAGTGTCGGCCCATCAAGTACAAAAGCTATATTAATAGGAAATCAATCTTGGCCAATTGCTTCTAAACAGGCTTGGCCTTTAGCCATGAGAAAAAGCCAGGCAGGAAATAACTATAAACAATATATATTTTGGTACTTTTTTGGTGTTTTTTACCGCCCAGTAATCTTGCAAAAAAATGCGGACACGTCAGACACAAAATCAGGCATCTGCCAGTCGTTTTTTGGGCTTTTGCCCACTATACCTATCATGGAGTTGTTTTTAGAATGACTCAAGTGCCTGCACAAGTTTATCGTTTTCCCTGCTCCTGCAAGAACGCCCAGAACGAGTGTAAATTTAGACGTAGTGCTATGTCCTTTTTTTTTTTACACACCTCCTTATAAACATGTTGTCTCATTCATGTTTTTTTAAAAACATTAATATAAATAACTCTTAAAAAAAGGAATAACCATTCCAACTTGATGTTGATAGCCTCTTGTGAATCAAATGTCCTTTCTAGTCGAAATGTCTCTCCTTCAAGAGAATGTCTTACAAATCTGGACTGCAATGTAATTGAATTTGGCCCACAGGATTTTTTTTTCTCATTTTATTTAAGAAATGAATGATAAAGATGTTTTTCTTTTATTTGAAATATGATTTTTCATGTGCCAATATAGTACTTTGCCTGTTCCAGATCAAATTTAAAAGGGAATTTTGTATCCACAGGAAAAGGTTTATCATTATAGCTGATGAGGAAAAATGTCCTCAATTAGAAATATTCTGTTCAAGAAATGTTAAAGTCAGCCTGTGAATTTGCCTTAAGCTAGGCAATTCAGCTAGGTTACTGTATTGTTGCCTTATAAGATGCATGGGGGATAAACTGTGTACGTCTTATAGGGCAAATGTGTGACCACTCACAGCGTAAAGACTATTCGGACGCAGGTGGTGGCTCTGTGCCACCAGGGACCGGAATCCAGCTGGTTGGATTGCATGTATGTCTGTCTTGGCTGTGCGGGACAGAAATCTTTTTGGCTCGGAAAGAACTGACAAGCACTACATACATAGATAGGTAGCAGAGAGATCTTCACTTTGTTACTGATGTGTAAGTGAAAGCAGGGACAGGAAAGTTTTCCAGCCCCCTTTAACTTCCCGTTCGCCAATTTTTTTAATAACATATTTTTTTTGGGCTTGTTGATGGGTCTGCGTCTTATCAGAAGGGGCATCTTATAGGCAGGGATGCACATAAGTGGTCCGCATTTGGGTCTTAAAACCCGCTCTGCGTACCTGTTTTGTCCATCCGAATCGCATCTGCGGACTACAGTCAGAGAACAGATTCACTTAGTTTCCCTACCCCTCCTCCCCCTCCTTCCTGCTGAGTGAGTTTTTGCTTGTGGTGTGATCTGACGACAAGCGCTCTGTAGTGACGCCCGGTGGCTGAAGCTGATATTGCAGTTTGAGTTGAGATTAAAGCTCCACATAACATTTAAACATTATTTAAACACTACTGTAAATGGGTTGTTTTTATTTGTTTTTATTGTTAAACATATACAATTTATGTCACCTGAAAAACCGCAGGAAAGGTTGCAGTTAGGGGTGTTAAATTGGGAATGCAAAGAGTGTTGGAGATCTGGGGGAAAGTCAGAGAAATATAATGAGATCTGGGGGTTCAAATGGTGTTGTACTGGGAGAGTTATGTTTGACCCAAAGCCAGCTGGTGACCTGTGGATGGAGACAGCTAATCGGAGGCTCAATCAGGAACAGGGAGGTCCATCTGCAGCAGAATCTACCATGGAGGAGGCTGACGCCGAGGACAGTGAGGAAGACTACCCTACATATGGGATGAGTACCAAACATTATCTCCTGGTACTCATCTGAGGAGCTCACTTAAAAAGTTATGTGCACCCCTTCTTATAGGGTTAAACATGATAAATAAATATCACCCTACTGTGAAATAATTTTTATTTTAATTTAGTTTTTTTATTAAATGTTGTTTTAGGAAAAATTACAGTAAAAGGCAAAGAACATTTTTTTCTACTGGGACTGGGAGATTACCAAAATGCACTTTGGTGTCTTAAGTCATTAACATAATGTTGTATAAGAGTACATTTTCTGGCATGTTTTTGCTTAATAGCTTGTTTTTCCTTATATATTAACAGTGTTTGAGGTATAAATATTTCAGAATATTAGTAAAATCGATACTTAGGCGGCATATTCAAAAATCAATATTAAATGTTTTCTTTTCAAAAAGCTGAAAAAGAGAAGTGTAGCCCAAGAGACTAACAAAATGTAATTACAGTGTGCTCCGCTGATGCATCTTTTCAAATTAATGAATTCTTTCTTTACTTTGCTGACATTCTGTTGTTAATATGCATATTTAATTTGGAATACATTAGGTATGTATATCCAACAGCAATATGTAATAGTAAATTAGGTAGGATAATTGAGTGCATATCCAGGGGAACAATTATTAACCAGAACTGGAGCACAATCAGCATTACTACAGATAAGTAGAGATGGGCCGAACTGTTCGCCGGAGAACAGTTCGGCCGCGAACACGGCATGTTCGCCGTTCGCCTCGCCGGCGGACAGTACGGGTGTTCGACCCGTACTGTTCGCCGGCCAGAAGAAGGTCTAAATTCTTCCTCCGGCAGGATCACAACCTGTGTAATCCTGCCGGAGGAAGAATCTTTTCACTACAGAAGCCGGTCTTGTAGTGAGAAGACCGGCGGAAAAACCGGATGTGACGTCAGTGACGTCACATCCTGCGGCCGTAACCAGGAACTATGCGTTCCAGGTTGCGGTCCACGGACCGGATGTGACATCACTGACGTCACATCCGGTTTCTCCGTTTCAAATTCCCCGCCTAGAGGCGGGGAATTTGAATATGTCCGCGAACAGAGCGGACGGCGAACATCTTTGAAGTTCGACCCGCCCTGTTCGCGGACACCCCAGGGAGGGTTCGCGCCATCACTACAGATAAGGTTAAAAATCAAGCAAATTTTTTATTAAAGTAATGCAATGTGTCAATAGTACTCTTCTCTGAGCTCAGTCAACAGGGAGGACAGCTAATTTCTTTTGAAAACAGTTTGATGCACAAAAATAGGAAAACTGTCTTGAAGAAGATGCTCAATAACCTGCTAACCTGTATTCATCACTGAATGGACCTAAAATAACCTGATGTGCTTACTTTGGAATCCTCATTTAAAAGTAAGTTTAAAAGTAAGGAGAATAAGATGACTAATAAGACTAAAGTTTGCTGAGTTTGATGGGGAATCAACAACATACAAGTGAAGCAATGCTTCCATGGGATTTAAGAGTCAAGTAAATCCTCCAATGTTTATTCCCAACAGTTTGCGGTGGAGTGGAATAACATTTTGTCAAGTTGCTCTATTGAGCTAATAAAATTGTCAGTAGTTTATGAGTAGTTTATTTATAAAGCATAAGAAAAAATTAAAGAATCTCTAACTAAATGTGCAGATTTATAGACCTGCAAGGAATATCAGGATAGACCTCAAATGGATTTATTGGAGCTTGAAAACATTAATGCATTTTAAATATGCGCATGAGTTAACAGACCCATGAGTCAAAAAGACCCCAAAAAACAAGTACATTTTATGTACTGTATATATTCGAGTATAAGCCAAGTTTTTTTTTTCGGAAAATGCCCCCTTTGGCTTATACCCGAGTCAGGGTCCCACATACCTGTTCAGTGCCAGCAGCCTCTGTGAATGTACTGATGTGTTTCCAATATCGGCTGGTGAAGTTTAAGAAACCTGTGTTATCTTAACTTTGTGACGTCAGTGACGTCACATCCGGGACCTGGAACGCATAGTTCCTGGTTAAGGGAGCCGGATGTGACGTCACTGATGTAATTTCCTGTTCTCGAGCCGGTTTTAACTAGGAGACCGGCTTCATGCCCGCTCTTCTAGTGAAAAGATTCTTCCTCCGGCACGATCTCACAGGTACTGATCCTGCCGCAGGAAGAATAGAGATCTCATTCTCGCCGGCAAACGGAGCGTGTCGAACACCCATACTGCTCGCTGGCGAGAAGGAGGGCGAACATCCATGTTCGCCGCCAAACTGTCTACCTTGCCGGCAGCTCAGCCATCACTACTGGTGATGTTAGGAATTAAAAGGTGGGTATACCAGACTGAAGAGGGGGATTTTCAGGACGTTTTGGAAAATGATAGTAGGAGCAAGGGATGAGGCAGAGAGCAGGGGTGGCTATCAAAAGTCATGTAGCCATGCATGTGATGTTGTTGAGTGAGTGGGGATAAATGTTGGCACAACCTACACAGAATGATGTTAGTTTATTAACAGCTATGTTTAAGGCTATTTTGGTTGAAACATGGAAGCTTTTGTCTGTAATCCATATTTATTTAATATAGTATTGGATCAGAATTTTTCATCTCCCTTGATAATAATTGTTTAAGTGTCTTAAACAATGGATACAACCACAATTTGCTGGGTGGAAGCTATGCAGATATATTTTTGTTTCAGTTTAGTTTGAAGTTTTGTTTGTAAAATTGTTTCTTAACTCTGGTACACTCTATGAGTAAAATAATACAGATAAAATAGACTTTAATGTGTGTAGTATTGAATCACATGTGTAAAAGGACAAATCACAGTTAAGAGTTTAGTAATTGTTTCACTATATGTGTATGCTTTATCAGCCAAGACAAAATGTTTGTAGTCTCTAAATTGGCTTTTCATTCATTAGTAGCAGGATGTCTTTTGCAAGAATGAAAAATAAGTATTTTCTGCAAATACCTTATTTATTAATGTACACCCCCTGCCTATCTTGGTATAACTCTCCTTTCAATATATAGCTTCTAATTCAAAAATAAGAAATTACATAATACAAGATTGCCATTATCCAAGGTATTTATGGAGTATAATTAACATTTAATGACTATGTTCCTCTGTAAATATGACATAATTCATGTTCAGAAGCAGAGTTGAAACTCTGTTCAGTTTGTGCATTCAGAGAAAGTTTGTCTTCTAAATAGTTAGAGATGGCTTCGTTGTAGGTACTCCCCCAATGTGAGGGTCCAACGAAAAAAGATTGGGGAAAAAATATAAGAAAGAGACAATTATCAGGGGAAAATGAACCGTTAGAGGAGCTGTTTAGAGGGTATATTTGGAAAGTAAGAGAGAGTCTGGTGGTGACTCAAACATAAGGATTGTTGTCACTTACTCTTTGGGTTGCTGGTCGTCAGATGACCCTGGTAATTGGTCAGCTGTTTTGGACCAGCAACCTGTTTGATGAATCAGCAGGTGGAGATAATTTTCCTCACTGCCCCCACGCAGTGAATTCAAGGTCGCGCTCTAGAGTGCCTGTGGAGGTCCGATTTTATGGATGCCTGGTCCAAGTTATTCAGAAAGATAATTTTTAAATATAAAGTGATGTCCACCTAAAAAAACGCTGAGAAGAGGCGCCCGTAAAAGTATTTATGTTTTTTATTTTGAAATAGTTTACAATAAAAAGTGCACTTTTTATTGTAAACTATTTCAAAATAAAAAACATAAATACTTTTACGGGCGCCTCTTCTCTGCCTTTTTTTAAGTGGACATCACTTTATATTTCAAAATTTGTCTTCTACGTGTCATTTAGGGTTGTAGCCCCATATATCTGCCTTACTTGATCAGAAAATAACTAAACGACTCTAACAGAAGGTGAAAGCTATAGTCTTAACATCCATCATTAAGATACATGCAATATACATCAAATGGAATTGTATTCGGTTTCATAACACAAGGTTTGATGCAATAAATAGATATTGTATCTTTGACAGAAATTTTGGATCTTTTAAAAATGTTTTTTAGCAAAAATGTTAACAAAAGTATTACATTGTGTTTTTACTCCTTAGTACAGCTATAAACGTAACTGTTGGAGTTCCTTACCGAGTTATAACTATTGTTGTAGGTATTACCATTCTTAAGTGTCAACTTTGTGTCAAGTCCTGTGGAACATATGAATAGTTTTTCTAAAAACGTATCCATCCACTTTCTATGGAGAAAACAGTTTTCAGTGTGATTCCCCAAATGTGCCCCTTTGAAGTTAACCCTCTCTACCCTGGTGTGATGTCACCAGGTCCATTACACCAGGGGAGAGAGGGTGCCAAAGGGAATTATACTGGACACAATACAATTCAAAGTTAAAAAAGAACACAAAACACATTTTCAATTGAATTAAATTTTTCTTTTAAACAAAAAACAAATATAAATACATACTGTTTTGAAATCATTCATACAAAAGAAGTATTTTAGAGATTTTATCATTCAAATAATATTTTTTTTATTTTTTAAAACATAATTGTGTGTTTCAAACATTATTATATTCAGGATGTCTACTAGACTCTTGTACATACATATTTTGGGAAGTTACAGGGCTACAACATAAAAAACAAAATCCATTAAAGTCTATGGTGCGCTTTTGGTATGGAAATCTGGACCTTAGTAGAGTGCTAGGGAGGTTAAATATGTATTTGTTATCTAGAGCTATCTTATATATGGAGAAGCTTCACAGTAAACAATTTGTAATTAAACTAAATCTTCTAAATAATAGCACATGGGAGAAAAACTTTACTTAGACCCGAGGAGGTCTAACCATAACAGTAAGAAACTCAATACTATCCTTCTTTTTCTCTCTTTGTTACCAAGTTTGCTATAGAGCATTTGGATGATCCAGAAGAGGACTGGGAGAATGTCATATAGTCAAATAAAACCAAAGTAGAATTCTTTGGTAAAAAGTCAACTCGTCATTCATGTTTGGAGAAAAAAAGAATGCTAAGTTGCATACCTACTGTCAAACATGGAGGTGGAAACTACTACTACTAAACCAGCCTAAGTTTGTAAATGAAAAGTCTAATCTCATTAGTATAAAGAGTCCAATTATTAGTTTACAATTTGGAACACATCTTCGCTGGACTGAGTAAACATTCTACATCCTTCTATATGCTTTTACCCCACTGAATAAAAAGCAAAATGCATCAAGCATCAGCAGCCATGACAAATGTAACCTTAATCTGATTTAACCAAGCCTAAATCCATTTTGTTGTCATGGTAGTGATCCCAGAAGCTAAACTTTCTGTTGAAAATAACAAAAAACTTGTAAATATCTAAACAACAGTTCATTCCAGAGTAAAAGCATATTTTAACCTTTTAGAAAGTTAATATATGCAACATCATCATACTAATCTTCACAATGCTGAAGCCTCTTAGCCTTTGATGGAAAGCTTGTGGCTAAAATAATACCACTTGTTGGTTAACACCAAAAGAAGAACCATCCTCCATTCTCTAGAAAAAAAAAATCAAAGCCATTTCTTCCCTTCGGGCAATCACCCCTCCTCTTTATGCCTGAAAAGCTTTCACAAACCTGCCCCAATAGACTAAATATTCTATTTAAACAATCTAATATCATAATGAGAAGTAGGACCTTGACAAATCCTCCCACCATGGTAGAAAATTCCTCACATGCTAATAGTGTTTAGTACACATCTTTCCCTAGAGACAGGAAAACGTCTAAAAATAAGCACATAGTACAAATGGTGTGTATATATAAGGAAGTAGCTTCAAAATAATTGGTACATTATGTTTGGCTATTTGTCCCCATGGACAGCAGCTTGTGTACTGTCAAGTGTAATGTGCTTTAGATTCCTTGACAAATTGCATAAGCCACATTTGATATATTTACTAAATGTACTTTCAACAGAATGCATTTTGCTAAATTTGGTTTGCTACATTTAAAATAGCATATGTAGTGTATGTAAAGCCAAAACTTGTTTTCTTTTTGTTTAAATATGTTGTTTTTTTGCTCCATTCTTTCATTTCCTTTCCTGGAGATGAATACATCTCTCTAAATTCCGGTGAATTCCATCTTTAAAATCTGTCCTTCCTACTAGAACATGCTGATTTTTTAATAGAACATTTTCATCTATGACAAAAGGTTTGATACAGGACATCATTATTTTGTGTCATTATTATCACTAAGGAAGATCATAGCTGGTGGGAAGGGTTGACAGAAGGGTGTAGTTTGATGAAAAAAGGAAGCTTAAGTAATGCCCTGATAGCAAGCAAAGCCTTCATAAGTAAAAATGCTGACATCAAGACAGGAGGAACCTGCTAAATCATCCTGCTTGTCCACCAACCATAAATCGCGGAGGGTTGCTGTAGTGTAGTGTGTATAATTAATATGCGTACAATTCACTGACAGAGTACAGTGAAGTCTAAGTAAGCAATTTCAGGCTGTAAACTTTACAAGACTTAAAGTAAGGTTTAAATCCAATTTTAATGGATGTAAATAACTAGACATCCCTAGTAGTTTTGACAACTCAACAACTTAAGAGGAATCATCTATACGGAGGGGAAACTTAAAGATATAAAAACCCAGAGATAACCCTGCAGCATTTCTCTCCCTTTGTGTCCTTGCCGATCTTTCTGGGTACAAGCTCTTTGGTGTCATCAATGATGCAGAAGAGGTGGGTTAACCTCTTGGCTGCTCTTGGTCTTTACATTCAATGTGAAGGGTGGGGGGAAAGAGGGCAGCCATTTAAATGTAGGTGGTACTTTATCAAACAGGCTTAGTGGGTAAATTTTCAATTGGAGGTAGGTCTGCTTTCTAATGCAACTTTAGCACAGATAGTCAGCATTCTCATGTGTGTTTGTGCAGACGTTTTTGCACATTTTAGAGCCTGAAAAAGAGGCTTATCAGATAATGAGAGTCTATGAGGATGTTTTAAAATTTAGAAATGCACTATCTTTTATCAGGCTTAGCGCTGTCCTGGCTTTTTTTTATGTCTATGTTGCGTTCAGATGACAGCTCTGTCGTTAAATGACCTCATTGACTCAATGAGAAAGCTCTGCAGACACCACTCTTTTCAATCGTTTTTGAGCTTAAAGGCCCCCATACACGTCTAGATTTTTCATCCAATCAACTTCATTCAATAAATTTTTTGGGTTGATTGAATGAAAATCTATGGCAGCCCACATGGTTAGATCAATCTAAAACAATTAAAATTGGGGAAAAAATGTATTGAAAAAGGATTGGACATGCTGGTAAATTTAAATTGGTTGTATTGAAATTCAAAACGAGCTAAGGCAAACCCCCTTCAGTATGGCTGTTGACCCCCTTAATGGGGGAGTGCCACACCCCGTAATTATAACAACAAAAACTAGAAGAGAAAGTGGCGAGGCAGAGGGTGGGGCTTTTAAGGCACCATATATGTAATGGACTATAATTATTAAGAATATGTAAATTTTATTCAATATAAACAATTCATAAAAACAAACCAACATTACAATACTACATAATAAATACAATTAAAACATAATTGGACCATATATCTCGTTACCCAATGTCCAATATTGCTCTCACTGACTCCCTGCTCCCATTGGGCTCCAGGTAAGTCAGTGGGGTTATGGACAGAGGACCGCTGATTCCAGCCCCAAAAGGGCGGGGCAGAGGAGATCAATTCGATCCTAAAAGGGGCTCTAATTACTGTCCAATGTCTGTGTCTTTTGACGCGTTTCGCCCGTGACAGTCCAGGGCTTCCTCAGGAAATGACACTTATACCGACAAGATCTTAGAACAACAAATCTCACAGTTATTATATGATAATACTTTGCAACTACAATAAATATACATATATACATACTTTCATGAGTGTTCTAAGGAACATTAGCGTCATTGTGAGAGATAGCGAAGTGTACCAACCCCGGTCTCCCCCTTGATTTTCCCGCAACCACCCCTAGGTACAGGTGCGTATAAGTAAATGTAAATTAATGGTGGTAGTTTACCCCTTATACCCATCATGTGCCATGTGGTACTTACCGGGGTGATGCATCTACTAGAAGTGAATACAATGGGGATTCAAACTAGACACTAAAGTTGATGGTCCAAATTAGACCCTCTTGGTCGAAGGCCTTGATGATACTATCCTTAGGCCGTCTATAGGGCTGGTATTAGTGGTCCTTCTCAGTGCAGCCTTCCTTCCGGTAACAACAGGGTCCCCCCTTGTCCATATGGGTCCACAAGGACATCAGATGCCCAGAAAGGAAGAAAGAATATATACATTATATAGGTGAGAATCATCTACAGCTAGTACATTTTTTAATATCAGTTCCAGGACAGCTGACAGATGGCACCACAGCCATGCTGCAGTGAAGTGGTTGCGCACATTGAGAGGGTGGTGGGCCTAAATCACTGACAACTGTCCCTATATAATCCATATTGGCAACTGTCCATGGCGGCAGTTTTCAGGCTTTCACTTGGTGAAAACTACACATTTTCAATTGACCATGTGAATGCACCCTTATGGCTTTGCATCCTACTAAAAATATATGTACATTTAACAAGGAGTTTAAACTGAATTATACATATGGTAACCTTTCAATCATATTTCTATGCCAACATCCCAACCTAACATTAGAAACAGAAAAACAAAAGTTTTTCTTAATATCGCCATAAGAACCATGGGGACTTTAATGACATACAATTTAAATTTTATACATTTTAATAAAACATGATAAAAAATTCTAGGCACAAATCCATATTTTTTATAGAGTACAGTACAATACAGTAAAATACATACGTATTTCTTTGGATTTATTAAAGAGTTGTAAATTACCCACACATTTCACCGGCTTCATCAGGGTTTTTTGTGCATACACAATAATATATTTAATACTAGCAGTGTCATTTCAACATTACCAATGGTGATTGTTTTATAGCAGTCAATTGATTGGCTGTGTCAACTATCAAGGATGACGGGAGAGCAGGGCAAATGTCTAGCCCAGTCTAGTAAATATTATAAATAGTATAGTCACTGTTCTTGGTAATTGCTAATTATTTGTCCTGCAGATTGAACTTGTTTAGATCAGATGTGTTGGGAAGAGAATACATGATCTTCTATCATGAGGACACACATAGGCCCCAGCTTTACAACATCAATACCTGCAAAGTGTAATTTGCAATATATTTTAGCAGCAATCTCATAAACTTACTGCAAAATCTTCATGAACCTTTAAAAAAGCCAGTCAAAATGGATCAGATTAGAATATAAATTAGATCATTTTGTTATTGATATACTTTTATCAAGTTACAATTCAAAAACATGCTAGATGTTTAGATCAAAACTGTTGAGAGATAATAAGCAATTTTCTTGCCTTAAAAGAAAAGCAATATAAAGAACTATCTAGCTAGAAAACAGTATCATTAGATTTAAATTATAGCCATCATATTCCAGTCATGCCCCTTTCTGTACAGTAATAACTTAATCACATTGTTGTCTGCACTGTCAGTTAAGGAATGGTCTGAACAGCAGTACTTACAAGATACCCTGGGGAGGAACAAAGATCAGCACTGAAATTACAATCTACATTTAAACCCTGCTCTAATCCTGTGTAAAAGAATCTATTTTAATGCCCAAGGCTTTGGAAATATATAGATTGGATCATTCTTATATTTGTTTCTAATGCTGACACTGGAACAGAGCAGCAAAGAGAAAAACTCAACCACTGACATTCCGTCAATCCACTATGAAATTCTTTGGTGTATATGTTATGTAGATTTCAGTTTTCATATGGACAGGACAGGGTCAGAAAGGGACTCCCTGCTGGGTTAGGAACAGAAAGAGCAAATTGGATGGAGATCACTGACAGCACAGTCAAGAGGAGATGGTGTGTCAAGCCATGTATGCAAGCAGGGTTCACCACTTGAAATTTGACAGGGTCTGGGGTGCCTGGGTTTCAGACTCCTCCTCCAATTAAGTTTATTTTCACCTTTTCTGGTGTGTGGGGTGTAATTTTTCAGATTTTTCAGATTTCCAGAGTGTATGAATGAATGTGTGTATCATTGTAGTCTAAATTGTTGCTCCTCGCATCTTTACATCTCCTGTGCACCTATAGATTAATCACTGGACCCATTGTAGCTATGATGATGCAACAAATTCTCCTGATCCATTACCTCTGTAACTTTACTAAAGTTGACTTTATCAGGATCGATCTCAGATAAGCCAACTGGAAGGAGAGTTGAAAGTCAGAGTAGGCATATGTAAGGGTAAAATTTGAAAAGCACTGTTTGACAGTTGGAATATGACTGTGAAAGTTGACATTTGCACTGCAGGTAGTCTCAGGGGTAAGTTGCTTATCTAGAAAATTTCAGGTCTGAGCTACATTTGACCTAAAGCCAGCTGTTGACCTGTTGATGGGGACAGCTAATCGGAGGCTTGAGATCATGGAGGTCCATCTGCAGAATCAGCAGAGGATAGTGAGGGAAAATGCACTTAAAACCACACTTAAAACCACCAAACACCATCTTCTGGTATTCATCTTAGTAGCTCACTAAAAAAGTTATGTTCACCCCTGTTCTGGGATACATTGGTCTAGGCATGAGAATGTATTCCATTGTCAGGACATAGATACAAGTGTTATACTCTGAAGCAAAGGTGAAGGCACATGGAATGCTGTTGAGTGCTTTAAGATCACTAATGGCACAAGCCAGAGGTGCTCATTATTGCCAACACTTTTTGTGCTGGTGATTAGTGATGATCGCGAATATTCGGATTCCGAATATTAATCGCGAATATCATCAATTC
>CM070033.1:130840570-130857264 GCA_036250615.1 Ptychadena robeensis
CATTGTGGAACATAAGTATTTGAACACCCTGCAATTTTGCAGGGTGTTTTTTGCATTCGAAATCATGAAGGGGTCGGAAATTCACATTGAAAGTGCATTCCCATTGTGAGAGAAAGCATTAAAAATACAGAAAGTCACATTGTGTGATTTTTAAAGAGTTTATTTGTATTGCACTGATGCGCATAAGTATTTGAACACCTGTCAATCAGCAGGAATTCTGGCTCTCAAATACCTGTTACTCTGGCTTTAAAAAGTCCACCTCTATTCCACTCATTTATCTAAATTAGTAGCACCTGTCTGAGCTCTTTAAGACATCTGTCCAGACCAAAGAGCTGTCAAATGGTTTCAAACCATCCATTACACGGAAGGTTCCCCTGCTCAAGTCATCACATGTCCAGGCTGAAGTTTGACAATGACCATCTGTATAATCCAGTGGAGGCATGGGAGAAACTCATGTGGTCAGATAAGGCCACAGTAGAACTTTTTGGTCTAAACTTCACTCGCTGTGTTTGGAGGAAAAAGAACTATGAGTTTCATCCCAAGAACACCATCCCTACTGTGAAGCATGGGGGTGGTAACATCACGCTTTGGGGTGTTTTTCTGCAAAGGAGACAGGACAGCTGCAGTGTATAAAGAAGAGGATGAATGGGGCCATCTATTGTGAGATTTTGGGCAACAACCTCCTGCCCTCAGTCAGAGCATTGAAGGTGGGTTGTGGCTGGGTCTTCCAACATGAAAACGAGATAAAGCACACAGCCAGGGTAACCAAAGAGTGGCTCCGTAAAAATCGTCAAGGTAAAAAAGTCAAGGTTCTCCAGACCAAAGTCCAACAATCTTTGGAGGGAGCTGAAACTCCGTTTTGCTCTGCGACAGCCCAGAAACCTGACAGATCTAGAGGAGATCTGAGTGGAGGAGTGGGCCAAAATCGCATGGCAAACCTGGTCAAGATCTACAGGATATGTCTAACCTCTGTAATTGCAAACAAAGGCTTCTGGACCAAATATTAACACTCAAATACTTATGCGCAGCAGTGCAATACAAATACATTCTTTACAAATCATACAATGTGATTTACCTAATTATTTATTAAATGCTGTCTCTCACAGTGGGAATGCACCTATTATGTCAATGTCAGACCCCTCCATGATTTCTAAAGATGAGAACTTGCAAAATCGCAAGTACTTATGTTCCTCAATGTACATGGGGTAAGAGTGGGACAGCAAATTGGCAGCGTATGAAGAGAGTATCTTGTTCGTTGTGACAGAACCTAATATCTATTAACCTGACATTATAGAGGAAATTAACACTTTGGAGAACTATCAGATTTTAAAGTGAATATGGCAAAATTTTAAATATTATCGTCAGGGATAATGGAAGAAGTAAAAGAAAGGTTATAACACTCCTTCCCATTTGTATGGTCCCCCGCCCTTTTTGGCGCCATCAATAACGTTAAAGATGGGTTCCGGATATGTCGGGTTTTACCGATCCCCGTTCCAGTAGAAGTTGAAACAAACCCAAAATGAACTGGGTTCCTCTTAACTGCTAGGGAGGTTAACAAGATGGTACAAGGCGCCAGTAAAAATAGCCAGGTTTGGGAAAGGAGAATCCTTATTGTTAGAGAAAATGCAGGAAGGAAGGGACTTTTCTGCATATATGGTAGGAATGCCCTGAAATTGCTAGATATTGTGAAGGTGTAATAGAAGTAAAGTTGTAAATAAACAGGTGACATATCATACAGCATTATGTCCACTATATTAAACCAGGTAGCCATTGCATAAATATAAGCAAGTAATTCTGCCTCATTTATTAAATGCAGCAATGAACCTAATATCGAGTTATTGGAAAACACCCACAGTAAAGGAATAGCTAATAGACAAAGCTAATGAAGATAAAAATAATGAAGTGTGAAAAAATAATTATGGTGGCTAAGAAACAATTCATAATAAGGAATTAAGTACAGTGCCTGTGGCAATAAAAACATGTCATTGGGGGTGGCAGGGAGGGTTTTAGTTGATAATGGAGGAGGAGGAGAAGAATTTTGAACATTACATAAATAAAGAAATAATAATAAATCAAGCATGTGTATGTATTTGTTAGGATGTATGGATATGATTTCATCAATGTATGGGAATAAAAAAAAAAAAGAAAAGTGAATAAAGATATTTACAAACAATATGTGTTAAATTGTATTAATCAAGATGACCATAAATAAAAAGCCACAGACCATATTAGATGATTCTAGAACGGGAACGGGACAGACTATTAAACTCTCATGGATGTTTTCAAGCTTCCATGTGTTTCTTTGCACTTACTGCATTTCTTACTGTTACAAAATCAACCTTATTTTTTTGTTCCATATGTCACCTCAGTGTGCATACCCCTTATGACTCTTTTGTGCATGCTCAGTTACTTTAAATGTAGCCATACCTGGGCCGATTCCCGCCCAATATTTTGGCCAATCAGCCACCTTGCGCGTTTTTGCCAATTGCCTGGCGGGTGCACCCACCTGGTCCGATTAACCAGGATCCTCCCGCATTTCAAATTTCATGGTGATCCAACATGTCGGTAAATTCCCGGCTTATCCCATTACTTTGCATGGGGACAGAAATCTCTCACCTATCAAGGGAGAATTTGCCCATGCATGGGCACCTTTACAAGTCTTCTTGAAATATGTGTATGGGAGCAGGTACACTTTAGTGGACTCAGAAAACAGACAAAGGAACTTTATCAAAAGTTTTACTAAATCATAGTTCGATACAGGATGTGCATAGAACAAAGGTAGTGTCTGGCTAGTCCTCCTGGCTCTCACCTCCTCTCAGAGCTGAGAGCACAGTCTTTCAAACACTCAAGGTTCCAGTGACACCACTCTAAATGATTAGGCCAATACAGATCAAAGCCAACCAGTCCCAGAGCAGGGGTCTTTAACAAAAACGTGGGCTGTCTGGCTTTGGAGCCAGCAGCTGTGTCCCAATGGAGTGTTGCATCTTAGCAGGAAGGAAGTCACATTCCCCATCTCTCCTTCACCTTTATCCATTAGGGCAACACAGCACCAAATGATTGGAAGGCCTAGGTCAGAACTGAAACCTGGAGGAACCTGGTGATAAGTTCAACATAACTACCCTAGTCTCCCTCTGGAGCAGCAGCTGCTGCGGTTGTTCCTGCTCCCTCTTATCACACATAGTCTCAGGGAAGAAGTCTTTGCATAGATAGGATGGTACTATCCCTAATCAGGAAGTTTGGGGTAGCACTGATACAGGAAGACAGAAGAAGGAACCTAAAATAAAAGTAATAAAGGGGTAAAAAGCTTTATCTGCATATACAGTAGATTGTTAAGTTTAGAGAATATCAGCACAATAGTAACCAGATAGACCAAATTGAATAATATTATTTTTTATATGAAGCACATAACACTGTACAACTGAAATGAATTAGAACACTGAGATGTGCACCTCATAGCAAAATATATTATAGAATTGTTTTCATTTGCATGTTGTGGTGCACGTCCATGAACTTTGTAAGTGTGCAGTAGGCATAGTAACAACATCTATGTATAAAAGTAGCTCAAACACATGTCAGAATTAAGAGCCTATCTTTGTGTAAAGCTAGCCACACATGGTACAATTTTTGAATTAATCGAGGTTCGATTCGATTTTGTACTTCGATTAAAATAATAATTAATAATTGTACTTCGATTAAAATAATACCTATCATTGTCCCCAGTGATCACTCTGTGCCTATCATTGTCCCCTGTGATCACTCTGTGCCTATCATTGTCCCCTGTGATCAATCTGTGCCTATCATTGTCCCCAGTGATTACTCTGTGCCTATCATTCTCCCCTGTGATCACTCTGTGCCTATCATTGTCCCCTGTGATCACTCTGTGCCTATCATTGTCCCCTGTGATTACTCTGTGCCTATCATTGTCCCCAGTGATAACTCATCGTCAATTTTGGCCCTGTGTGACAATCACTGTTCTTATTTTGTGCACTCTTCAGATACTGAAGAAGAGGCCACGGAACCTCCAATTGAGGATATCCCATTGCCTGAGGAAACCATTGTAACGCCTCAAGAAAATACCGCCTAAGAGGAAGGAGCAAGTAACTCCATAACCAGCAAGTATAGTTATGTATGCACTCCCCGCACTTCAATTTGTACCTTGATCACTCTGTACCAATTATAGGCCATTTTGACCACTCTGTACCAAACATTGTGCATATTGCTCAGTAGCAGTGCCTAATTGCACATATCCACTGAGCAATTAAGTTCATTTCCTATACTAAAAGCATAATTTTTTTTACAGATTCGGAAAGAGAGGAATTGATGGAGACTGTTGTGTCATGCCAACAGGAACTTCACCGACTGAGACGACGCATGAATAACACCATCTCCACCCTCATGACCAAATTTGACAGGCTGCGAAGACGACTTGAAAAATAATTATTGTTTTATTTTTGTTTTGAATTGACTTTATTTGTTTTGTATAATTTCAATGACTGACTGACGTACTGACTGACCGACTTGTAAATATGTTAATAAAGTCAAGTTTGTTTGTCAAAAAAAGATATATTTTTTTCCATAGAAAATCGTCGATTGAACGCTAAAATTGTACCATGTGTGGCTAGCTTAAGTCTTTAGAGATGGTCGATTTTTTTGACTAGCTGACTTTAAGAGCTGATTGCAAAGCCTCTGAAAATGGTATCATTACCAAAATTGCTGGAGTTTTGAAACAATGTGGGAACATTGAAAAAAAAAACAGTTTTGCTCTAGCACATGTAGTTTTTGCATAAATTATGTTTTCAACTTTCAAAATTTTGAATTGTAGTATACCCCCAACCCTTTTATACATCAGCAAGTTTGGTGATGATACCAGTTTTTTAGTCATATCACATGCATAAGCATGGCATTTAAAAGCCTAAATGTGCTGTTGTTTATAAAGTTGTTTTGGAATGCCTTATGATGTGTTTAAATGGTTGTTTGGTCATTATTTGTCCTCATTGAGTTGAATGGGAAGGTCTGTGGATGCCTGTCAGGACTTAAGCGCGTTTTTCTCAACTACTTCTGAATTACTGTTCTACTTCTGTTCTACTTCTACTGTTACTAGTTCTCAATTACTGTGTGTGAATATATCACCTAGATCACTTCTCTCTCATTCCACTGGTACTTATTAGGCTTCTGAGCATCTAAGTTTTTAATTCTGCCATTTTTATGAACAACTTGGCTTTAAAAGCCTGATAAACAGTCAATTAAGGCTTCCAGCCATAGAGGACCCTGGAGAGCATTAAACATATTGTTTATCAAACAACCATATGAATGCAGTTTCTTACAGATGCACTATTTTAAGCCCACCATCAATCATGCTTTCTTCACCATTGTCATCTTTAGCTAATGATCTTCTAAGCTTTATTTAAAGTCTTTTTCTATCTACAAGCATGCTTCAGCTATGGCTCCATAGCATTTCTAAAGCCCCCCATACACGTTCCGATTTTTCGTACGAATTTTGCCCGACCGACCAATGTGGTCGGGAGATTAATCGATCGGGAGATTAATCGGATTCGGAATTATGTACCCGACCGATCCCGATTTCTCAAAATCGTCCAAAAAATCGGTCGGGACCGCTTCGGACCTGTCCGTAAATTTTTGGTCGATCTGCTGTTAATAAATAGGGTCGGGCTGATGGATCGGTGATAATTCGAATTCCGATTTTTCGTGCCAGCCGACCGACCAACCATAACATTTTAGGTGAAAATCGGGTGACAGGATCGGATGAAAAATCGGTCGGGAGAATAATCGGAACGTGTATGGGGGGCTTTAGGCTGTGTTTTGATGACAGATTTCCTTTTAGGTTTTAGTACCTAAACATGGAAGTTAATAGCAGAAATACTGCATACTATATTAACCTCCCTAGCGCACTGCTGAGGTCCAGATTTCTGTACCAAAAGTGCACCATAGACTTCAATGGTACATTTTTCTTTATGTCGTAGGCCTGTAACTTCCCAAAATATGTCCGTACAAGGGCCTAATAGGCATCCTGAATATAATAATATTTGAAACAAACAATTATGTTAAATAAAAATTTGTTTTATAATTAAATTAATGAGTTATGCCTTATGTACTAAATCTTGCCAAAATAAAGTCTCTGGTGCCCCAGATGTGCCCATTTGCAGTTAACCCTTTCTAACCTGGTGTGATGGATGTGGTAAAATCACACCAGGGAAGAGAGGGTTACTGCAAATGGGCACATCTGGGGCACCAGAGACTTTATTTTGGCGATATTTTTTTACATAGAAGCACATTGATTGCAGTTTTCTACATAGAAAACTGATTTTGTGCTATTCACTTTCAAATTTTCCGCCGCCCCCCCGATGTGAGGGGGGGGGGGATGAGCCGGAGGTTACAGCAGCCAGCATCTCGCATCAGGGACACTGGGGCAGCACAAAAAAAAGTATGCGCTGCCGGAGCCCCGATATTCACTGGATGGCACCATCTCGTCCAGTGCAATAGCGAGAGTAGCAGCGCTGGACGAGATGGTGCCGTCCCTAACGCTAGGGTGGTCAATTATATATATATCTTATTATTTTCATGATAGATCTGCTTTAATAAAAAAGGGTTAATGCAATCTTTAGAATATTTTAGTGATTGAGCTTACATATAATTCAGTGGGTATATGTTTGTCTTTCTACTTTAAGTACTAGAGAACACCTGAGACTAAACAACCAGCTATAAATTCACAGCCAATTTACTAAATGTGAACTTGAAAAAAGACATTCCTGGCAAATACCTACAGACTTTTATCGCAGTATAACTTTTCATTGCCAAAAAAAAGTATCATTTGCTTAACTGGAGAAACGTGATGAGGTCTCCTGTATCTATTTATCTTGTTCTCACAATAGCCTATGTGTTGGAAAATGTTAAGAGTGCTCCTCTGTCAGCAGTGTCTCTATTCACTGCCACCAGCAAGTTTTCAATTGTTACAAGTCTCCACAATGATAATTTTCTGCTCCCGTGGCTTGGCTCTATTCATCTACTGGAACGTAATTAGCATCTCCGATGTGCTCCTTTTATGACCAGCTAATTACCTCTTGGTTCAGAAGCCGTTAATACCTATCTATTTAAACATGTTATATCCAATTAGAGACCAACCAAGGCAGAAATTTGTAATGTGGGGATAATGCTTTCTGACAAAATGAGACTCTGCATTGATAGCAGACCCATTATGTTAGAAAGCAGAGGCGAACAAATAATGCAGTGTCTGCATGATGACAATACAAATGTGTACATATCAAAGTGTGGAGGCATTGGCTAAGCTGCATCCCAACTGAGCATAGCTTTTCATGTTTAATCGCTAACTTGGCAGCAAGTGAAATAGCTGGTTTTGTAGAGTCAAAGTTGAGTTTAAAATCCTTACCACTTTATATATTTTGTTGCTGGTGTTCTTTTGAGAATGCACTAAATAAACTTGGTAACATACGCAGCAGTCCTATTGTACAATCTCCTTATTCTAGCCATTGGTCAAAAGGTTTGTCTGCAAAGAACACTCCTTAAAACCCAGCATTCCCCACTGTTTACAATAACAATATAGTAGGTTGCGTAGGATATTAACCACCCAATTAAATGTTGGTACCTCTTGGTAGTGGCAATTGCAAATATTCGAATCACAATTTTTATTGCAAATATTGGCACTAGTGATGGCCGAACTTTGGCTGTGTCCATCCGCGAACGGGCGGAGCGGACTTTTAAAAAAGTCCGCTGTCCGCCCGTTCGCGGACAGATTCAAATTCCCCGGCTCTAGGCGTCAATGACGTCACATCCGGCACCTGGAACGCATAGTTCCTGGTTGTTCTAACCGGATGTGACGTCACTGACGTCACATCCGGGTTTACGAGCCGGATTTTCACTGATAGACCGGGTTCTCTACCCGGTCTTCAGTGAAATATTCTTCCTGCGCCGGTATCTCGCTGCTAATGATCCCACCGCAGGAAGAATAGAGGGATCCTTCTCGCTGGAGAACACGGCGGGTCGAACACCCATACTGTCCGCCAGCGAGAAGAAGGGGGAACATGCTTGTTCGCGGCCGAACTGTCCGCCTTTACAAAATATTAAAATATTAAAAAGGTTTATTAAAAAGCTTTTCATGTTCTAATGTGCATGGAATACATTAAAGTTGTTTTTATGATTAACACCCCTAGCGTTTCTGACGGCACCATCTTGTCCAGAGCTGTCCTGTCTGTACTGCACTGGACGAGATGGTGCCGTGAAGATCAGAGCCCCGGCAATTTACGCTGTCCCGGTGGCTCCGATTATCTGAACTGGCTTACCTTAAGCTGAAAATTTACTCTTGAACTGGCTGTTAAACCATCCGCCCAAACCCTAAAATAACCATCAGACTGTATGTAACCTGATGTTCAAATATATCACTGATCTTGGTCCTAACTGTTCCTTCACTCCAGCCACAAAAAGACCTAAACTCTATAAAATGAAACTTAAAATTAGATTTTTTATGCTTACATGCTGGCATTGGAATATTATTTGCCCCAGCTATGTAGACTGTATATGCATATATTCATGAAAACTAACTAGTGATGATAAAGCACTATATTGAAGTGCTGACATTTGCAATATTTTCGCGATCAACGCTATCACATCAAAACTAATAATTAATGACCTTTAGTGCGCAAATCTGCACATGCACATTTTGCGAACGCAATGCATGGTAGTTCCAGGTACTGATGTAAACATATTACCAATTACCAAGCTATTGCACTTTCCCTGATGGACCCTATGCCGGCATACCATCGGGGCCCCTTCGCTCTTACCTTACCTTAGGACCCCCTATCCCATAAATTCTAGATGGTCCTAACAGCCAGTGTTCTTTTTCTGTACTCCTCACTCCGCTACTGATCTTCCCTCTGGATGGTCGTCTCCTACCTGGCGGTGGTAAATCTGCTGCCTCTGCCACCCGCTCCTTGCGCGTCAGGTACCTGTCCAATGGTGGGGGATAGGAGAAGCCCGCTGCTGACCGGGCTATGTAGGTCCCCTGTTGTTCGTGGGACATGTCGTAGGGGCAATCCATGTGTAGTTCCGTGCTTGCTCTCTGAGCTGGACAGATTCCTTGCTGCGACGTCATCTTAGTGCGCCAAGTGTGAATCTGGCACGTGCGAGGCGTCTCCTCTCTTCTCATTGGCTGACGGGGGGCATCCCTGGTTGCCTGGCAACCGTGTTCTGGCACGAGTTTTGTGCTTATCTGGCTGCAGCTGCTGCTGACAGTCAGTGCGGCTTTAGCGCTGGGAGGTGGACGTTGCTCCTGCTTGCTGGTGAGTAGGTGGAGGAGGGGAGATACTCTCAGGCTGTTGCTTGTGGGGTTTTCCTTGACGGTCTTTTTATTGTCTGCAGCCATGGATTCTGCCGCCCCCATGTTGGATCAGCCCATTGAAAGGGGGGTTATTTCTTGATCTTCTGAATGGTAAGTGTTCAAGCTTGTTTTGTTTTTTTCTCATTTCCAGTTCTCGTAGAGACAGTGGCCCTAGGACCTCGGAATCCAGGAGTAGGCAAACTCGACGCCACAGCCCACGTTCTCACCAGTCCAGGAAGTGACGGTCACGGACGGTTGAGTCCGTTCATAGCCCGCCTGCTCCAGATCGATGCTGGTCATGCTCCAATAGGGCTATTCCTGGTAAAAAAAACTGTGTGAATTTTGTCTCCTGGAAGTCTCCAGGGATCGAGAGTTGGACGCTCAGCAGGTGATGTCGCTTGTAAAGCAAGCCATTCAAGAGTCCCTGTCGGATCTCTCCAAATCTCAGGCTTCCTCTACCTCCTCCCAACCGCAACCCCCGCCTTCTCCACCAAGAAGGTCTCCACAGCGAGAGCCAGAGTCTCCATCGTCATCGATTTCTTTCCAATTGGACCAGGGGTCACAGGACAGCGAGGCGGGGATCTTTAATTTTTCCATGGTTCATCCATTTGTTAAGGCTATAAGGGAGGCTCTTCACTGGGAGGATACTGGAATACAGCCCCAACCTAAGAAGAAGTTCTTTAAGCATTTGAAGAAAACTATGGTTACCTTTCCATTTTTTGATGGAGTACAGGAACTGGTTAAGGACGAGTGGGCCAGGGTTGATAATAAATCCTCTCTGTCCAATCGGTTCGCTAAGCTCTACCCTCTTAAATCAGAGGAAGCCAGGGCCTACAGCTCTCCCGCTCCTGTCAATGCTGCTCTAATGAGGCTGGCTAGACATGTGACTCTCCCCTTGGATGACGCAATTTCATTCAAAGATGGGCTGGACCAGAGGATAGACACAGATCTCAAATGCATCTATCTCCTGGGAGGTGTTGCTTGTAGGCCGTCTATAGACGTAGCCTCCGTTTCCAGGGCTCATAAGATATGGGTAAACCAGTTGGAGGATGCGGTGAGAGCTGATGTGAACAAGGACGATCTCCTGGATCAGTTCCGGAATCTGTCACTGGCGTCGGCCTTGCTGAGGCCTCCATTGACCTGGTGAGGGCTTGTGCCCGGATTATGCTAAACGTGGTGACGGCAAGGAGAGCCCTGTGGCTAAAGCCATGGCAAGTGGATGCGGCGTCAAAGCAGGGGTGGTGCAAGATTCCCTGTTCGGGGATCGGTTGGATGCCGCTATCGCCAAAGCCACCGGCGGAAGGTCGGGATTCCTTCCCCAGGATAAGAGACTGCTGCATCAGAAATCTCAGCAGTATTGCAGGCAGGCTCCGAATCGGAACAAAGAGGCACGCACCTATCGGCCAGGGAGAGAGTTCCGGCGCAATTGGAAACAGGCATCCTCTTTATTTCCCAAGGGTAAGAAGGCCCCTATGCCCTCAGGATGTGAGGGCCAGAACTCCTTTTGACGCCCTTCCTGTCAAGGTCAACCAAGTGGGGGCCAGGCTATTACATTTCCGGGAGATCTTGACAGAAAACATCAGAGACCCTTGGGTCATTACGACGGTGGGTCTGGGCCACGCCTGGAGATTCCTGAAGCTACCCCCATGAATCTTCTCGCCCACCTCCGTGCCTTCCTCTCGACAAAAGAGGAAGACGCTCAGGCTTTATGTTCAAATCCTTCCGGCTCTGGGGGGCGGTTACGGCTGTTCCTCAGGAAGAACAGTTCCAGGGGGTATATTCCCCCTTTTCCTGGCGAAAAAGAAGTCGGGAGACTGGAGTCCCATCATCGACCTCAATTGATTGAATTTCTACATCAAGAAAGAGCATTTCAAGATGGAGTCTCTGCACTCTATTCTGCAGGCCAGAAGACTGGATGGTCTTGATAGACTTAAGAGACGCTTATCTTCATATACCCGTGAGGACCGCCTTTAAAACGTATTTACGCTTTCTGGTGGGGGATCTGCACCTTCAATTAACTTGTCTGCCCTTCTGCCTGACGTCTTCGCCCAGGGCTTTCACAAAAGTACTGGTCGCCTTGGTCGCCCTGCTCAGCAGACAGCGGGGGCTCAGGCTCAACCATTATCTGGACAATCTGCTGTTGCTCCATCAGAGTCAATCGACCCTTCTGTCCCACAGAGACGAAGTACTCTGCACACTCTCCGATTTCGGGTGGTTGATCAATCAGGAAAAGAGTTGGTTGTCCCCTGTTCAAGACATAATTTATCCGGGGGCGAGAATCAATACTGCCGCCAGGTTGGTCACCCTGCTGAGAGAGAAATGTCTAGTGCTCCAGGACAGAATTCGCCAGGTTTGCCTTCCATCCTCGCTCACTGCAGAATTGTGCTTGAAGATTCTGGGTTCGATGTCATCCACGATTCCCATGGTCAAATGGGCGCAATGGCACATGAGGCCTTTACAGCAGGGTTTCCTTCGGCTGTGGCGCTCGAACCGGCTTCATCAGTTGATCTTTATCTCCCCTTGCATGCAACAGAGTCTTCGGTGGTGGTTGGACATGCACAATCTGTCACGGGGACTCCCCCTGCAGACCACAGAGTGGACAGTGGTCACCACGGACGCCAGCTGTTCTGGTTGGGGAGCCCATTGTCTCCATCTTTCCGTTCAGCGGCGAGTGTGGTCTCGAACATCTTGGAGCTACGAGGTGCCTTCCGGGCTTTTCTGGCATTGGAGACGTTTCTGAGGGGGAAATACGTCCTCCTAAAGATGGACAATACCATGGCAGTGGCCTATGTGAAGCATCAGGGGGGCACACGGAGTCGTTCCCTCCTGTCCGAAGTATCTCCCATGATGACCTGGGCGCAGAGCAACCTCCAGGCTCTCACAGCAGCCTATATTCCGGGTCCACTCAACAAACGTCATCTGTTGGACCACAACGAATGGGAACTGTCCCCACAGACGTTCAACACTCTGGTCCACTGGTCCTGGTTTCCGGAGGTGGATCTGTTTGCCTCCATCCACAAGCTTCCAAGGTTCTTCACCAGGTTTCCCTCTGATCGAGCTCTGGGAACAGATGCGATAACGGCACCTTGGTCCCTTCGGATGGTGTATGCCTTCCCTCCAGTCCCGCTGATACTGAGATTCCTTGCTCGTCTCCGTTGGGAGGAAGTCCTTGTCTTGGTGATACTTGGTGAAACGGCCCTGGTTTCCACTGGTCATGAGCATGAGCGTGCGACAACCATTGGACATTCCTCTACACCCAAATGCGTTGTGGCAGGGCCCGGTCCCTCAGCCACAGCCAGGACGTCTTTTCCTGAAAGCATAGATACTGAGAGGAGGAGTCTCACGGCGTTAGGGTGTTCCACGGCTCTTGTCAACACCCTGCTGAGTTCCAGGAAGACCAACCTCGTCTATGGGAAGGTATGGACTAAGTTCCAGCAGTTTGCTAGTTCTGGCGCTTTTTCCCCAACTTCTCCACAAGTTAACAACACCCTGGAATTCTTGCAGAAAGGCCTGGATATGGGCCTGTCTTGCAGCTCCTTACGGGTTCACGTCTCGGCCCTCTCGGCCTTCACTAAGAGTTCCTGGCCGGCTCATCCGTTGGTTAGACAATTCTTCAGAACGGTTATTCGCCTACGGCCTCCACATCCACCTCTTCTTGGGAATCCCTAATGGGATTTGCCTTTAGTCCTGGACTTCGTTGCCTCAGACCCCTTTTTGGAGCTGTCCTCGAAGTCGATGGTGTACCTGTCATGGAAGGTGGCCTTCTTGGTCGCAGTCACATCGGCCAGACGCGTCTCGGAGATTGCGGCTCTGGGCGTGAAGGCTCCCTTTCTGATGTTCTTACTGCATAGAGTGGTCCTCACTCCCCTCCTGAGATTCGCGCCTAAGGTGGCGTCGGCGTTCCATTCCTTGCAGCCGGTGGTCCTTCCCACCTTTCCTCAGCAGGAGAATCCAAAGCTCCAACGTCTGGAGCTGTGGGCAACAACATCTCCGCTTATGTGGCTTTCACTGCAGCGATCCGGAAGACGAATCACTTGTTTGTCACGCTGGCTGGGCGGAACAGGGGTGGTCCCGCCTCTTACCAGTTGATAGCCTCGTGGATGGTAAAGCTCATTATGTTGGCGTACAAGTCCCAGGACCTTGAGGCTCTGTCTGTAGTTTCGGCTTATTCCACAAGGGCGCTGTCTACTTCTTGGGCTGCTGCACGCGGGGTGGCTCCAGAAACGATCTGTAGGGCTGCCACCTGGTCAACTCCTAACACCTTCATGAATCACTATTGTGTGGAGCATGCTTCTCTTACCTCTGTGGTCTTTGGCCGTGCTGTACTTTCCTCTGGGTCTATTTGATATTACAATTTTACTTGCATTCCCACCCAGGTGTACTAGTTATTTCCGATGGTATACGGGCATAGGGTCCGTCAGGGAAACAGGAAAATTGTTATCATACTTACCGTAATTTTCCTTTCCTGATGGACCCTATGCCGGCATATCCCCCCCCCCCCCCTGCCCGTTGTTCAGAGGTCTACTACAGAACACTGGCTGTTAGGACCATCTAGAATATATGGGATAGGGGGTCCTAAGGGAGGAGCAAGGGGGGCGGGGCCCCGATGGTATGCCGGCATAGGGTCCATCAGGATAGGAAATATACGGTAAGTATGATAAAAAATTTCCTGTATATTGTAGCTATTTGTAAAAAAATAGCAATTTGAATGTACGCAATCAACTCTAAAACTAACAAATCACTAGCTGTGGGAAAGGTGCCATCTTGTGTAGTTCTAGCTATCAGGTTCTGACCTTCTTCTCTTACCACAGTCCTGTGGTTGGTCAGTGCCTATGTGAAAAGCACAAAAACACTCCCACTGATAATGTATTTTTCACAAGAGCACCAACAGTCCCAAATTACTGAGCAATTTTGGCAAATATACATTGTTTAAGGGCTTTGCAATTCACTCACAAAGTCAACCAGTCTAAATTTGAAAAATACAAATTTTAGACCATCTCTATTTTCTACTTTAATGTAACTGAATCTAAGAAACTGAACTAACTGGAGTAATTTAGTAGCCATACTACAACTGCCAAAATTTGTTCACCAGAACCAAGATCAGGTTGAGGTCTTCATGTAGATATGTTGTCTGTGTGGTATTTTGTGTTGCATCTCAATTTACAGCACTGGTATTTTAGAAATAAAAGTTGATAATAATATTAATGATACAGCTATGAGATGTTCAGTCATTATTACCCCCCTAGCAATTTGCCCATTCCATGTTTCCATGTTGTTTTTTTTAAAAACATGTACAGGTGATCAAAGTAGATTACACTTGGGGTGAGGTTAATAGAACTCCAATGCTTCTATTCAAGCTTGGTTTCTTTATTTTAACTGTGCTGTTGGGGATTTTCTGGGAAAATTGTATAGGGTCCAGATAATGCTAAAGTCAAACAGCAGGTACTGGTCAATGTGGGTTGGTTTGCTGTAAACCTCTATTTCTATAAGCAATATAGGCAATATTCGTATTTGCAAACTATTACAAATTTTGCACCTAATAGTCTGTAAAATCTGTAAATTCAAGAAGTCGTGATCTCCAGGCATTATTACCTTAATTACGCGAATCGTTTCTTGTACATATGCATATTGCGAAAGCAATGCATGGTAGTTCCGGGTACTAAGGAATGTTGAATGTTTACAATTAGGGAGATATAGCACTATATTCCATATCTTTACGAAAGTGCTGATATTCGCAATAAAAATGTGTAGAAGTCATTCTAGATTGAGAGGCTTGGTTGTGTTAAAAAAAACAGTCTAATTGATTTGACTTACCACTTCAGTTACTCCAAGGTGCTAATGGACAATATATGAACTGTAATTCGTGTTAGAAAAATATTGTTACACTTCATTGGCTGGTAATTACCAAATGACATGTTATTGGGTTCAGTGATCCAAGTAGCCCTCCTCGAAAAGATTCCAGCAATCAAAGGACACTGTGTACACTCAAAGAATTGTATGTAACAATGTAAATAGTAAACAATATTAATATGACTGTAACATACTAGTTTTTATCAACATCTCATAAATTACCCTAGAATTTTTTATATCAACCCCTCTTCCACCAAGCATATTTTTTAGTGTTTAAAAGGATAAAAAAACTAAATGAAAAATAATTATATCATATCTCAGCTTGCTAGTTGTTAGATGTGGTGAGACTGTAGTTCCTATGTAATCATTGGATCCCTTTGAATTTACCCACTGTTAGAGATTAGTTAGATCTCAGTATTGAGCCCAGAACCCGGAGACAGCATCGGCTTTCCTGTACAGCTCTAGGTGCTTTAGTCTGTATATCTATTTCTCCAGTTGTATTCTTCACCCAAAGAAAAAAGAGTTTGAAACACAAGTAGAATTACGTGTGTATCAATTGGTAATGGGGGTTTCTGAGGTGCTCCTTTGTTTGGTCTATTTCATAATCATAACCACATCAATTTTAGAAAAAATAAAAATGTTTTATTGATCATAAAACAACAATTCACAAAGTAACATATACACTGTATCTTAAAACTTCTACCATAGGTAAAAGGACAAATAAGGTGCAAACAACAGCGGGGGAGAAGGAAAGGGGGCCACCCACATGTAGTCCCCGTTCCTCCTCTGAAGTAATGCAGACCACATATATAGTGTGCATCTTAGGAGTGAATTGGCTGTTTTGATTGCGGAGTGATATTACCTGTCTGTAGTGGCCTAGGAAAAACCCACACTTTTCTGTTTTTAGATCTTGGCCCTTTTTAGTCCTGATGGAGATTTTTGCCGTTGTGTGTGCAGCAAGGCCTCCTCCTTGCCTTGCTTGGGGGACAGATGTGGCCGCCGGGACCTCAGTGCCAGCTGAGGGTGTACTATTGCGCGCGTGCGCGCGCATATGCGCGCGCGTGTGCGCGTGACGTCACCCATAGGCGTCGGGAGCGCGATGACATCATTCGGATGCGCACCCGTCCCCACCTGGCACTTAATGCTGCAGGCGTGGGGGAACCTTGATGGTCTCCCCATGCCTGCAAGCAATATCCACTCCTTCTGGGGGAGGGAGGGACCTTTGGCTGGGACCTATAAAGTCTTCAGCCGTGGCCCCATACCTTCAGATGGAGTTGATGGTCGGAGGGGCGGGCCAGATCTTGGGGGTGGATGGAGCTATCTCCCAGGGCCCTGCCAAGACGTGAGGAACAGCCGAATTAGAACTGTAGCTGACATAGATCTGGAGTCTGTACAACACAAGGTGAGCTGTTCATAACTACAGCTATGGACATAGTTAAAAGTTTTATAGTAACATGGAGTTGGTTGAAGGATGATGAACTATTTAAGACAGCCT
>CM070033.1:130857410-130874090 GCA_036250615.1 Ptychadena robeensis
TTTTTACAAAAGGTGTTGGTTTTATTTTAGGGGGGAGGCTGCACAGACACTTTATGCCCAGGAGGACATACACACTATTTAGGTGAGAACACTCAGCCAACATACCTCCCTAGGAGGCCTAAATCACTTATAATGACACATAGAACTAGGGAACACTTAAACCAGGGAGGGTGGGGGATGGGGTGCATAGAACTAGACAAGATAAAGTATGTATATTACTAGGGATTAGGGGTTAAAAAACTTTATGAAAACAAAAGAAGAGAGAGGAAACAAACTCACCTCTGACCCCTGTTTTAAGTTGCAGAGATGCAAGCAAGGAGGAGGCCTTGCTGCACACACAACGGCAAAAATCTCCATCAGGACTAAAAAGTCCAAGATCTAAAAACAGAAAAGTGTGGTTTTTTCCTAGGCCACCACAGACAGGTAATATCACTCCGCAATCAAAACAGCCAATTCACTCCATTCGAAAATGGTACAAGGTTGATTGATATATATGTTTATTTATGTTTTAGGGTGTACAAGTCTTGAAAAAGTCCCTGGTTGGACGAAACGCATCGACAAACACTCTAAGATGCACACTATATATGTGGTCTGCATTACTTCAGAGGAGGAAGCTTTTCCCTCTTGTAAGACACTTTGCCCATGTACATAGGCAAATTGTGAATGCACAGGTTTAACTTTTCATTCTCTTTTTTTTGTACAGAGGGAATTTCAAATTTGTAGTTTCTTCTAAAGACATTAGAGTAAAGGAAGTAAGTAAGTTATTTGATAAATTTTAATTATTTGAATAATTTTACTTGCAAAATTATTAACAGTAAAGCCTATTAATAACCATCTCAAAATCTGATATGCCAAAGCATGAACAATACTCATACCTCCAGGTCCGCCATAAATTTGCCGGAAAAACACAATCATTGACATTCCCAGAATTAACTTGCAATTGCATTTGGTAAAATGTGTAAAAGGGACTCATCGATTAAGAGTAGTGTCTTCAACATCTATCGGTTGCTGGAAGAGGGTAGAGAATGGAGATTTTCATATATAAGTAAATAGGAAAGAGTTTACTAGGGAGGAATGGAAAGAGATCTGGCGCAATGCTGGGAGAGTATCTATTAGTACAATCTACAAACTTGTATAAAATATTATATTAATGGTATAATACACCAGAAATATTACACAAATTTAACCACAGGCATCAGACAGTTGTAGGAGACGTGTGGGAGGTAAAGGAATGTCAAAATATGATATAAATTGACTTATGTATGTATGGAAAATGTAGTGTTGTGTGATATAAAACTGATTTTTTTTTTAAATAACCATCACACCACAATAGCAGCCCTAATTTTCTCTTTACTTTTTAAAACAGGCAGTCCTGTTAGACCTGTTCCATAAGGAACGGATGATGGCGGACATGGTTGGGGATGAGCAAATCACTAAATTGTTTAACAGGTGGTGTAAATTTCTGCCTGCCACCCTCCCATCCCGGGAGCTACAGTCCCTTATGACTAAATATAGATATTCCACATGGTATTCCCTGGCTGATCTCAAAAACACATTGGGCCCTCTAAAAATTACATAAGAGTATAGGTTAATGGCACACATGGTTGGATATTGGTCATGGCACATGTCCTGATATTACTGTAATTTGATGTTGGTTGGAGATTGTTTTTTTTATTTAAGTTTTTTTGATTGTTGATTGCTTCCATTTCCTTCCCCTTCCCCCTGCCATGGGTTACCGGCCCTTTACACTTTGGCCTATGGAATCGAGACCATCCATTCTGGAACCCTTTCCTTGCATAGCTATGGGGACCCAACGGGCTTGCACTTGAACACTAGACCAGCAGTTTGGAACCCAGAGGGTTTTGTAAATCGCATCGACTACATCCTGGTATGAAACCTTTGAAATTTATGTGTGATTTCCCTTTATCTATGTCTATGTCGTTATTGAAAAAAAATTGTTTTGTGAAATTCAATAAAAATTATTATAAAAAAAAAATCATTGAAGCCTTTATTGTAGAAATCATCGAAAGCCACCCAGTTAGTTCCATATTATTGTGATAATGGAAATCTGTGATCTCCATACTTTATAAATGAGCTCATGTACTAATCACCAATGCATAATGAATGGTCCATTTGCCCTATGATTGGCTTTCTATCAGTCCGCTGATGAAGCTCATCAATGCTGCAACAAACACTTAAATGGCATCAACATGGATCCATGGAGCAGCTTGGCAAAACCCAACGAGCATCTATCTTAAAGAAGTCTCTTCTCCCAAAATTGTTGCTTCATCTATATCAGTCCTCTCATCCCAGAAACCAGCAGAACTGGTGTTTTTTCGCTTTCTAATTATTTGATAATGACATCATGAATGTATAAAGCAAGAGAATATCAATTCTAATTTCAGCCAAATGTAAAATTTTAAAGTAAATCCTATTGCTCTACAACCTTAGAAGCCTGTCTGCCATGTGATGGATTTGCTTTAAATCTTATGACATTGATAAATGATTTCACCCCATCAGAATTGGTAGCGATTTCAAGTGCACATAAGATTTTCTACAGTTATCTTTGCTGTGTTCTTGTTCAGCTTGTTCGGCTTGCAGCAAAACGTTCCCCGTAGTGATTTGCTTTATTGAATGCTCTGGTCAGTAAAATCAGCAGTAAGGGAAAAAATCAAAAGCTGCAGCATCAATAAGGCTGATTAAGGCTACGTGCAATGAGTAGCAATGACCCAAAGGTATCATGAAAATAAACTCATGAACAAACCTTGGATGTCAAGCATATTCAAATGCTTCCTGTCAGGAAATGCATGCAGCCATTACCAGCACCTCCTGCCCACATTATCTATAAAAATAATGTTTGTTTTGTGCTGAGGTTTTATTTACAGTCCTTTACCAGATTAAATATAATTATTGCCCAATTATTTCCAGTTCACTTTTTATCTACCTCAGGAGGAAATTGTGCTAAGCTATGTGTTAGCTGAACTTATAACCTGCATTTATCACATATGGTGAATTGGAGGAAAGATGAACTGTGACTGGGGAATGAAGACATCGAGAACACCATTGTATGCTAAACAAAACCAACCTTAAATAACTTACTTTACATCAAAATGAATTGGCAGCAACAGGGAGGATAACTACAATAGTTTACATCAGGTAGTCCCCAAAACTTAAAAAACGGGGCCAGTTCACAGTCCCTGAGACTGTTGATTATAATTCATGAGGGTCCTTTCACACTATTAGTACTCTGTCACATTAACAGCGTCACAGTGCATTCATTCAAGGTTCACAGGTTTCCACAGGACATTGGTTGCACATTTCAAACTGACTCCAGCATTGCGTTATGCGTTTATACACAAAACAGCCACCACAGCGCAAGAATCTCCTATACACTTGCATGAGAGACCTAGAACAGTGGCATGTGTCAATGCAAGGTCTTATGTGCCTACAACCGAAGCATTAACGTTAACACAAAAGCTCCTGTTGCCCATAAATAATGCGCTGCAACCACGTGAAGAGTGAGAGGACCCTAAAATAAATTACAACACACACACACAATGCACTTGATTTACATACACACAATGCACACACATAACCAAAAAGATACTCAATGCACATATAACGTATAACACAAATATATACACACAGATGACACAAACATACACACATGCATAAACATACATAGAGAGACACAACACACACATATAAACAATAATTAACATTTCACATCCATTGTGTAAACTAGGGGTTGGCATAGCTTGAAGACCACTGGTTTACATAAACCTTGACAAAAAATGTGGCACTTTGTGGGCCCTTTCACACTAGCCATGTTTCATTGCTGTTACTACAAAGCAGCACACTAGCATTACCACATGGTACACAGGTTTCCATAGGAAGACAGTTGTACCTTTCACGCCTGAGTGCATTGTGTCATGCAGTTACCGTATAATGCTTCCCAGTGCATATTTAAATTATTCAATGCAAGCCCATCCCAAACACTAGTATATGAGATATAATGGAGCACATTTCGGTAACATAGTGTTTTGTTTACAGGCTATGTTAAAGCTAAAGCAAGCCTTAGTGGTGAAAATTAAAAGGCTGCTAGTGTGAAGAAATGCAGCATAGGCAATATTTATATTCGCAAAATATTGTTAATTTTTCATCTTATATTTGCAACAAATTAGTTAATTCAAGAATTTGTGATCTCCAGTCATTATTACCTTCATTGTAAAAAATATTTTCATGATAAAAAATGCCTATAGTCACATATTTTCGCGATCAACACTACTGATGGGAAAATCTTGAGTATTCACGATTACAAAGATATATCACTATATTTGAGATTTTCGAATTCTCAAAGTGACGATATTCGAAATAACAATTCTCAATTTGAATTTTCACAGGCAACGCTAATGAAGAAGCCCTAAATGCTTATCATTAGCTTAAAGCATTTGAAAATGTAACTAATATCCACAGAGTCAGCTCCATTTCACAAAACAATTCCTCCTTCCATAGCATTGCTCTTCTTGTAGGACTGTCGAATTAATCTATGTGCTCCTCTGCCCCTTACAGCCTTGCATATCATCTTGTGTAGAAATTATGGAGTGATCAAAGGATAATGGAGGGTCATCTAAGTCTTTTAGACTGGCTAATATAGCCCCCCCTAGTCAGTCCCAGAGCCTGACGGGATGGCAAGCAACACCTAATCTTAGGCTGGGTCACAGCACATTCAATTAACAGTTTACTGAACAGTAAGAATAACAGGAAACATATCCATAGGACCGTCCACTGCATTTTACCTCTCACGTTTATACTTATTCTTTTAAAAGTACAATATACCCCTCCAAAACACGGGGTCACCTTACAGGATCAGCTATTCTTACCAAAAGAAGCACCCAGGGACATGCCTATGAAAGAGAATCTTATCTTGTATTTTTTTAAATAACAGGACGAGCAGAGATGGTAGAGCTAAAATTATGCAATGTATATATTATAGAAAACCTCAATGGAGAGAAATAAGAAGGCTATTAATGCTGATCTCCTGAAAGTTCTTTTTCCCTGGGTAACTGACCTCAATACATTCTGAGTCAGTGGTTATGGACAAGTATGGGATTTTATCAGCACAAATATTCTTATGTATGTTCATCATTTAGGTAGGTGTCTCTTAATATAAGCAGTTCTGTTTTTATGTTGCATTCCTTTTGTATAATACACTTTCATGAACATGTGTACTTCCATGCACATGCCAGTTGGGCTTTAAGTAGGTTGGTGTATGTAAAGCACTGATCCAGCCTGTCACATTGATATATGACCCACAGCCTTACCACACAAGAATTTTTCCTTCTTTTATTCAAAGCGCTTTTGTGAAATGAAGGCTGCTCTAGCTCCTTGACACAGAGAATGCTGATGTCATATTAATGCAACACATACCTAATGAGCTTTGAGTCAAAGCATTTAACATTCATTTTGCAGAGAAAATATCTTTGAATGCTACATTATTTATTTTTTCTCATATCATGTATAGCCTAATTCTGCTCAGATTAGAAATGCAAATGCACAGTCCAATTTCCAGATCCTGTATGAATAATGGATTAGTCAGTACATTTACCAAGTGCAATCTGTGTAACCTATAGAGCTGGAGGTGGAGTAAGTGCAATGATACTGAACTGAGCATTGAAACGAATAACAACAGGAGTTTTAACAGAGTTAATCGTAATTCAAGTACAATGGCCTTACAGTGTATCAGTGTATTAAGTCTGTTGTCATCCTTTTTTCTTCTATTTATAACCAATATTGTACCAAACTGAGTGTCTGGTCATAACATCTAACCCAATGAGAAAATCAAGCAAGCTTTATAGAGCCTTTTGGCAAGCACATTTTAAAGTCTTTGACATTCACCCATGAAAGGTGAATTGTGCTCAAGGCTAGATTTTGAATTGTTGACACTTTCAGCTATAAAAAAGTTTAAAGACCACTTACTATGCCCTACTGTGTCCTTAACTCCAGCCCTTATATGTAAACCATCTAGTGCTTGGAAGATGCAGCACTTATTGTTCTTTATGTCACCTAGGTTTACTTTTGGGCTAGAAGTAGAACCAGGTTGTTGACCACTTTTAAAGGAAGGAGCTAAGTCATGGATGAAGATTAGAGATGGTTGAACATGATATCATCACCAAAACTGCGAAACGTAGGAAAGGGTTGTAGAATCATTAAAAAAGTATAGCTTCTAACACATGTAGTTAGTTCTAACGCAGTGCGTCTCCTGATAACATGTGTAGTGTGTACTCTACAACACATGTGTTAGCGATAACGCATGCATTACCAGTAAAACGATGCAGCACATACATACCTGTCAACATGAATGTCCCAGAATAAGGGACAAATACAGGAAGTATTGTCCCTGGCGTCACTTCCAGTATTTGTATCGTGACATTAGCAGATGTCCCACCCCGCACATTATGAGCACAAGTCGGGTGGGAACTTAGGAGTCAGAGTAACGCCCCCTTCCTCCTAAATTACCCTGAATAAAAATCTGGGAATTAGAGGATTCGGTCTGGAAAGCCACTTAAAAAACATGACTTTCCCAGCCAAAACGGGATAATTGACAGGTATGATCGCATGGAGTATAAAGACAAAAAAAAAGGTGCCTCTCTTCTCCATTGTTTTGTGTTTCCAGCTACCGGACACATATATCCCCTTTTTTTCCTTCCATGGAAGTTGATATATGCTCCCTCCCTTTCTTGGAGGGAGGAGAGTAAGGAGCTGCAGCGACTCCTACAACCAGTGATCTTGGCTTCTGGCACATTCTCTCTTCTAATTAGAGATGGTCGAATTTTTGACTTGCTAACTTTGTGAGCTGATATCATCACCAAAATTGCTGGAGAAGGGTTGTAGGGAACATTTACAAAAAAAAGTGTTGTTTTTGCATAAATTAAGTTAAAAAACAAAGTCGAAATTTCGATTTTCTAAAATTTTACTTGACTTTGAACTTAATTTGTGCAAAAACGATTTGTGTTAGAGACATACTTTTTGTGTAGTATACCCCCAACCCTTCTCTACATCTCCAGCAAGTTTGGTGATGATACCATGTTCAGGGGCTTTGCAATTAACTCGAAATTGTCAAAATCGTCAAAATCTCTACTTATGCATGCTAGCAGCTAGTGAGCCTCAACAAGGCAGCTCTGATGCCATGAGTTGTAGACCCCTATGCTATAGCAGTACTTTTTTTGAAATGTTCAGGAGCTTTGTAAGTCAGTAAGTTGCAATTTTGAACTGGTGAAGCTTTAAGGTGTAGCATATTTCCCTTATATCTGAATGCGGCTTTGGTTTCACAGATGCTCAAATCTTTTCAGTTTGCATGTTGCATATATGCATATATGAGTCTTAAGGTGCCCACACATGCATAGATATGGGCTAGATCGATGGCCGCTTTGAGCCCCTCACGGTCATCTATCTGGCGCATATCTAATGCGGCCATCTTTGTTGTCGAGTGGGATCAATCCCACTCGAAAACAGGGATATTGGACATGACCGTAAATCACGGTTGATGTTCATTGCTCTGGATGGGGACCTACGGCTGAATGACACAGCAGTGCTGTGCCTCCAGCTTCTTTGATATCGGGCTCAGCGCAATGTGCTGAGCTCCAAGGCTGATCCGTTTTATGGGCATTGAGCCATGTATGGCAGCCTTTAGTAATCAAATTTGTCAGTATTTTCTTTCAGTCTGTGTTGTTTTAGATATGCTTGAATATTTACTTAAAGCTCCCCAAAACTGTTAACAATTTGATCTACACTGGTAAATTGATTACTCCAAGTCTACATAAAATATTTCTGGAAAACCTGTGGACAGACACTCATTTTAGGAACAAAAATGGATGACTCAATGTCCCTGCAAAGTGTATTAGAATAATCAGTGTAATATGTGGGGACTAAATATATATTTTCTCAGGTTGCAGAAAGGTATTAGTCAACTACTCTGACTTCATTGACAATGACATAGTACTTGGCTGAGCACAAGCACGAAGTCTACGAACTCAAGACCTTGTTTTTCTATAAAAATGTAGTTCTTTGTGGAATCACTTCAGCGTATTATATGAGATAATAGTTTGGACAAAATGTATGGCATTAAGGAAAGTCTTGATGATGAAATTCCACTTTTCGCTTTCCTATAAAAAAGTCTATTGAAAATCAGAAATCCAGGCCAGGAAGGATAGAACTTTGACACAGGAAATCTTAAAACGTTAACCTTGCATGCAATATATATCTGCCAGTGGCTAATCCATTACAACATAAGCAATACTTTAGCCAAATGTAAATGTGCTAATAATTAAATTTGCTGACATTATATATATTGTGTCCTTTCATTTATTGCATTAACAAGAGACTCCTCCGCACTCTATTAATAGCACATAAATTAATGATCCATGCTCAGGCCTATATTAACTAATCCAGGACACTCTCAGTAATCTACATGTAATGTAATGAAATGACCAATTGTATTAATGATTGAAAAAAAAACACCACACACTGAGCTAACAGTAATAAACAAAAGTATTGCAGCAGACATGTTTAACAACTGCTGTTTATGTTATTTATTTATTTATTTCTACCCATTGCACACTTAGCTCTGTGAATCTGCAGCTGCAGCACTGCCCCTCCTTCTAAGTAAATACTGCTATACAGCATGTTACAGCAAAGGAAAACCAATTTCCTCCCACCCCCCAACTATGACCAATGCACGAATGTACAATATCCTATGGAAATCTGTGTATCCTGCAGTAACGCTAGTACTATATCATGTGACCTGCTGCATGTGAACCTTTCACAGCAGGATTATTTGGTGTAATTAGTACAGAATGTCGAATTTGTTCAACTTGTCAAATTTGTGAGTTAATTTTAAAACCCCTAAACATGATATTATTACCAACATTGCTAGGAATGTAAAGAACAGTTGTGGTGAAGTTAAGTGGAAATTTCAACTCAAAAGTTTGATTTTGAACTTAATTTTTGAAAAACTACATAGAAATTTTAATATTTTCTAATGTTTCCCCAACCCTTCTCTAAATCCCCAGCAATTTTAGGGATGATATAATGTTCAGGAGCTTCATAATTGACTCACAAATCCAGATAGTAGATTTTTTAAACACAAATTCAACCATTTCTGGATAAATTACTAAATTGCCCACAAGATGGCGATGTCATCTACACGTGATTGCACATCACCACCCAAGTCCTGCTCCTGCTCAGAGAGTTTAATCTATTTATTATAACCATGAAGCAGTGCATAAGTAAATGAGTTTTATTCATAAGAAAGGAAGTGTGTCAGGTCTAAAAATGCAATTTATATGTTATAAGAAAATGTAAAATATAAGAGAGTCTGTGAAGGTTCATTGGTTTTTCTTGATTTGATTTGTTTTGGGGACTCTTCTTTAGCCTAAAAGAGTCTTAGGAACAGCTTTGATCCTAGAACCCATTTGAGTTGGGTCTGGAGTGGCTATGAAATGTCTTCAATTCAACTAAGCTGTCAGAGCAAAGGTAACAGAGGTGATTCAAGTGTGTGGACCCACTGCACCAATGTGCACAGTTGGCAAGGGTGGAATCTGGGGCGCAGAGTCTAAGGGAATGCCTGGTGTCCACCAGAGCGCCTCGCAAGGGGTGATGACTGACGATCCCCAGGTTGCGGTTCCTGGACGCAACTGTGCAAGTTGGCAGCTGATGATGCATTACTCTTCTTTAAACCCATCAATGTTGTCTACATGTGAGTGCACATCACCACCCAAGTCCAGCTCCTGCTCAGAGAGTTTAATCAGCCACAGTTGGACTCGGTGTATTACTCCATAGTGCTAGCGGACAACGGACCACTGGTTCCCCCCTAGACCCCGCCCCTGTCCCCACCTGGCAGCGGCCCTGATCGTAGCAGGTTATATTATCACTGCACTTGCGATTCTGTATGCACATAGCTAATGAGTGGCTTTTTGGAATTGCATTGCTTAAAGCTTGAATTAGTCTTTCTGTACATTTTCTTCCTTAATTTGCTCCCTATAACCATTGGTGCAAAATACGGTAAAGTGTTCATTAGTGTTGAGCTCGAATATTCGAATTTCGAATATATTTGGTGAATATCGGCTATTCTAGAATTCTAGAAAATTTCGCGAATATGGCGGCGGATATTCGCAATTTCAAATATTCGCATTGGGATGCTTATGGGCATGAATTGCCCATTGAAAATATATTCGCAATGTGAAAATAAATAGCATGTGACCATTCATTTTAAAGGTAATTATGAGGCAATTATAATTGCGAATATTCGCAAAGAATTAAATATTAGTAGAATTATTCGCGAAATATCGCAAATTCGAATATTGCCTATGACGCTCATCACTAGTGTTCATCAACTCCTTCTCCCCTACCTAGTAGAATTATTCAGGTTATATTTGTCACAATTTTTTTTAGGTCTTATTTATAATAGTAAACTTCAATATTTGAACTAAGTAAACAAATGTCTATACTGGTAGCTGACTAGATGGCATACAAGTTTTATTGACATCAATGCAGCTCAAGGTTGGGACTGTAGATATTGGGAGATACGATAACCTCCTGATCCTTAGACTGTTTGACTATAATGAAAATGACTAGAAAGTGAAATATTGAAATTATTAAAAAACATGTAATTGAAAAATAGATTAAAATTTGATAGAATTTTACCATAAGCAGGACAAATACATGAAAACATTGGTATGGAAGAACTTATTTTATAATATGTAAGCAGAAGCAGGAATGCAGTTTCACAGTCGGCTGAGGAAGGCTGTGAAACTGTATAGTGATGTCATTTATCAATGTCTTCCCCACAACACACCGAGGTAAAAATACTGCGCTTTATATAACATCTCATTGATTTCAATTGGGATGCTTTTACAAGATAGATTTAATGGAGTTTGCCCCAGTTTCGCAGCTGGAAGAGTTGATAAATGACCAAGTTTGGGAGTCATATTTTTATGTTTCTAAATGTCCATTTACCAAGGGACATATTTTATCTGTTTTGCTTACTAAAGCTTTTTATCCTTGGGCAAGCAGTAAGGCCAGAAAATAAAACAAATATTGCCCATAAATCAGTTTATACTTACAAATTTCTATCAGCGTAATAGCCAGTAATAATTAAAATAGTTTTTCTCAAGGCGGACCTAATAACTCATTAAAGCACCATAAAATAAATAGTTTTATTATATACCATATTAGAAAACAAAATAGACTTTTCACTAGCTGTATTCATTATTATTACCATGAAGCACTGCATATGTAAATTTGTTTTATTCATAAGAAAGGAAGTGTGTCAGGACTAAAAATGCATTTTATATGTTATAATAAAATGTAAAATATAAGATAAGATCTGTGAAGATTCTCATTCATTGGTTTTGCTTGATTTGTTTTGGGAACTCTTCTTCAACTCAAAAGAGTCTTAGGAACAGCTTTGATCCTAGAACCCATTTGAGTTGGGTCTGGAGTGGCTATGAAATGTCTTCAATACAACTAAGCTGTCAGAGCAAAGGTGACGTGCGTGGACCCACTGCACCAATGTGCACAGTTGGCAAGGGTGGAATCTGGGGCATAGAGTCTAAGGTAAGGGCCTCGCAAGGGGTGATGATTTGCTGCAGATGATCCCCAGGTTGCGGTTCTTGGACACACCTGTGCAAGTTAGCAGCTGATGATGCATTACTCTTTCTGCTTGTCTGATTCATGAAACCCATCAATGTATAATTGTATTATTGCATATACAAATGTACCATCAAGTGATATTTTCTTTGTTTCATCATTTGATTCACCAAGGAAAGAAAAGTTTCATGCATTATAAGTAAAGCTAGGGGAATGTAGAGCGTTTCTCTAGCGGGATTAAAGCTACTAGCCAGATGCAGAAGAAAATCCAGTTATCACTTGGTACCACACTGTTCCCAAAGGGGATGATGTAAAGAGGGCTAGTGCCATTCTTTTGTTTATGACACTGAACCAGGATTAGTGGTTACTTACACGAACAAAAACCAGACAATATAGAACACTGGAGAAAAGGTTGTCAATTTGTTATATATTGTGTAAAACTGTTTACTTATGAGCTTCAACAAAGTAAACCCACTGGTCAGATTCTGTCTTAATGTGAACCCGAAGGTAATACCGTTTGTGAAAACAAACCCATGGCTGAGCCTTCTCTGACAAAGATAGTTTCTCACATACAATTTGTTTGCAAGTTCCAACTTGTCGTCAGAACATAACAATGGTTCCTTTTCTTGGCTGAGTGCTGCTATCCTGTTGTTGAAATGTCAAGAATAGGCAGGCATTTCTGAAATGTGCTTAGAGTATAGAGTATACACATTATAAAATGGTAGCCTTCACTTAACAGGACGTGTGTCCTGCAGGGTGAAATTACACTGTGCACTAGTATAATTTTATTCAAATAGACAGAATAGTTTTTCAATAGCACATTTTGTATTGATTTGTATTTATTATTTTAAGAGATTCAGAGACTCACTCTGTGAGTAATAGTCCACTTATTGCAATGTTATCCCAGCTCACTGACCCCAAGAAACAGTTTTTACAAAACATATAGTTATGTCTGAAAATGTGGTATATAAAAATAAACATTTTCAAGAGATTATTTTAGCATTTAAATGATATATAACTCTTCAAATCTTAAATTCCCATTTTTTTTATTTGAAACTAAAGGTTAGTAAAGCATTAAAACTTACACTATGTACTAATAAGATTTAATTAGGGGTTTACCCAAAGAAAATGTATGTGAATATTTAACTGTAGCATAGAATTCAGAAACTATGCATTCGAATAGGAACATACAGTAATTATGTTTATCAGCTTTGGATAAACATATTTATTCAATATATACTGAAATTTACTGGCTATAAGATGCATGCATTATAAGGCAATATATACAGAGGTGCATGCTTTTTTTGGCAGCTTTGACCATTGCAGGTGAGAGGTTATTGCTAAGCAACTGCAAGCTCTGCAATAACTTCCCACAAGTCTGGCTGGCAACGCGGCAGGCCATACTTGAGTTCTAGGAGGAGGAAAATCAGAGGCAGATGGAAGAACTGGTCATAAGCAAATCTTCTTCTGACAGCTTCCCAACCCCCTGGAACTCAAACTTGCCCAGTGCTGGTAGCTCCACGGAATGCTTGAGCTACAGGAGGCGGACAGACAGAGGGAAGAACTGCCCATGAGTAGCTGACAACTTCCCCACCTCGCCTCCACCTGCCAAGCACTGGCCTGCCAGCTGAAGGATTGTGAAGGAATGACCATCTGCTGCTGAATTGTCTTATAGGCCAAAAATCTGCTACATATAATCAGAGGAGAGTGATAGGAGGTTAGTACTACTACTTTTAAAGTTGGAATCAACTTTATAGTCTGGTCTAGTTTACAGTTTTCTAGTTTACAGTTGAGAACATCAGAAGTCAGTGTGGTGCAATGGTAAGAATTTCTGGTCATGATATTTAACATTATGGTTCATAGTTATTGTTTCTTGTCATTATACACAAGGTCATAGTTATTGTTTCTGGTCACTATACACAAGGTCATGATAAGTCCTTATACACAAGGTCACGGTTAGTGTTCCTGGTTTTATACACAAGGTAATGGTAAGTGTTTCTGGTCATTCTGAATAAGGCCATGTTTAGTGTTCCTCGTCATTATACATAAGGTCATGCATTTTAAACAACCACCTTTGACCATTACAAAAAAAACCTCAATATATAAAAATGTATATATTATAAGATGGTGCTAGTGTTCTAAGAGAACTAGAGATTGAGAGGACAAAGCATAAAAGGACTGAGACTAGGTGACTAAACAGTAGATGAATTAAATGTAAGAAATCAACTAAAGAAAATGGATAGGATGTAAAAAATAGAAATTGATGATGCATGTAGTCTACTGGAAAAAAATTATATGGACTTAAGGAACCTGCTTCAGTTTATAATGCTTCTGCTTTTGGTGTTGTGTCCAGGGAAAATTGGATGTTCACTTTCATGAAGACACTCTACAAGTGTAGAGAAAGCTTAATACACCTATTCATAATGCATTCATTTCTCTTAAGATTAATTTTAAAGTCAGCTGTGAAAAAATTCATGAGCTTATTTTCTAAAACCAATAATATGAAATATTAATCGAAGAACACAATAAATATACATTGAATATATGCATTTTTTGAATGTCTTAGTAGATACAAATATCAATCATTATTTTTCAACATACTTCATTTAAACATCCTGCATATGCGAATTTGATGTTTGATTCTACTATGGTTATCAAGATTGCTTTGGAAACCATGATTATTTTTAATTAAAATATACAAGGCATACAAGGCACAGAAAATAGTAAACATCTCAATGTAAACCCTTTTAGAATAAAAATAGTTACAGAGAAATTCAATAATTTAATGGGCCTAATTCAATTAATTCCCCCTTTGAGCTTATTTCCCTGTTTTTGTGAAAGCGTCACCTAAAAACATTTGGACTGATATTAAATGTTCCCCCCCTATTTGTTCAGAGGTGGTGGTTGTCCCATTCTTACCTTTTTATATGGCTCTGCATCATCACTGACTTTTAGATATGCAGCATAAACTGTGTTATCCTGAAGAAGTCCCCATATGGCACTATATATGTGGATGTGTGGAGCATTCTACCACATCTTCTGTTAGGGTCTTCCCCTTTTGCAATCTGCAGATATATTTTTTATCCTTAAAGTAGGTATCTGTTTTTTTATTTATTGTATGATACTGTAATACATTTGTGGGGATTTATGTGACAAAATTAAATTTTTATCATTTTTATCCTCTTGTGTACCTATAAAATCCCTGGACATTTGCCATCTCCATACTCTTAAGGGGTTTTTCTTTAAAAATTTTACTTCTTGGGAGGTCTGTACCATCTATAAGTATGATACCCCACACATCCATTTTCAACATATAACCCAGGCATGATTCACTATTGTCAGGAAGCCAGTCGAGGGTAATGATGTGCATCTACACCACACAACAAGTGAGAACATGTAGAGAGGCTGTATGAGATCAGCAGTATTTAGAAGTAACTAGAACTCAAAGTTCAAACTGAATTGATAAAAAAGCAAAGCAAAGACCAAGGGTTGGTGAAACAGAGCTCGAAAGATGATAATGTCTATTAACTGAAGACATAAGACATAATAGATACTTCAGCTAAATATTCCATAAGGCTTTCAATAGTAAGATAGAATGCCGTATAACATACAGGAACCGCGGATTGTAAATGTTCAGGTTGAATGCATTAAATATAATTGTTAAGCAAGATCAGAGATTGTTCCTCTAGCGATGGAAGAAAAGAAGACAAATAGATCGGAGGAAGAAAACGCAAATGATAAAACCAGCTATACTTTTGTTAGCTATTGTTTGGCAGAGTTATGAACCTCTTTTTTTATTTCCTATTATCAGTGGAGAAGGATTTACAGTAAATCTCTTAAGCACTTGCTTGAAGTAGAGATGGGTCACTTATTTTCAGAACCCTCACAGTAGGAATAGATGGAGAACATAAGCTCCTTTGAGGAAAGTAAGGAAAATATCCTGTTGATACTACACCTATTCTGCAATTTAATACTTGAAACAATACAAGGTGAGAGAAAGTATTCCTATATGCAGCCAAAAAACTGTTTAGAGCTGAACTCCAGGTTCAGCTCAAACCTCCATAGCTAGGCATTAGTGATGAAGGCACAGGCCGATTCGATAATTATAAAATAAGAAATTTGTGTGTATGTCTATGCATTGTGATTTTATAATCGCAATGCAATAAAAATAATTGCATTGCGATTATTTGCAAAATGAATGGTATTGATTTATCATATTGTGATTATATTATCACAATTCATAGCCATAAACTTTCCAGTGCATAATATCTTGAGTATTTAAAATTGTGAATATCCGCCACCATATTTGTGTAATTCACAAATTCTCAAATAGCTGATATTCGCCCCAAATATTTGCAATAATCGAGTGCAATACTACTAGGCATAAAAAGAATGGCGGCTAGCCATCAATGCAAGGTTAAAATTAGATTTAATGAAATAAATAAAAAAGTTTACCTTTAGTAAAACAACACTACATTTTGCCAAAATGCGCCAAAACTGTAGTGGTCACGTCTTTGGCATGCCCCCCACTCATTTTCAATGGGCACCTACCGATGTGCTTGTCCCATTGCGGGGCTCTGTGTTCTAAAAATTATGACTCAACAGGAGGTCTGCACATTGATGAGCCCCTATTTCAGCAATTATTACTGTGCAGCTCTGACTGGAGAGTTACTACACGTAAAATTGTCTTAAGAAGAATTGTTATATTGGGGATATCAAGAATGGTATTTACTACTACAGTTCCTTTTACCAGATGTATGAAAAGTTTGTTAGGGTGCTCCAATTGTAACATCCTGATTTACACCATTTTTACTAACCAATCTAGCAATGGCCCACTTTCAGGTTGAATGCCACCAAACACCATTCAAGCAACTTTCTGTGAGCCCATTTTTATAGCAAATCTGTACGGTAAAAAAAAACCCAGCATAAACCTTTTTATTACTTTGCATGGGGTATATATATAAAGTATGTTAGTGTAGCACTGACACCCGTAGGTGCTGCTGTGTGAAATGGGACCTGGGTAGTAGTAAT
>CM070033.1:130881697-130901839 GCA_036250615.1 Ptychadena robeensis
TATGTCCGTGTAATGTATGTGGGGGATTTTTTTTTTGAGTTTACTTCCGCTTTAAGCCGTGTTTGTAAGGTTGCACAATTATGTCTGAAACAGAGTTTCTTGTTAAATTAAATTGTATAGCATTATTTGCGCTTAAACTGGCAGCCTGGTCATAGTCGGGGAAAAAGCTATTAATTAGTAAAATTAATTATCACTTAACATTTTAACTTACCGTATTTTCAGACTTTAAGACCCACTCTGTTTTTAGAACAGGAAAAAGTGAAAAAAATAGTTAAATGTTCTAATCAGTTGTAAAATACCCTGCAGTATCCAATTCAGCCACAAAAATGGTGTCACTGGAGAGCACACTTCCGGCAGAAGATGGGGGAGATCAGGAGATTCTGCACTGTTCGTCTCTGCCAGCCAGCAGCTTCCATGTATGTCTGCCTGTAGAGCTGGGGGGGGAAGCCAAGGTGTGCATTCGGACCATGAAACGCAGGCACTATTTCCAACCGATTGTGGGGGTGAAAAAATGCATTTTGTGATCCGAAAAATATGGTAACTTTTTTTTTACCTATAGATATGGTATGAAGTTAAAATTGTTTGCCAGATTAATACAGAATCAATTTGAGAATAACATGAGGTCTGCATTCTTTAAAAAGCTAAGGAGACTCACATCTAGCATCAAAGCAGGTCAAATAAATATTACACAAGGTATCAACTCACCACAAAATGTTCTCATTGGTTATTGACATGGGACAAAGTTAACAAGTAGAGCAATGATGTATGTTGGTCTACTTATGACATTTAAAGAGCCTTATTGTATAATATATAAGACATTCGTGTTTTTTTTAGCATGTCATTCTCATTATGTCTGCAGATATTTTCCTCTCTGTTAAATTACACTTGTGCTAACATTCTCCCTCCAGAACGGCATAACATTGTGCCAGAAAAAGTGCCAGCATATTCTAGCATAAAATGTTGTCTTTATTAAATTACCAGTGCGTGTGTCAAATCCAATAATGTGCAGGGCTGCCTGGGAACTGAAAGCATGCTATGATACTGCACTGTTTGAGAAGGAACTAATGAGATTTCTGCATTTGTGTATAAATTTATCATACAAGTCATTTATCGGGCTGCTAGTCTGAAAATTAGTGTGCTGGTAGGACTGAACCAAATACAGTAATGTACATGGCTCTGGGTATAGGTTCTGCTTGGACAGTACTTTTTACCCATGTTTTGGATCCCATGCCTATAGACCAGGGGTGTCAAACTCAAATACACAGTGGGCTTAATTTATAAACCTGGACAAAGTAGCAGGCCAACCTTTATATTTATGAAAAATATATATACACTACGGGCAATTTTTAGTCAATGGGCCAAAGTTTGAAACCTCATGCACTAAGCACATACAGTTATAGGGACAAACATGGACTACACATACTTTATAGTTGTTATGATTCCCCACAGATCCTGGATTGGCGCAGGGGTGCCAGGAGCAGGGAGTCTATGCCACCCAAGGGTCTTCTCCCAGAGCCCCCCTAGCGGGAGATAGGCAGGGATCCCTTGAGGGGACCCTGTGGATTTTTCCCGCACTCGGGTGGCAAGGTCCTGCTTCCCTGGCGTACCCCTCCAGGAAGGTGTGGAGCGCGGTCCCAAGAGGAGTCCCCTTGAGGGGGAAGAGAGAAGAGTGGTCAGAAGAATCAGCGTAGGTCTAGGCAGGCAGAGTTCGTGCGTAAACGGTGGACGAGCGTAAATCAGGGCAGGCGGCAGACGTAGCGAAATCCGATAAACAGGCAAGGGTCGAGGCAGGCGGCAGACGGTGAGAATAGTCGAAAGCAAGCACAGGTCGGGGTTCCAGAAGTCAAACGTGGTCAAGGACGAAGCAGGGTCAAGTACCGGGAGATCAGACAGAATGTGAGCAAGCTCTAGCATCAAACCAACAGGATCAGCTGTAATCTTCCAGCAATGACTAGTAGGACTGACAAGCTATTTATAGGAAGTGCAACCCCAGCACCGCCCCCATGGGAGGGGCGTGCAGCCGGGGCACACTTCCTGTCAGATTCCTAAAATTCTGGCGATGGCTCTCGCTCGCGCTCGCGCATGCGCACGGGAGCGCGCACGCGCACGGGCGCACGCGCACGCGCACGCGCACACGCACGCGCGGCACCAGGACGCGGCGGCCCCACAGAAGACAATGGCTGGACCCTAGAGCCCCCCTCAGTGTCCCCCGGCGAGGCATGCCGGACAGGTAAGGAGGCAGACGGATCCGGGGGAGAAGGGGACGGCAACAGAGCGGGGACCTGACAATAGTGCACACAGTATGTGTAGTCCATGTGTGCCCCCATCCCTGTGTGTACAGTACACACAAACTGTACATGGCACAGTGACGCTAATGTGAGTGTAGATGGCAGGGGAGATGCTGGAAAATCTGCAGGGGGGCAAAGAATATTTCCTCGGTCACTCAAATGAGGCCCACCTTTTTTTTTATTATGGCCCTCCTTGCCTGTGTCAAAGACAAGCCAGGCCTCCCAAAGCCAACTGCTACTCACATACTGCATTAAAAAAGATTTTCCCGGAAGTAACGTCACAACGCTCCCGCTCTAGGTAAACCTTCCCTTATTTCTAACTTGCATGCACACAACCCTTCCATCTCTAATGATTGTGGGGATGATATCCTGTTCAGGGGCTTTGTAATTAACTTGCAAAGTCAGATAGTGAACCTTTAAAAAGAAATGTAATCTCTAGTAAATTTGTAAAACATACACAAGATGGTGCTCACGCTTGTTTACGTTTTATTAACAGCAAGTTTTTCCAGCCAAAGCTGGACTCAGCTTACAAAGAGAAGGAGAGGGGGGCACCTCAGGTTGGAAACCACTGCCCTAGACAGATAAGCTAGATTATTGGGATGGAGTCCTAGACAGAATGTGAAGATGACATGAGAGAGAGTCCTAGACAGCCTGGGGAAATTTAGCAGATAATGAATGCATTTAATTCCACCCAAAAGCAGTCTAGGCTTTAGCATTGGAGATACATTTTGCTCATAAGAGGGGATGAATATTGCACTGGGTTCTGGAAGAGCATCTTCCTGAGCAGGTAGTTATTGTCCTCTGTAAAAATAGGTTACCAAAGTTAGTCTCTTAAATGGATGCCCCTTGATTAGAAAAGAAGGTGCTAGAAACTTGCTTTTTATATCTAAAGAAAATTCAAGTTTGTATGCTGAAAAGAAAAAGGCTGAAATGATATAAATCACACTATTTTAGACTTCTTTTACTTAAATATGCTCTCTGTGTGAGAGAAGATAACAGCAGGGATATTTAGTGAACAGAGAGGAGGGGCAAAATAGGACATTCAGGATTAGCTCATTACAGGTCAGAATTGTCTGTCTTTTCTCAACAAGTCATCCCAATAATAGGGTGTACTGTATGTCTATCTTACTGATAAACAGAAAATGTCAATGTCAGCTGAAATTATATATATAAGCTATAGGCAAATGTCTTTCATATCGAGTTCTTTTTTCCTGCTGCAGACTAAACCACTATCTATCAGTTAAATCATTACCCTACATGAGGATAGATTTTTGTAATGCAACCCAACATGAAAGTAAAAACATTTCAGGACTTCTAACCCTTTCCAATTTTATATAAGCCCCAAAAAGTTAACAATGGGGGTGTGTGGCACCTTCCATCTGAAGATGTAAGTAGCCTGTTTCCCTTAAGGGCTAGGTTAGTTATTGGATGGATACTCTTTATCCTTTTACCACCCTGGGAAACCAACATCCCTCTGAGAATCTGTATTAGGTTGGGAACCTGCTGACTGCCTGTCAGGTACAAGGTACTGTTCACCCACTGTCGCCCCACTCCAGTGCTCTAACCCTGCACTTCACCCAAGATGGCAGCCCTGCACTTTGCCCAAGATGGCCGCCCGCTGGAAGTAGAGAGGAATCTCTGCACCTGGTGACCTGTACGTACTCCCCAGGGTACGTACTCCCCAGGGTACGTACTCCCCAGGGTACGTACTCCCCAGGGTACGTACTCCCCAGGGTCCCGCCCTGACAGGCTCATCTAAAGTCAGCCCCATAACCATCAGAATGCTAGAACAAGTACAAGGAATGCAGTATGAAAGAGAGAATGGTAAGTTACTATATTGAATGCATGAATGTGCCTCTCTGTGTGTCTGCATGTAAGTCGTTGTTGGGGGAGAAAAATATCTTGGGATTGTAGTTATTGTAGTCTGCCAGAGTGCATTGCCCTAAAGATACTACCTTTCTCACACCTTAATGGTTGATTTGAAATTTAAATGGTTGCGTTTGTTGTAGGTATAAAGTCATTTAGTGTGTCATTCCCTGATGTTCTAAAGTAATGTGTTTTCATAACAATAAATGACTCTGCATATTTTATAAAGCATTTGAATATACCATTTAGTTAACAATATTTTGTTTTGTTGTTTTCCTCATCACAATCTAAATTTGACCAGGGAGCAAAACAATGCAGCATTATGGGCAGGAAGTAATTAAACAAGAGTAAAGGGGTGCATTTAAGTACAGATGTCCAATTCTGGGAAGCTGTTCCTAAGTTGAAAAACTTCTCACAGACCTCAAACACTACGGAACCTGAACATGCAATCAATGACAAGAGCTGGGCATTATAGAGGCACATTATCCTTCTGTTCTCCAATGACAACTTTCTTTTCAGCTCTGAGATATTCTAAAACTAAATCATTGGAGAATGACAATTGTGAAAAGTTACAGTAAACCAATGAATAAATGTAATTAATATTAGAGACAATATTTTAAAAAAATGTGCATGATATTTTATTTAGGTATGCTAATCAGTATTTTCCATATGGTAAGTCTACATCACTTTAGCAGGGCTGCAGTATACACTATTCTGACTTTTGTTCTGTTTAGATAGTAGATAGATGTACCTTACATTGATGAAATGTCACAAGCATGTGCCAAGCAAATGGCATTGTAAATGGTATGCATAATGAATAGCAATATCTTACAAATATTTCATGGCTTACCTCCAATTCCATTAGTTGGCAATTATATTAAAAAAAACTCTTCTAAAATGCTTGGATCCTATACCATATGCTGTAATTTTATGCTACCAGTGCAGTGTAAATATTAAACAATATGTCCACCGATAACATTTTTGCAACAGCAATAGAGGAAATTAAAGTTATAAAACATAGACTGAATGTTCTATGATTCAGTTTAGTGCACTAAGCAAAGACAACATCAATCAAGCACTTGCTGACTTTTGGTGCCACAAAACAACTGTAGCAGGAGCTTATGTAAGCAGTCCACTTCCAGCTGCTCATACACTATTTATTGCAAATCAATGCAGATCCAGTAAGTGGAGGAGAGGGAAATGGACTGAGAGTTGCTCAGAATTCAAGGCTGAGTTGAAAGGCCAAATACGTCCTCAAGACAAACTGTAATGTGCACATTTCCAGCTCTGTGTTTGTGCAGTATAATAAACATAATATATAAGCACATAAAAAAGATCCTTCCTTGCCCTTCATTATTTATTCTGAACTTTTCTCTAAGCCTGCAGTTTATTTGCTGAAATTTCATATGGGCTTTTTATGGAATTATTTACAGTAAAAATGTTTTGGTTCCCAAATGCACACACCAATATAATAATACAGTGGGTACAGAAAGAATTCAGACCTCCTTAAATTCTTCACTCTTTGTTATATTGCAGCCATTTGATAAAATCTTTTGGGTTCTTTTTTTCCTCATTAATGTACACACAGCACCCCATATTGACAGAAAAACACAGAATTGTAGACATTTTTGCAGATTTATTAAAAAATTAAAACTGAAGTATCACATGGTCCTAAGTATTCAGACCCTTTGCTCAGTATTTAGTAGAAGCACCATTTTGATTGGGTTTAAGTCAGGGCTCTGGCTGGGCCATTTAAGAATGGAGTTGTTGTGAAGCCACTCCTTCATTATTTTAGCTGTGTGCTTAGGGTCATTGACTTGTTGGAAGGTAAACCTTTGGCCCAGTCTGAAGTCCTGAACACTATGGAGAAGGTTTTCGTCCGGGATATCCCTGTACTTGACTGCATTCATCTTTCCCTCGATTGCATCAAGTCCCTGCAGCTGAAAAACACCCCCACAGCATGATGCTTCCACCGACATGCTTCACTGTTAGGACTGTATTGGACAGGTGATGAGCAGTGCCTGGTTTTCTTCACACATACTGCTTAGAATTAAGGCCAAAAAGTTCTATCTTATTTCTCACCATCTTGGAGCCCTTCAGGTGTGTGTTAGCAAACTCCACTCAGTCTTGGACTGAGGAAAGGCTTCCTTCGGGCCACTCTGCCATAAAGCCCAGACTGGTGGAGGGTTGCAGTGATGGATGACTTTCTACAACCTTCTCCCATCTTCCGACTGCATCTCTCGAGCTCAGCCACAGTGATCTTTGGGATCTTCTTTACCTCTCTCACCAAGGCTCTTCTACTCTGCTCAGTTTGGCAGGACAGACAGCTATAAGAAGGGTTCTGGTTGTCCCAAATGTCTTCCATTTAGGATTATGGAGGCCACTATGCTCTAAGGAACCTTAAGTGCCACAGAATTTTTTTCGTAACCTTGGCCAGATCTATGCCTTGCAACAATTCGGTCTTTGAGCACTTCAGGCAGTTCCTTTGACCTGATGATTCTCATTTGGTCTGACATGCACTGTGAGCAGTAAAGTCTTATATAGACAGGTGTGTGGCTTTCCTAATCAAGTCCCAACAGTATATTTAAACACAGCTGGACTCAAATGAAGGTGTAGAACCATCTCAAGGATGATCTGAAAACATGGACCACACCTGAGTTTAATATGTGAGTGTCACAGCAAAGGGTTGGCTTTGGGTCAAATATAACACTCACAGTACAACACCGTTGGAACCCCCAGATCTCATACCTCATTGCAACCCTGACATTTTCTGGGATAGTAACTTACCCCTGAGACTTCGTTTAGTAGTGCAAATTTCAAGCTTTCATAGTCATATTTCAGCTGTCAAACAGTGCTTTTCTTTTGTCAGATTATACCCTCACATATGCCTACTCTAACTTTCAACACCAGATCTCCAAAACTCTTATCCCAATGTTTTTTTTTTTGTAATTTACAACTGAGCATTAACACTTGTTGTCAGTGTTCAGATTTCATCACCAGTAGTGATGAGTGGCATAGGCAATATCGTGAATAATTCTACTAATATTCGATTATATTTGCAATTGCGAGCGCATTGCGAATATATATTCGCAATCCATGCCTATAAGCATCCTAAAGGCGAATATTGCAAATATTCAAAATTGAAAATATCCACCACCATATTCGCGAAATTTGTGAATTCTTGAATAGCCGATATTCGCCGAATATATTCGCCGTGCGAATATTGGAGTTCAGCGCTAATCACCAGCTTCTGTCTGACACTTTAGAGAAAATGAAGGGGAGGGGGGTGCTGAGTGCTGCAGATCTCTCCCCTCTCTGGCTGACAGCGATTCTCAGTGTGTGACCCCTGGGCTGCCCCTGATAGCTGCCTCCCAGAAAACCTCCTTGTTGTTTTTGTTACGAATGCGTAGCTTCATATCACTATGTGCAGCCCTGTATTTATATATATATCATACACATGTGTAGTTGTTATAACTTTGTATTTTTTCAGATCACCCAATAATCACAATGTTGATTATTGTCCAATGTTGTAACAAAATATCTAAAAAACGGTGAGCTACAGATGATTTTCCCATGTTGCCCTACTTTTTTCCTCTTTCTTTTTGTTTCTTGTAAATGACCTATTATGTACATCCCTATTTGTAAATAAACCCAATTCATATTTAAGATCCAGCTATTCTTCTTTAAAAAAGAGGCACCCCAAACAGAGCACATTCTACAGGTTGAGATCAAGGGAATTTGTGGGCCCAGCCAACACTTTCGAAATGTTGTCATGTTCCTCAAACATTCCTAGAACAATATTTGTAGTGTGCTCATTATTCTGCTGAGACAGATACCTGCCATAAGGGAGTGTTGTGGCCCATTACAAGTCTGGAATAGTTTTTATGGGGTACTTGTCAAATTAGCATCTTCATGAACTCCAGGACCCTATAGCAGCACCACTCTGTCTCTCTAGACTTGGGTTCTTCCACCGGACAATCTGCTGTCTTTTCTTAACAAAGTAAGAGATGCACATTTTCCTGGTTTTCTAAACAAGAGACCATTAGCCCTACTACTTTTAGTCTATTGGCGAGTTTTGACACTCACATGTCCAGTGTAGATAATTTTGCTGGTGGACAGGGGTCAGTATGGGCCTCTTGACTTGTTTGTTTGTTTTCAGCAATTATATGATTCCAGGCTGACTAGCCTCCTCTGTACATTAATATGAGTCATCTAGTTGTTCAGTTCTGAATGTTTTCCTAGTTTTTTATATTTTATTACAATCCTCAAAATCATTTTGAAAGTAAAACAGCACCAAGCTCATACAGTTCAATGGCATATTTCAAAGTTGGATGGACATTGGACACCAATCCCAAGTTACCTGTTACCTAGTTTTACCTGGTAAGGAAAGTCTATCTACAACAGTGGTATCACATCTCTTGGATGAAACAGTGCTCAGTATATACATCAATGCCTAAAAGCATTTCTTATGCTTGGATAAAATCCCTCTATATTTTGATTCACAAAAATTTATTTGCATAGCAATACAGAGTATAAGCATGTTAAACATACAAAATGTGTTACATGTAGCTTAACTTTTCACAGCAGTCTTTAAAAAAGCTGGAAATGTATTGTCCTTGGTATAGTTAGACCTCAACAGTCACTTTAGCTGTCTGATATGTAAGAAAACTTGTTATCCAGGATTAATTATGACGTCTGACAAGGGAAATGTGTGATTGTTATCTAATATTTATAGCTAAGTTGAATTTCAGAAGCAAGCAGTATTTCATCATCATTATTATTGATTAATAATCAGTGAGGTATGGGAGGCTGGTAGGTAAAAAAGACTATGTTCCCGCATAGGCGGTCAGCGCGGGGTGGACATGATTTTAATCACATGATCAGGCGTGATTGACCAGGCCATTTTCACCGTGATTTAAAAAAAAAATTGCCCCATTATAAAAAAAAACATCCACAAACGATCAAAAATTGCATCCATTCATGTCTATGGGTGCAATCAGAAAAAAAAGATTGCGGCCATCAGCTGAGTGGGGACAAGCCAATTGAACTGAATGGATGCGATCAACACCAATTACTGCGCGCGAACACAAGGTGATTAGTCGCCTATGTGAGAACATAGCCTAAAAATTTAGTCACTAGCTGCCTGACATTGACCTGAGTGATAAAAGCTATTTTATTTAGTAAATAATACAAAATTTTAAGCAGATGTATATTTAAAATGTAAAAATATCGATATATAAAATAAACCTTAAGGTTCCCATGCACGCTACGATCCCCGCCAAATTCACTAGCGGCCAATTGCAGTGTGATGACTGCAGCCAGTCACTCAGAGGATCAGAGCACATCCTTTGTGTGCCGAACATTACTTTGTTTGGTCCCCATCAAAAGTATTGCGATTGGCCAGAAATTTACCAACAAGTCGGATGACTGTGCGATCTGGTCAATTTGTCCAGGTGGGCGCATCTGATTTGTGACCAAGCAACTGCCCAGCAATCGGTAGAACCGGCCGCAGATTGTAGCGTGTATGGCTACCTATAGTCTTGCCTCTGAGCCAGCATGATGGCGGTGCAGTGCCTCACAAGAAAATATACTTACCTGCTGTTTCCTGGAGATTGGATATTTTTCTGCCAGACTTCTGGGGGTTTGTTCAGTGCAACACTGTGAACAGCCACTGGGGGTGTCATATAATGGTGTTTAAAGGAGAAAGCATGTGTGTGTATTTTTAATTGAACAGCTTGATCATGTATTTTCCCAGCTGACACTGCTCTCACAGATTTCTGGATTTTCTATATATTTGAATGGGCTATTGGTTCACTTGCTTTGGAATCTGTAGCTTGCAAATGTGTGTGTGTTTGGGCAGGGGGGTGTTAAATGTATTCTCTTTGATTGTCTAAAAATGTATTTAATAACATTAAAGCAGTTGTTAAGTGAAGTGTTGATCACAATCACATTTTTATTGGGAATATCACTTTGGGAATTCACAAAGATTTGGAATATACTACCGTTCATTGTAGCAATATGTGCATGTACTACAATGACTGTGTATATTAGACGAACAATGTGCGATATTGTGCAAAATACGAATGTATCCTGTGGTGCTCTAAGTGAAACATGGCCATAAAAACTTCAAAGATGTGATTTCTTTTCTTTTTTGTCTGGAAAAGTGGTGCCCTTTGTAAATGGAACCTCCATTTTCACCTCTGACTGCAATGTACCACTGGAATAGGGTACCAAAAATATAGGGGGAATCAATCAACAATGTAGTTCAATTAACTGTGCATAGTAATTTATTTTAATTTTAAGCAATTTAATTTTAAAGTGTGGTATAATTTATAGAGCTGAAATGCATTGCTAATCTGTACACTTTTTTCATTTTTTATTAATGAACAATCTTTTAAGTTTAATAGATACAGAAACTGGTAGCTAGAAAATATGGCTAAGTATATATTCCAAATTTCATACAAAAACATGTTTTCTTAAACATCAAAACACATTATTTCTACATGGTAACATCATAGTGCGTACCAGAGCTGCACTAATGCCAACACAGGGCTACATGTAGATTTGAAAGCAACGAAACATGGGCCAGACTAAATACTGGACTATTTATGAAACCTTTGTTAAGGTACCCATACACGTTGCGATTTTTCGTGCGATTTTAGCCCTTCCGACCGATTCGGTCGATCGGGTGCAAATGTAGTCCGACCGATGCTGTTTTTAGAAAATCGGCCGAAAAGTCGGTCGGGTCCCGAATGATGATGCCCGTAATTTTCAGTCGGTTGGCCACATTTAAAAGAGACGTTTAAAAGATTCCTGATACAACTGGCCGATCGGTCGGTCGGTCCGTGACTAATCGGGTGAAAAATCGGGTGAAAAATCGGGCATCCGACCGACTTTTAAAAATAGCAGTAAAGCAAAAATCGGGAGTCGAAATCGAATATCAAATCGGTCCACGAAAAATCGCAACGTGTATGGGTACCTTTAGGTTTTATTTAGAATTTTTTTTGTAATTTTGTTCTCTATTGTCCAATATAGTTTTATCAAATGCTGTCCAGTGCTGCAACTTACTCTCATAGTTCCTAAGCTGAAGAAAGGTATTAGTCATGTTAGAAATCACTAAATGTATATTTATATAATTTATATAGATATATTCTCTGTTTGAACCATAAACAAAAAATCTAATTGAGAGTAAGCAAGCCATTGAGAACTGGAAAGTATTATGAACATAATTTTAAATATCTACAATTCTCCAATCATCATCAACTAGGTAGTTAAAAGATGGATTGCACAGGGATATGTTGAATTGTTAAGTTTACCACACAGCTACCCTGTTTATGCTATACTGGTTCAGAGGTCTAATAAAAAAAATCCATCCAGAAATTTTTGTTTCTGGGTAGCATAAAAACTTTTTTGTACTCGTCCAACTGTAACTCAAATACTTCTTTGATTTTGATTCAACCACAAAAGTGTGGTTGTGACTGTAAGCTCTTAATAAAGTCAGTATCAAGGCACCATTGTGTTATCTCAGTAAACCCAGGTAAAAATGCTTTGAGCCACAGGATGAGTTCATCAAAACACCAAGCCTCCTGCCTCCATCCAACCATTGATGAGATTAATACTGAGCAGCATTCTGCATACCTGGTTGGTTATTACACATCCACAGGAGAGCTGTTCCTGCAGTTTGACACAATCATGCACACAAGGCCAGAGAACCCCACATGCTGTTTATTGAATAAACTTGCAGACTTTAAAAAAGCAATACTTACAATATTGAAATACAAGATATTTTCTATGAAGCGTGACAAAAACACACTTAAATATGCATTAAATTTCATCATAGACATTTAATATTAAATAACTGTTTGCAAAACTCTGTTAAAAAATATTAGCTTGGATAGTATCAAGCTTGTCAATAGAAACTAAAGTGCCTTCTGTAACATTCTAAGATGCATTGCATTATAAGAAAAGTTTATACAAAACTCATTAATTTAATGATAAAGTTTTAATGACCACACTTTGTACGTGGATCATCATTGGGAAGGGATGGCTAAGCTAACTCTGGGAATGGTGACCATTTGTTGTAGTATTGAAACCAAAATGTTGTCCCATTCTTTTAAGATCTGCAGTTTAAGCTTCTTAAAATTTGGGTCTATAATTTACAATGACTGGTCGTTTATTCACCTGAAATTGAATTTATCATGAATTACATGTAGAAAGCACGTTTTCTATATAGAAGCTTCTAAAGGGTAAATCTTGTATCTGCCCTGTAGTTGTCTGCAGCCTTTAGGTCCATTCCCCAACTCAGCTCTCTTCATTCTATGTGCAGCATTCCATTACTTTTTTTGTAATCTGAGTTTGTGACACAAAAAAATGCATTGTGTATCCTTTGGGCTCAAAAGCCTTCTTTTATATGAATTTCTCAAATATACATAACATGGTAAATTTGTCGCACAAATCATGATATAAACTCATTAAAATATTATAAATACATTTAGTCAGTACTGTAGTTATTGAGAGATTTTTTATTTTAATTGATCAAGTTTTCCAACACACGTTTCCTGATGTGACACTTGCATTGTTAGGCCATAACTCTTTTTTTGGCAAAATGCAGAAATTCACATTTTTTGCATAGCCCCATTCAATTTGAATGGGCCGTTTCACATCTTGCACATGGATGGACTACAAAGAATACAACCACAACGATTTTCTGGCATTTTGGTAAAACATAGTGGAGTTTTGGTCTTACCGTCACCTCCTGTGACTTTTTTCTAAGGGGTACTGGTTAATGGGTACTAGAACACATAACTATAATCCAATATTGTCAAGTAAAGTTGTGCACCATGGGCCTAAACACAATATCCCCCATTTTCATGAGAAATTATCCAGTACGGTACCTCTCATTAATAGAAAAAGGGCTTTACCAGTGAAAAAAACAGCAATTCTTATTATAATTTCAACACACTTTATCAAAATATATAAAAAGTGCAACAAAAACAACTAAATTAATTTAAAAACATACAAGCAATTACAATTTGTCCAGAATGACATACAAAAACAATAATCATACAAAACCACTTCAATGTGATATTTTTTACAAACTATACATGTTTTGCTGAGCCACAGGGCTCAATACTAGGCCCTGTTTTGTTTAACCTCCCAGGTAGACTCAGGCTAAGTTTCATCCATTATGAAACTTAGCCTGAGTTAACTATGGAAAAATGTACCTGTCCGTCGGATTCCCCCAGCCCGTCTCCAGTGACGCCGAAGTTATGAAAAGGACCTCTGGGCAGGTAGGAAATTGCGGTGGACCATGTTGTGTTATTCCTACTTTAAGTGATACAACAAAAGGTTTGGGGCAAGGTTTGTCTTATCTCAGATGAGACAAAGGATAAGTAAAAGGTGGATATTCTGGATATGCAGCATGGAACATGATTTGGTTTGCTGTAAAAAAAATTAATAGCTAGGGGATCACCAGCAGAAGTAAGGGGGTCCTAATTCCATTGTACAGATCGTTTGATGGTGGAGAATTTGGATTTGTTTTAGTTGCTGTTATTTAGTAAAGGAATACTATTTCCATATCACATGTGCGTAGGGGCATTAGGATATAACCTTACTATACTTCATAGTTGCCCCCTACTACTGTATGGTGAAATTAGGTCACACTGTTGCACAGATGACGTTTGGACAAAGGTATGTAGGGTGACCATTAATCATTTTTTAGAAAGGCTTTTGTTGTAGATAATACCTGACTGTAATTCAGTTCTAAAGAGACCTCACTGATTGAATTTTACCCCCAAAAAATAACCTTGCATGGAAATCTGTGTTTCAATCTGAAAATGACTGTATTCTCTCCCTGTTCTTCCAAAATCAGCTGGATGTGAATTTCCTAGCATCTCCATGCAGCTGATGTCTAAGCCTTGAAAAGAGCAGAGCATGATACTGGTAACACATGCAGCGAACACTCACCGCATAACAGCTGATAGCTGGGATGACAAGAACACTGCTGAGCAGCTTAATTTAAAATGAAGAAGAGGTTATTGAAACAAACAGCTAAATAATGTTCGTCAAGCTGTAATTTGAGTGTTTTCACTTCGGAATCCACTTGTTATTCAGAGAGCAAGAGATGTATAATTGAAGCTGTTCATTGTGCTTTTACAGTATGCAATTACACAGAAGGAAATAATATAATAATGTGTATGTATTACAGCATCTTCCAAACTGCGATTGTTATGCTGATTAGCTAGCAGAAATTGTAAAAAAATTGCTCTAGAGCTCTTTGATTTGAGATAGGTTAGAGGGTTTTACATGATATAGTGTATGTATGTATTATTAATAATATTATTATTAACTTTTATTTATATATAGCCAACATATTACGCAGCACTGTACAGTAAATTAGAGTTAAGATGCAACACAGGAGAAGTTGAGGATCCTGCCCAATTGGGCTTAAAATCTGATAAGTAAATAAAGTATATAGAAAGTATATATACCAAGCTACTGAAATATCATTTAATCTCCCTAGCGCTTGAGACAAGCCCAGTTCGTCCAGAGTTTTGTACTGGGCTTGTGCAAACTTACCTATTCACAGAGGGCCCATGGTGATTCTAAATCGTGGCAGACCCACTGCTTGATTCCGGAACCACCCTTTTGGCATCACCGGTAATGCCCAAGAGGGGGGCATTGCCATAGACCTCATAGATGCAGGTTGACGACCTCTGATTTATACTTAAACATGTAGATGACACCATGATGTATAAATGTAGTCAGGAGGCAGATTTAGATGGAGGAGCTCAGCAGCAGTAATTTATAAGATAAGGATAAACAACATAAACCCCTAGAACATTTACTTAAATAATATGTATGTAGAACTTGTTTAGGAATCAAAGTGCTTAAATTCTGCTCAAGTGCTCAAAAAAAACATATTGAGATCGAACTTGGTGTTATCTTGATAGGTGGTACCAAATCAGAACAAGATATTTAAATAGTGGTCAGTATGTTCGGTAGGTCCTAGTCAGTAGTTGGTGACTCTCTACAAACTAAGAAAGATAATAGGTAGTTGCGCACAACCTACAGCAGTGATTACACAGCTATAGTGATATAAGTGGCCAGAAAGGCCCTCAGTTGGTGTATGGCGCCTGAGCAAAGATTGCAGAGTAAAATAGAGTCAGTATGAGGGGTGGGTGTTTAAGTTGTGTGTAGGTGTGCAGCTCTCAAAATGGAGGAGTGTGGCCCCCTGTAACAGACAAATAAGAACAAGGACAGAGGCACACAACCTAGTACAACAAATGGTTAAATCATGTGGAATAGGATAGGATAAAACAAACTGAAAAAAATAAAACAAAATGAAACAAAACAACAGACAAGATACTCACATTGAGAGAGGTTTACAAGGGTGGATCTCTCAGGGCCATGTGTTTTCCAGAAGGACCTCACTTCCTGGTTGGGGATGAGATCACTTCCTGCTTACAGATGCTGGGGGGCTAAATAGGAACAATGGGATGCGTTTTGAGCGGACGCTCTTTTTCAACCATAGGGGAAGGGGTGCAGTGAGTCTCTATATATATATACACACACACATAGAGGAGTGGACTTTAAAACCATCATAAAATAACCAGCCCCACCACTAGTCTCCACTTTCTCCCCATCCATCACCAAATTGTGTCTGCTAAGGCGTTCACCCCCTGGATCCATTTGTCTCGGCCCCATGTTTGTGGATGTGTGTACATTCATGTTTGTCTCTATCTATGTTTTGTATATATGTGTGCATGTGGGTGTATATATCCATGCATCTGTGTGTGCTGTGTGCTGTGTGTGTTTGGTTTTTGTTTTTTTCTCCCATTTGTTCATTATCATTCTCCATTGTATTCTTAACTTGCATCCATGCTTTACTTTTGTCTCCACATACAGGTGTATCATTTAATTATCCATTCTTTTGTTTATGTTTGTATCCTTGTTCAAGCATTTGCTCAACACTCCCTCCACTGAGCTGCCCTGGTCTCTCCTGTCCCCTCCCTCCCTCTCACTTGCAGCTGTGACCAAGCTCAGCTCAAGCATGCTAATCAAGGGGGGGGGGGCACTCCTCTATGTGTGTGTGTGTATATATATATACTCACTGCACCCCTTCCCCTATAGTTGAAAAAGAGCGTCTGCTCGAAATGCGTCCCATTGTTCCTATTGAGCCCCCCAGCATCTGTAAGCAGGAAGTGATCTCATCCCCAGCCAGGAAGTGAGGTCCTCCTGGAAAACACATGGCCCTGAGAGATCCATCCTCTCTTGAAAATAGATAGGCCCTAGCACCAGTTTAAGGTTCTGGGAAACCAGCTAAAGAATTAGGGTTTATGGCACAAGAGGAGTAACTTTACTCCTCTTGTGCCATAAACCCTAATTCTTTAGCTGGTTTCCCAGAACCTTAAACTGGTGCTAGGGCCTATCTATTTTCATAACTCCAAATAAGGGGTGGCACTCTACTTGATTGATCCCCACTCTAGGTGCCAATTCATATTTAGCAAATGATAATCCATCCTCTCTTAATGTGAGTATCTTGTCTGTTGTTTTGTTTCTTTTTGTTTTATTTTTTTCATTTTGTTTAATCTTATCCTATTCCACATGATTTAATCATTTGTTGTACTAGGTTGTGCACCTCTGTTCTTGTTCTTATTAGGTGACTCTCTACAGTCAGCTGAAACCCACCTATAATAAGTCTAGTGATGCCCCTTTTGGGCACAATTTGTATATTTTCATTTGGGGTGTACTCAGGTTGAGACTAACTGTAATTTTCGGGCCATTAGATGCACTTTATCACCCCAAAATTGGGGGAGGGGGAATTGCCTGCGTCTTACGGTCCGCATGCACGCCTTGGCTTACCACCAGCTCTCCCGGCAAGGAGATTTGCCAGGGATCTGTCAGATGAGAGATGCAGCCACGGATCTCCCATCTGAACTGTATGATTGCTTATGCCAGCAGAGCCCTGCTGATATAAACAATGAAGAGAGAGATAGATTAACTGCCATCTACCTCTCTCTCCGTGTCTGTAGAAGCTGCAGTCATTCTGCAGCTGACACAGCCGAAAAAGAGGGAGAGAAGATCTCCCGCCGTTCCCCCCACCTGTCCCCCCGCAGCACCCCTCCTCCCGATCAGTGAGAAGGTGATTTGTGTGCCTGATAGTAGTGCTACTAGTGACACCTAGTGGCTGAATTTAATATTGCATGGATTTGCTCATTGATCCAATTGACTTGAAAACTATTTTTCTGGTTTTCCTGTTCGAAAAACTGGGTGCGCCTTATGGTCCAGTGCGTCTTATAGTCTGAAAAATACGGTAAATGCCTGAGTTGTTTTGAGTGGACAAAAATTTACACTGTTTATACAAACTCTAAACCAACAAATTGTATCAGTGTCATATCTTTAGTGTTGTCCAAAGAAAACAAACAATGTTTGTGAGATACTGTACATGCCTCTTGTATTTTAACAATATTTTCTTATTACAAATGTAATTTTTAAGAACATTGTTAATGAATAAGCAAGACATCTAATGAATTATGCACAAAAAATTACATATTTAAATATGACAAAAAGCATGTGTAGGTCTGATGTCTTATGTAAAAGTTTTTATTAGTCTCATATATTTTTGCCTAAGAATTTAAGAAGTATTAAACCTTTCGAATTTATACATGAGAATTATGGTAATTCTCTCATTTCTGACTCCACAGTTATGAGATGAGCCTCTTAACTGCGTCGGGTATTAACTTTTTAGCAGACAAAAAAATTATGATTTGCAAAGCCTATTTATTTCACATATATAAGATATGAAAAAAACAGGCCATCAAATGTTCTAGTGCACAGTTATTAGGAATCCTTGCAGATTTGACCTTTACAAACTGATGTAGCTTTGAGAATAAAAATGAAAACATTTCAAAATATCTGTTTAAATGTAACCTCCTGAGTAGGAAAGGAATCAAGCATAAAATAAGATGGAAATGCAGAGCCCCTGCCGCATATTAGTATTCAGGTTAGATTGACCCCTGTGGGCGTGGAGCCTCCACATGAGCATTTCTGTCCATTTTATTTCCTTTTTTCTGTTGTAACTTCTGTTGGTGATACCTAGGACTTGTTTAGAGATATATGCCCTAGCATCCTGTCCTGCTGACAAAGTTTTATTAGCAGGAAGTAAACAAAATAAAAAAACTGAAAAATATTAATGTTCTTTACTAGAATAGGGGAAGCTCATGTTGGTTCTTTATTTCTGTTCATGTTTCTTTTAAAGATTTATTCTTACTTCCTGTCTTGCAAAAGAGCAGTCAGCAGCCTATAAAGCAATGGTAAATCCCTCGTATGAAGCTTCACATATCCCCTAATCAAATAAAGGAAATATATTTTGACCCTCAGGGTAACTTCAGATTTTTCACCATAGTTTTGAATTACATTGCTTAAACATAAGCTTTATAAGCTTTACAAAACAACGTATTGGGGAGGACAGCAGTAAACTGCTACAAGACATAAAAAGGTAATTCAGAAACAAACAAGGTCACCATACAATATTACTGTGCTATCTTTTTACAATCAACTTGAAGATGAGTGCCTTTCTAAATGGTTCCATAAAGCTATAACCAAGGGGTGTCAAACTCAAACGCACACAGTAGTCCAAAATCAAAAACTTGGACAAAGTCACAGGGCAACCTTGATAGTTATTGAAAAAAAAAACAATTGGGGAAGTTTTATACAGTTGTGCTCATAAGTTTATATACTCTGGAAGAGTTCATGATTTCTTAACCATTTTCAATAAAAGAATGCGAATGATAAAACAAAAACTTTCTTTAATTCATGGTTAGTGGTTGGCTGAAGCCATTAATGGTCAAACAACTGTGTTTAATCTTTTTAAATCATAATCACAACATAAACATCCCAAATGACCCTGAATTTTACACACCCTGGTGATTTTCCCATAACATGCACACAACTTGATACAGGGTTACAATTGCTATGAAAGGTTAGCATCTTTACTTGTGACCTGTTTGCTCACAGTTATTGGGCGTGTATAGAAGGTCCAGGACTAGAGATGGTCGAATTTTTCGACTTGCAAACTTTGTGAGCTTATTGCAAAGCCCCTAAAAAAGGTATCATCACCAAACTTGCTGGAGATGTAGAGAAGGGTTGGAGGAACATTTGAAAAAAAGAAGTTTTGCTCTAGCACATGTAATTTTTGCATAAATTAAGTTCAAAGTTAAAGTCGAAATTCCGATTTTCGAATTTTTTACTTAACTTTGAACTTAATTTGTGAAAAAACTATTTGTGTTAGAGACTTACTTTCTTTTTTGTAGTATGCCCCCAACCCTTCTCTACATCTCCAGCAAGTTTGGTGATGATACCATGCTCAGGGGCTTTGCAATTAAGTCAAAACCGGCGAAATGGTCGAATTTTTGAAAAAAAATTCGACCATCTCTATCCAGGACTTTCTGGACTCCTGACAGACCCTTCCATCTTACATCCAGCTCTGCACTGATGTTTTTTTGGATTCCAATATCTACATCTATTTCATGGGGAAAGCAATTGTCAAAGAATCTGCGGGCAAAGGTAGTTGCACTCTATAACACAGGAAAGGGATATAGAAAAATAATGAAGGGAAACTAGAAAATCACTGATTTGTGGTACATTTAATCATTGATATTTTGTATTTACGCATAGGTTGCTCTCAAAATACTATCCGACGCATTTCAACCATATATGTCTTCTTCAACATTTCAGTGTAGTATCTTTGATGTGTGTACATCATTATGAAGAGTGGTTAAATAAATAATAAGAATAAGTTCCATCTGTGGATATGGGGATGAACGGTCATCTCAGATGGTAGGTGCTTTGCTATCAAGGTTATGCAGATTATGCAAATTAAGTCAGAATTCACTTACTGCAGTTCAGGAATCAGGAGAAAATGTGTAAATATACATACAGTGCTGCTTGAAAGTATGTGAACCCCTCAAGTGGTGTAGATGTTTCT
>CM070033.1:130908684-130930197 GCA_036250615.1 Ptychadena robeensis
TCGCCCAGTGCACTTTCAGCATGTCAGCACTGGACGAGCTGGACTCGTCACAACCGCTAGCGAGTCCCCCAACTTGCCACAATATTTATATTGATTTTTTAAAATGGTAAAACACAGTTGTAGCAGGCTGCTTACCTCCTCAATAAAAAATCTCAATCTTCCATGATATTCAAAATCAAAATCTTCCATGAGGCCAAGTACAAAGTGTTACCCATAATAGCATTTGCAATAAACACACCAGGGTGCATGTTAAAGAGAGACGATAAAAAGATTTAATGGCCTGAAGCATACATGTAAAAAATTCACCAGTACCTCCTCTTTCATTCATTCCAGTCTTTGCTCTCTTGCAGATATACAGCTATCACCAAATGAGAGAGATGGGGTGTGGAAACATTACAAAAAAAGATTGGTCCATCTCATGTAGTTTTTAAATAAATTGTTTTAAAATTAAGTCAACATTTTTGACTTGACTTGACTTCATTTATGCAAAAACTAGAGCAATACTTTCTTTTTTGTGCCTTAACCACAACCCTTCTTTACACCTCCAGCAATATTGGTAATGATACCATATTCAGGGGCTTTCCTACTCACAAAGCCAGCTAGTCGATGTTTCATAAATTCAGCCATCTCTATAAATGTTTTCATGATGATTATAAAATATATAAAGTACACCTAAACTCACCTATTGTATTAATGTACCTAGCTGACAAAAAACATTACACAGAAAATGAAAAAGATACAAAATCTTTACTTCTAATGAGATCATTCCGTATTAATTACCTCATCGCTTCTTTTTCTCTCCAGAAAACACAGCTTCTTATGTGGACAGTCGGGAGATACAAATCAGTCACATCATCAGGTCCCCTTTGTTAACCTATGGAGATACATTTTCATCATTAACAAAAATTATACATAATTATATATAAGGGATATATATAAATCTACAGAGAACTAAATATGGAGCCAGATGAGAGAAGTAGAATTTTAAGGGTTTTGTAGCACTTCTCTACCATTGTGCCAGCCCAGAAGTTAGGAAATATTAATAAATTTTTTTGGGTTTTAGGTGCGCTTTAACACTTTACCGATTATAATCCCAGATGTCTATATACCAACTTATTGTTTTGTATGGTTTCCCTCTAAACAAACATATAGTAGGAATTGAATGCATTTCTGTTGACCTGTTTGTGAGCATCTTTCTTGATAATATAGTTATAAAAAGGTCGCTTGACAATAATTTTTGTATAAGCTGTAACCGGCAGTGGAATTTATACTTCATATGCATTTATATTCTTTCCAAGAAAGGAATTCAGCTTTATTTTTGTAAGAAAATTACAATTCTATTTAGCAACTGATAAATGACCTTTAAATACCATGCATGTATGGTTTGGACTAAAAATGTTGTGCATATAAAATTACTACATAAAATTCTGAATTAATGTAATAGTAAAACAATGTTACACTATAACTGTTAGTATGAAATAAATGTTTATAAAGACAAATACTGGAAATGGCTTGTATTTACAATACATTCTTTTAATACCCTTTGCTATAAATTGCATTCACCCTGAAAAAATGAACTCATAATATTCCAAATAACTAGAAACACTTATTTGGTTAATAATTTAGTACATCATGAAAAACAAGTTGGAACAAGTTTTATAGTAACTAATACAAATGGATATTTCAGGGAATGCATCTTAATTCTGCTTAGCTTTTTCTAATTTATTGTTCTTTGCCAGGTATATAGGAAATGCTGCCAATAAAGATTTCAGAGATCCAGTCAAGATTTGACTTAAGCTGGCCATACACAGTTCGATTTTAGCGTTCAATCGACTTAAAATCATCAAAGTTTACATCGATCAAACTTAGTTCAAGTGATCAAAACATGGATCAAAAAGCTATCGGACATGTTGAAAATTGCTATAAAAAAATGCTATAATCGTAGCATTTTATTTGTTGGTTGGGTCAATTGTATTTGATGAACACATATAACTATGTGTCTGTATCTTTCATGTGTTTTTTTATTGAAACCCAAATCATTCGATTTTTGACGTATTACGATCGAACCCTCCATGTGGTACAACTTTGGATTCGATTTCAATCGATGTTCACTGGAAAGATCAAGATATAAATTTAAATCGAAGATTGATTGTGCTTAAATCAAACCGTGTATGGCCAGCTTTACTTCCCATTTCTTCTCATTAATTTCTCCTTGCTGCTTTAAAACTATTCAAAATCTTGTCTGCAGTGCTCAATAGCTTAAGTTTACATGAACATCTAAATAATTCCTCGAAATTGGTCATCCCACCTTGCCTCTCTATCCTACTCAGGGCCGCCGTCAGGGGGGGACAGAGGGGACTCCCGTCCCGGGTCCGGGCAGCTAGGGGGGCCCGACGGTCAGCACGTGGGGGCCCCGGCGCTGCTGACTGATAGTACAGCAGCCTCTGAACTCACTGTGCCTCTGCCTTGCACAGCCCGACTGCCACTACGTGAATGCGATGCGCTTGCCGGCAGTCCAGGCATGTGCAGAGGCAGAGGACACAGGAACTATTAGTCAGCCAAACCGGGGCCCCACGGCAGGGGGGGATAGGTTAGGATTTTTCTGCTAGCAAAACCCCCCCCCGCCTCAGCCAAGTCCTTCCATGGGGCCCGGCGGACATTTTTGCTGTTCGGGCTAGATTTCTGACGGCTGCCTGATCCTACTGAGAGTCTTTTGAAGTTGCAGTTAGGTTCAGTCTTCACACCTTAGTCAAGCCCCCCCTCCCCCCGCTTAAATGATGTGCCTACTCCAGAGCATATGTACACAAAGTATCCAACCTGACATATGACTCCCCCAGAGACCCCTAGGGTGCAAATCCAATGTGGAGGTCATGCAAAGCTGATCGGTCCAACAAATGAAGTGATCAAAAGGTTAAACAAAGGAACAGACCAGGTTTCACAGCAGAAATCATGCACAGCAGATCTGTCGGAGTATACAATTGACAGTGACCCAGCAGTACAGATGAACTGACACCATCACAGGCACAGAGCTACACCAGGTGGAGACTGATATATGGACACCTGCCCAAGCTCAATACACAGCCGATCTCCAACAGATCCCAATAGGGTGATTAAAATGTATCCACAGATGACACAGGGGAGCTAGGGACTGCACCATCCAAAACACACCACTAGGCGGCAGCAACCCAGCCCCACTGTCTCCCTTGGAAATGGAAGCGCCTGGCAGTGTTTCCGAGCAGAATTTCCAGACTTTTACTAAACACTTTATGCCCCCTCCTGGTTTGTAAAGACATTACTGTATTTAGCAATTTATAATAAAACTCTTTTTCTTGAATCCCTTCTAGTGAAGTCATAATGAAAACATAATATTTGTTATTTGTACTATGATATTGATTGATTGTTTTTGGGATGTTTCCTATTAGAAATAATTTAAAATGTTCAAATGCATACTGTTTACACCTGAACTGAGGTTTTTCTGTCTGTAGTTGTGCTTTATAAAGAAATGTAGGACATATTGACGATGCAAGCACACAAGAACATTGCCATAGTTTCGTAACAAGGTACAATGCAAACATTAACATAATTAAACAGATGTCTAAACATCTGTCTATTCTTTTGGCCATATTAACATTTCTAATTAAAAAAAGAGGTTTTACTGAAGGCAAAGTACAACATTAAAATAATGATCTTGCTCCCAGTCTGTTATCTGACTTTATAAGAAAAGGAGGGGTTAGTTAGGAGTTTTTAGGTAATGCATCACATTTGAAGATGACTTCTAAACTGCACAACATTTTATATGTCTAAACATTTACTTTTCTATAACTTATCTCTACTATCAGACACAGGTTTTTCAATGACCTTGAGCTATCCATAAATGCACCAACTCAATTAATTGTATACATGCATATCAACTGCATTTGTGATCTTTGTTTTGGAGGACATTTTTCACATACTGTTGACCAACTCATTACAATTTGAGATGGTCGAATTTTTGAATTGCAAAGCCCCTTAACATGGTAGTAGTTGCTGATTGGAAAGTTTGGTACTCTGTAATAATTGCCCTCTAAAGCTAGCCATACACAGTCGGATTCCATGGCCGATCGATCACCTATCCGATCGATTCCGGCGATCTCAGCTGGAATCGGAGGTCCGATCGATCGGCCAATTAAGTGTGTCCGATCGCTACATACCACCTTGTCCCACGGATTCCTGGACGATTCCGTGTCCGATCGCTTACTCCACGAATGGCAACTCCCCCTGATGTGTGCAGAATCGGATCAGAAAGACCAACATGTTGGTTCTCTGTCCGATTCAATTCTGGGCCCCCGAACGATCGGACGTGATCGGACGGAATCCGATGGGAAACGGACCCGTGTATGGGGGCCTTAACACCTAACTGATCTGCTGGTCCACATCATGACTATTATGTAGGAACCACAAGGCTAAATGCCTGATCTTATTTAGTCCATGGGACACGGATGCATCACTGGAGCACCAGGGAAAAGACCCCGTTCATGGGATAATTAACCCTTCAAGGGACGAGATGGATTACAATGTTGGATAGGCACTTTTTTAGGAAACTACCCTGTTTCCCCGAAAATAAGGCAACCCCCTGAAAATAAGGCACCCTTACATTTTTGCCTCACGCAGAAATATAAGGCATCACCCTGAAAATAAGGCACCCCTAAAGATACTCTGGACAGGGGCAATCATAATGACACAGGAGGATCAGAAGTGGTTACTTAAATGGTAATCCCCCCTCTGAGTCTCCTGTGCCATTTTGATTCCCCCTGTGAGTCTCCTGTGCCAACCCCCCCCCCCCCCCAACCCTGATACCCCAGTGCCATATTCTTCTTCATGGAAAAATAAGACATCCCCCGAAAATAAGACGTAGGGCATCTTTGGGAAAAAAGATTTATATAAGACACTGTCTTATTTTCATAGAAACACGGTATGTGGAATGGTAGAATAAAATTTGGCTGTTTTGTCCCACCTGACCATGTGGGGAGGGGTCAAAGTTTTCTGTCATGTTAATATATAGGAGGCGAACCAAACATTAGAAGTGTCCGTCTGGCCAGCAGAGTGCTAATGTTTGCCATAAACCAACCACGGGCACACAGTTTGGCCTTCACTAATAAAGGGCCACATTCTCACTGGTCACCAGTGCCTCCCTGGTGGTATTTATTTCTTTTGCAAGGGGCGAGGGAGGGATTACCGCTTTTGGTAAGGAATCTTCTCTGAGCTATCCTTAGTGAAGTGTTTGTTACAAACATAAAGATCAGCAATATAAATTTTAATTGTACAAGGAGGCAGTGAGTGTAAAGGTAATCAGTGTAAGGGCTTGTGTCCGCTGTGTCTTTTTACCTTCTTTGGACCCATATTCAGGGTGGGGAAAAAGTCGCTGATGGGATACCTCCCATTTAAGAGAATGGGGCAGTATACACCTTTGGGTAAAAAAGCAGCACCAAAGCCTCTTTGTTCTTAACCCTGGGTGCTTAGTTGTCACATTTTACACATCTTTGCTATTCAAAAAATGGGGTGTGGCTACTGGCAACATGGGCGCATAACGCCGATGCATCCATGCAGCCAAGTGGAAATACAGCATAAAGCTGGGCATACTTGGGTAGATTCCTGTGCAATCGATTTGCAATCAATCACAGCGTGGTGATATCACCACACTGTGGTTGATTACGGGTCAATTGAATGGGAATCAATTTGCATCAAAGTGCACATCAATTGCCGTTCGATGGAGCCCGGGTACACCCAGTGTTGTGAGAAAACCTCTCACAACACGGACTGACAGCTGCATAGAAGAAAGGCAGCCCAGCATCTCCCTTCGCAGAACAGAGCAGTGACGGTCCCACCCTCTTTCCACTGCCGGGACCTGATCACAGACTGTGCTGCTGCAGCTTTCTACCTCCATTACTTTGGAGGGAGATGCACTGTCAACATGTTGGAACCCTGATCAATTGAGTTCTTTCAAGCGGGATCTATTGATCCTGCTCAAAAGGAAGGCATACATGGGGAGATTTCTTAATAGATTAAAACACGGCGCTCGATTGTACTTGAATCTATCTAGAAATCTACCCGTGTATGCCTAGCCATGCAATCGACCCACGATCAATCACAGCATGGTGGCTTCACCATGCTGTGATTGATCGCGGGTCAATCAAACCATAATCAACGTGCACCACTTTGGACATCAATTCCTCTTAGATGCGGACCCAGCACACCCAGTGTGAGAGCTGCTGCCGGTGTCACTCTCACTGGCTGGGAGCTGCAGACTGCCAGGAGTGTAGACACAGAGACAAAGATCCCCGCCCCCCTCACCCCGCACACAACACAGAGTGTGAGCCGATCACAGTGTCCTATGCGAGGACAAGTCAGCCTCAATACTTCTGCTTTGGTTGGAGACCCGCAGTCTCCATCTAAAGCAATGGACATCGACCGTGATTTACAGTCATGTCCGATCTGTATCTCAAGGATGGCCGCATTAGATATGGGCCATATAGATGGCCATGAGTGCGCACAGTGCTCGAATCGCCCATCAATCTGGCCCATATCTATGCGTGTGTTCCCAGCTTTAGAGTAGTGTAGGTTGAGCAGGGATAATGAGAATAAGGGCAGTGCGTAGCGCAAGGTAGGGGGTACTAGGGTTGCTTGGTGGTTATAATAGATTAAAACAAGTTTTTAAAACATAAATGGTAACCTCATTGGTTATCTTCGTTAGGCAGATGGCTTCACACAGTGAAAAAAAGAGACGCAAGACCAGGGAGACACCTCATTGATGGCCCCAGTGGAATGTGTAGGTGGGGGAGGCCCAAAGCCTCCGATTTACATGTTTATATTTACACAGTGATAACAGACTTACATTAGGGACCTTTAAACAGAATCATAGTAATAAACATGTCAAGTTCTGATTATCATGTATGCTATGTCAATTGCTTTGTGGTCCTGTATGTACTTCTGTGAATTTATAAAGCCCAAGGTTTTATCCTATCAAAAGTTTCTATGCCTCCATGCTTTAGTGGAGCCAATAAATGTTGTTCATTATATTAAAAAAAGTTTACATTGTGTGTGTTTAATTTTATTCTCCTTTTAATTGCTCTTTTTATGGCTTTGCTCAGAATGCAGTTATAACTTTCTTTGGTCCCTGTACAGAATAAATTTTCCTGTTTGGATTCCTAGAATGAAAAGAAGAGCCCTGCCCTATATATTTTAAACCTCGTGTAGAGTATACTATTCCCCAACCTATATGATTGGAAAGAGAGTTGAAACACACACAGGAATAATCTTAATTTCCAACTGATGAAACTCAAGTCACATTATATGTAAATTATCGGTTAAATAACTTGTGGTTAAATAATCTAGTGCAATAAACCGAGCGCTCATTACTAGAAAACAATATCTGTAATAAGAATACAACTATACGCCTTATTAAACTTCTTTCAGAGCTACAACAGTTTATTTTTACTTTTATGTAATATTATAGTCTGGAAACTGGAAACATAAAACTTTACCCATAGGCCAAAAAAAATCATACTAAATGATGACATGTTGAAGTATGGATCCACTCAGTTTAAGAACAGTAGGTCAATAGAACTTCAATGATGTCTTCTTCATCTAACTGCATGGATTAACTTCCTTCAGTAGAGTTAGGCAGTGGCCTATAGGTCCTCAAGCTGAATGTCACTTGAAACAATCCTGGTATACTTACCCATTGCGTCTAAATGAAATTTTATAATATAACATGAAATATTCCATGTAGAGTTTATCTACTCTCTGCAGTCATATCATCTTTAATGGCTTTTCATAAGGAATGTCTGTGGGAATTATTCACATTCAATCCAGGAGCATTTCTCGAGTAAGCTGCTGATGTTGAATAAGAAAGACATAATGCTGACCCCTTCTAGAAAATATATAATTCCACAAGCTAACTAATTGTAATAGTACAATCATATGACAGGTTCATACATGGATGAGCTCTTTGTGCCTTTTCACGCTATAAGCTTTTTTAACCTCCCTAGCGCACTGCTGAGGTCCAGATTTCTGTACCAAAAGTGCACCATAGACTTCAATGGTAAATTTTTCTTCATGTTGTAGGCATGTTACTTCTCAAAATATGTCCGTACAAGGGTCTAATAGGCATCCTGAATATAATAGTGTTTGAAACAACCAATTATGTAAAATTAAAATTTTTTTTTAAATAAAATAATGAAAAAACACAAAAATCAGGGCACAAAGCTATGCTGCTATGTACTAAACATCGCCCACATAAAGTCTCTGGTGCCCCAGATGTGCCCATTTGCAGTTAACCCTCTCTAACCTGGTGTGATGAAAATGGGCACATTTGGGGCACTAGAGACATTATTTGGGTGATGTTTAGTACATAGGTGCACATTGAAAGCAGTTTTCTACATAGAAACGGCAGCATCTCGTCCAGTGCGATAGAAGCAGTAGCAGCACTGGATGAGATGCTGCCGTCCTGACCGCTAGGGCGGTTAAAGGGATGTGTTTACACTGTTTGCACAGTGCACATATGCATTTTTGACACGCTTGCGTATATATATTTTTTTTTATTTGACAATTTCGATGATTGTGAATTAATTGCAAAGCCCCTGAACATGGTATCATCACCAAACTTGCTGGAAATGTAGAGAAGTGTTGGGGGTATACTACAAAAAAGTATGGCTCTAACACAAACAGTGTTTGCATAAATTAAGTTTATGCAAAAACTGGTAGAGCAAAACTTTTTTTTTCCCAATGTGCCCACAGCCCTTCTCTACACCTCCAGCAATTTTGGTGATGATACCATGTTTAGAGGCTTTGCTCACAAAGTCAGCTAGTTCAAAAAATTTGACCACTACACGTCAAGTGGGAAAAATATACTGTAACTTAATGCATACATTAACAAAACACGTCTTTGCGCGTGTACAGTGAAAGGGCCCAATGGAGCAATACATTCTTCCTCAAATGTTTGTAAATGCAGGCATCATAGACAGGTGCTAGATCTTATACACGTTTGGCAATGGGGATGAAGGAAACACCTGAATTCAATTATTAAGAGCTATGCACATATAATTATTTTTCACATAGTATAGACACCATTTTCTTTTCAAACAGAAATACAATTTGAAGCACTTGATGTCTGGGTCAGAGATGTCATAAACCTCACAAAGGTTGGTTGTTATGCTCTAATAGACTCTACTGGAAAAAAATAGTATTCATTAAAAGAAAACCCGCTGAGTGTGGTGTGTCACAAAATCTACATATTCATCTGACATGTCATGAAGAATGTAATTGCTGAGTTGTGTTGTATTATAGTTCTATACATCCATCTGAGTACAGATCTGGTATTTGTCCTGTTACTTCTAAATATTTGCTTGGGCAATGGACAAATGCAAACTTTCCATATAATGCAATGTGAGGTGAAAACATGCCCCAAGAGAAGAATTATTCCTATGTGCTCGGGAAGTTTTCACCCACACACAATTATACATGACTGAATACAAGGCCATGCATAACAATTTCTTTCCATGCTTTCCATGCTATGAACTTAACAGGCAAAGAAAAACAACTGTTGCTGCTTCCTGTATTTTCAATACATAAAATGTAATTAAAATGTAATTACGTATATAACAATAAATTCATTATAAAGTTTCAATGTCTATATAAATAATAGATAATAATAGGTAATAAATAAATACAGATTTTTCATAATATGTGTGTTCTATGCATTCACTTGTATTCAACAAGATTATCATTTAATATTGTAAGTAGGAGAGCCTTTTGCCTTCTCTCAGGATAGCTTTCCTACAGGTATCTGTTGTCCACAAAGTAAGTTCCAACTAGACACATCCAGATTTACAAAGCTTTTAGTGTCAGGAAAGCTCAAAAAAGCATTTCAAGATTGAAATACCTTAGGCTGTTTGCTGTAAATAATAAAATGTAGCACATAAAAATAGATTCTAGCCTGTCCAGCTGTAACTTTGCATCATGTCCAATGCCAGCAAGGGAATTGACCAGTCCAAAATATTGCATCCAATATTTGTATGTACCCTGTGGTTTCAAGTTGCACCAAACAACAGATGTTATAGAGAAAAAAAAACTTTTATCACACAAATATGACATATTAACACAATATAAAATACAGATATACTTTACAAGCCTAGTTTATACAAAACTTCCTCAGTAGGTTTAAGTAGCCCAAAATTTTTGTATTTAATGTATTTTGCCCCTTAAGGAGTTGACTCTTAACCTCCCTAGCGCTCTTGAAAGGTCCAGATTTCTGTACCAAAAGCTCACCATAGACTTTTTTATGTTGTAGGCCTGTAACTTCCTAAAAAATGGCCGTACAAGGGTCTAGTAGACATCCTGAATATAATAATGTTTGAAACACACATTTATTCTAAAAAAGTACATAAAATGAATAAAATATATGATTTGAATGATAAAATCTCTTAAATACTTATTTGGTATGAAAGATTCCAAAACAGTATGTATTCCTATTTATGAATATTTTTAAATTTTTATTACAATTGGAAATGTGTTTTGTTTTACTTTACTTTAATGCCTATTGGCACCCTCACTGGGGGCAGATGTGCTCTTTGAAGTTAACCTAATTTACATTGAATGTCCCGCGGCCCCTCCGCCCCCACCCCGATGTGACATCATCACGTCACTGAGGGGGGGGAGGGGGTGAAATTGGCTTGCTTCAGTGAAGAACCCAGCTAAGAGGAACGGATCCACCTGGACAGCAAAGAAAAGTGAGTCTTCTGCCGGGGATCTGATCTTCGCTGGACGGCTCCATCTCGTCCACTGCAATACTGACAGGAAAGCACTGGACGAGATGGAGCTGTCAGAAGCGCTAGGGGGGTTAAGGAGTTTAAGAAGAAGACTTTTAATACCTGTATATTGGATACAATGGAGCAAAAAAGTATTTAGTCTGCCACCAATTGTGCAAGTTTTCTCACCTAAAAACATGAGAAAGACCTGTAATTTTCATCAAAGGCCACCTCAACTATAAGAGACAGAATGGAGGGAAAGAATCAAATTTTCTGATTTTTAAAGAATTCATTTGCAAATTATGTTTGAACATAAGTATTTGGTCAATATTTGTTTGTTGGCAATGATGGAGGTCAAACGTTTTCTGTAAGTCTGTAAGGTTTTCACACACTGTTGCTGTGAAGAAATCAACTGTGGGAGCAATAATTAGAAAATGGAAGACATATAAGTCCACTGATAATCTCCCCCTTGATCTGGTGCTCCACCCAACATCTCACCCCGTGGGGTCAAAATGATAACAAGAACGGTGAGGGTCAAAAATCCCAGAACCACAGGGGGACCTAGTGAATGGCCTGCAGAGAGCTGGGACCAAAGGGAAGGGAAGGTTATCATCAGTAAAGCTGGGCATAGAGGTTTAGATTTCCCAGTGATCAATCTTTTAAATGATCGTGGCATGCAATTGAAAACATGAAAAAACTGCAGAAGGGGAAGCGTTGAGACACCCGTTTGTGCCGAGTGATAACAGTTGTAAATAGCTTTATTATGATTTGTTGGTTCTCTTTTTAATTGCACAACTTTGGGAGCAAGTGACATGATGAGTCACTTTTGTACATTTTGTAAATATTTTGATACTTTAACACAAATAAAATTATGGTTTTGTTCAAATTACAACCTGTTCATTGTGTTAACAAAAGCAATATTATGTTTGTACACACTCATTTTGGGTTTGAGTGGTGATAGCCCAAAAAATTTGGATTACTCCAAAGCAAACCAGATAAATTTCCTTGAAATAAAAAAAAATGAAGGCACAGAAAAGGGTAGTGGGTTGTGGCGTTCATGTATCGGTCGCTGGAAATGATCACATAGCTAAAATAACATTACTTGATTCCCGACCGATCGACTAAAATTTTCAGACATGTCCTATTCCTGCTCGATCAATTTTACGTGCGATTTAGAGTCAAATTGATCGGTTGCGGCGGTCGATCTCACAGAAATCAAGACGTCTATTTCCAGCTTTACACACTACGCCACCAGGGAGTCAAATCCTACAGTGCCAGATGTGTCCCCTTGCTTAAGCCAGTACATGTTTGGGCCTGTCTGAAATTTGCTAGAGAGCATTTGTATGATCCAGAAGAGGATTGGGAGAATGTCATATGGTCAGATGAAACCAAGGTTGAAAACTCAACTTGTCATGTTTGGAGGAGAAGTTGCATCCAAAGAACACCATATCTACCTTGAAGCATGGGTGTGGAAACATCATGCTTTAGGGCTGTTTTTTGCAAAGGGACCAGGCTGACTGATCTGTGTAAAGGAAACAATGAATGGGGCCATGTATTGTGAGATTTTGAGTGAAAACCTCCTTCATCAGCAAGGACATTGAAGATGAAACATGGCTGGATATTTCAGCATGACAATGATCCCAAACACACCGCCTAGGCAACAAAGTAGTGGCTTCGTAAGAAGCATTTCAAGGTCCTGGAGTGGCCTAGCCAGTCTCCAGATCTCAACCCCATAGAAAACCTTTGGAGGGAGTTGAAAGCCCCCAAAACATCACTGCTCTAGAGGAGTACTGCATGGAGAAATGGGCCAAAATACCAGCAACAGTGTGTGAAAACCTTGTGAAGACTTACTGAAAAAGTTTGACCACTGTCATTGCCAACAAAGGGTATATAAGTATTGAGCTATGTCATTTTCTGAATTCTTTCCCCCCATTCTGTCTTTCATATGATGAAAATTATTGGCCACTGTCATCTTTTTTAATGGGATAACTTGCACAATTGGTGGCTATGTGGTGGTATATTATATTTCAATTAAGGGGCTCATATTTTGTTCCATGAACATCTCTCTTAAACAGTCATGTGAGGGCACTGCCAACCCAGTCCCTGATCTCTCTTCCTTTCTGCCCAATCCTTGGTTTATCTCAACCTCTCCAGCTAATTGTGGGTTTGCAAACCCACTATATTTTCTTGTCTTTTGAAAAGCATAATGGTTCCCTCCTGCGGTCATGTTCCCCTAAAAGGGGTTCCTGTATCCTGGATAAGAGGATCTTGGGTGATCCCTTGTGCAATATTGTCCCCTGAATATGTATTCTATAGTTTAATACTGTACAGGAGGGACAACAATGCCACTAAATATGAGGCACAAAACTGAAATATGTTGCATTTCAATATACATGTATCAAACTTTTCTTGATAAACTTTTATAGCTAACTGTCAAAAAAAAAAAACTCGGGACTTTTTATCCTGAGCGCCTTTCTTCCACTTCCATGTTTTTTATGTTTTTACTCTAATAGCTAACTATGTTGAAGACAACCTTCTTTGAAAATAATTTTCCACCACAAAGTAGTAATTGTGAAAACTAACTTTGTAAATCTAATGTGTACTATGTATTGTTTTTATAGCAGAAGTTTTTATGATTGTATTGAAAAAAAAACATATACCAACTGTTGTTTGGTGTACCTTCAAACCCATATGGAACAGACAAATATTGAGAAATCTGAATGAAGGAGGGATGGTGTTTGTAGTTACTGTATTTTCCGGCGTATAAGATGACTGGCCTTATAAAACGACCCCCAACTTTTCCAATTAAAATATAGAGTTTGGGATATTCTCGCCGTATAAGAACACTGCTCTTCCAACGCAGACCAAATAAAATTTTAAAATGACTTTCAACTCCCAGATCTCCAACACCCTTAGAAATCCAATCTTTTTTTTGGATTAGTACTTTACATTCCCAATTTGACACCCCTATCTGAACCTTATATGTTTCCCTGCAGTTATCCATAAACTGTATACATCTGACAATAAAATAGCTGAAACCTCAATCTCCCTGCAATACCAATTTCAGCCACAATGTCACTAGTGAGCACACTTGCCGTCAGTAGACACCAGCTTTTTTCACACACATCTGGAAGGAGAAGGGGGGGGGGGAATGCTGAAGACCTCTCCCTCTGGCTCCTGTCATCCAGCACACCCCTCTGACTTTTGCACACATTTTCCTGTGTTCAAAAGTAATCTTATATATGCATTAAGTGGTATATCAACTATGTTTGCCAACATAAAATATTTTCTATTCTTTAATTTAATTTATTTAGACAATAAAGAACAACACAGAGGTTAATTTGCTGAAGTAGCTGAGACTCAACTCAAAAACCATTCAATTCACTTTAATAATCCAGTCATATGTACATTAAATAGGTAGACAGAAATTTGACATGATTGACTAATTAAGTCACATATGATTGGAATTAGAGTGAAACTTGTGTAGAGTGAAACTACACAACGTTAGTTACATTACAATTCCTGGTTATTTTAGAAAATTACCCTCATTTTCCCTGAACAATGCAATCAAAGTGTTCAAATGGAAGAAATAGATACAATTTAAAAAAAATCAATTTTGCTCCTACTTGCAAATCCGTTTTACTACATAGTTTACCATGTTTTTTTATCTTGGGTTTTTACTGGCTTAAAATTAAGCTTCTTTTCACATGAAGTTGTTTTCCAAAATAGGATTTTTTTTTACCTATTTATTATTTTAAGTGGAAATATTGGAAAAGATCTTTCAGAAGCAGCAAGAAATTAACAATAAACATAGATTACTAAATTACCAGTATAGAAAATAGAAAACAAATTTGATATTTTTTGCATTGGAAGCAAGCTAAATGGGAAAGCAGCAACATAGTGATAGCAACATAGTGATAAAATAGGATTTATCTTTTAGTGCACGTGAAACAGTGCAAGCAACAAGCAGAAGTAAAAGAGGCTCGCTGATACCAGCAGGAAATATAAATCCAACTGAGTAACAAGATGCTTCAAGAAGGTCAGGCATCAGTTCAAGGCAACAACTATTGGACAGCAAAGTAAGAGGAATTTATTGGCATTTAGTAAGATACTGTGAGTGATGTCTAACTACATAACTGGCACAGACCCATTCATTATTTATATTTTTGTTATTTGACATTTGAGAACCTAAAGTACACACAAGCATTGGCAGACAGTGGTATGCTCTGAGAATAAAAATCAAGGATAAGGAGATTAATGGACTTGTTATAAAAAATGTCAGTCAGTGTGTGCCATCATCAGAAGACAATGAAAGCATAGTATAACAGCTGTTTCCAGATGTGGGAGACTGTCCACTGATGGCATATTTCTGTTTTCCTTATGTATTATAGTTTTGTGGTTGGGAGATGTTAGAGGTTGAAAGAACCTAGCACTATCCCCCCACCTCACTGTTGTGTGAGGATTTTCTCAAATACAGAAATACACATAATCATATATTTTTAATATATATAATGGGGGATTCAGAGGTGCCTTGTCGTTAGGTCATTTAAACAAACATAATCATTAAAAAATCACATTTAATTAAATTTCTTTTAAAAACTTCTCAGTTGGTGCAACATAGTGCATATTGCTTTGTCAGACATATAAAAAAAACACATTGCTCCATAAGGGGAAAAAGGGGCCTCCTACAGTGTAGTGGACCCTGTTTCACCTCGGAAATTTGGACAACTTAGTATATTTATGCCCCCACACAATGGGCATAACATCAGGCTGTATGTGGGATAACCTTCGACGCATTTCATCCCCATGAGACTTTGTCAAGAAGACCCACACACTACAAACAATAAAAATCAATATCAAACACCATATCCATTTTTCATTTCACCTTCATAAGGTTAGCTTAATTTTACCTGTTTCAATCCATGGACCACTGTTTAGTCGGAAGGTCCTGCCATGCCATTCCACCTGCAGCTATACTTTCTACACTTTTTCTAATGCACAGCTGCATGCATTTTCTCATGCGCTGCAGTTAGGGGTTAAAAACGTTAAATGCAAACAAAAACGCATATGTGCGCTGTGCAACATGCATGCATTAAGGCATACACATTAAGGCATGGGTTTTGTTAACAGATGCGTTTAAAAAAAAACTTGTATAATGATGAAGGGCCCAAAGACTGAATTAGTAATGTGAATGTTTTATTAACAACAGCGTTTATGTAACATATTGTATGTACATGTGTCATTTGTATAATTTACAAGAGTAAGGTACTCAGTGGACATCTTTACCAATTAGTTTATTGCTATGTAGCATCTCATCTACCTCTTTTCCAAAGGACTTCCACACACATCCACAATGGTGGCTACTCCAAATGTTTTTGTCACACACACTGGTTAAAAAACACTAAATGTATTACTGTATCTTTGAAATATTCTTGTAGAATGTCAAGGTTGTCATGTGATGGAGAGAGCAAGAGAGAAATCCTGAAAGCATATAAAATAGTATAATGACCTTAACCCAAAATAAAAACAAATCTGAACTTTTTATTCTTCAAAAACACCTAAAATGAAACTTAACTTATTAATAAGTCATAAAAAAGATGCAATCCTAGCTTTACTGGTTCAATGATACAGTAAGTGTTAGGTTTCTTTAAATGTCAAAGACATCAGTACACAAGGACAAGGGGAAGCAAAAAGCAATAAGAGAGTTTGGCTGAGGTTTGCTAAGGACCATCCTCTGTAATGAGTCCAATTCTCAGCTTTGCCTAACACCTGAAGATACCAGAAGCCTACAGTCCATGGTTTCTCCCACGAACAGAAATAAATAAAAGAGGGTCAGTAATGATATGGCTTCAGTAAGCCTAGAATTGGGCAGATGTGCCTTTGTGAAGGACGCATGGATGATGGCCAAAACATGGGTATTATAAAAGAAAATTGCTTCAATGTTCCTCAACAAAGATTGGTATTTCCAGCCAGACAATGCTCCATGCATTGCTCCACACAGAAGGGACTGATAAATCACATACATTCTTTCTTATCCAGCCCAATTTGAACAAAATAAGTTATTCCTGAGTGAATAACTTGCATCATTACAATCGTTTGTGCCACACCCCAACTAACTTGAAGTTAAACAAAAGAACAACTAGAAAAAGGGGCATGAAATACAGGGTTTCTAAGACACAACACTACTTCTAAATAATCATATTAAAATTGGTCTTTATTCAACATATGACCTGAATATAAATACAGTTAATACACAAATACAGTAAATACACAATCACTATACATCTAGTTTTGTGTTATACAATAAAAGCCTATGCGTGATATTGGATCACCCACATCCGTCAGGTATACGGTGGGCACGAAGCCAACCACCCTCCCTTCCAAGACCTGGCGGAAGTGGGGAGAAAGAAATCACTACCAATCAACCGAAATGGTGTCCTATGACTCGACACGTTTCGCCCCTCATTTTCTCTGAGCTTCCTCAGGAGAGACAATATAAGGACACAGAGTGGTATGAAGTTACCCAACAGCTTTATGCAAAACAGGTGGGACATGGAACTGAAGCTGCGATAACAAATCAGCATATTTCCACCAAATATATATCTATACATGTTCTTTTCACCTGATAATGATGGAAAGAAAACGTTCTCAAGACAAGATAACTTGTGAATTTGGTTCCCTTGATGGTTACAAAGACCAAGCCATCATCAATAGGTGCAGAAATCCACAGGTATCTTTTGTACATGCTAAGAATTTTTTTTACCCTGAAAATGTGAGTAGCCACCACATGTAGCGCCTAGAAACTGCAGTATAATAAATTGCTGTTCTATAGATTTCCCTTGAGAATATAGCCTGGGTGAAGCTGATGAACTTGTTTTAGTATTCTTGCTTACTAACCATGTAGCTCTGTAATTACAAACATCATTAAAATGACAAGGATAAGAAAGATAATTCATTTTAAACACTTAGTAAGTATCTTATAACTACGGTTTATGTTTTTTTTCCTTTATTCCACTGTAGTATATAAATGACCCTTTCAACACATTACCTTGTTCCTCTGTGCCTTAGCTTTATTATTTTCATGGTGAAGGCTATAGACAAAAGACACTGTTTACTTCCATCCTTTTATCAGCATGATGACAAATGTGAAACATCCCCAGGAGATCAGTAATCAGATGGTATTGGGAGGTGGAGGAAATTCTTGGGAGTACTTTATTTAGCCTGTATCCTCTAGAGAACATTTCCTATTTATAACTGCAAGCTTGATAAAACTTAGTACATACAGTCTTGACATGGATATAAACCATCCTTTATACATATCAGGGTCTTCAATAAACAACATAAGCGACAAAAAGAACCTTCAAAAAGCAAATAGAATTTACTCCACTGACCTGAACATTGTGATGTATTATGAAAGCATACATTCCCGCCATAAAGTTATTTTATACATTTTCCAATAAAGTATTCTGTTATTCTAACAAATTGCTTTGCACATTGAACATTTATTATTCCAAACAGCAGGGATCATCTGTATTAGGTCTACACAATAACATGTCAATCCAAACCTTATCCTAAATCTAGCCTAGATTGTTTTCAAGTTATTTCATTTATTTTATTTTGTTGTTGTCACATGGTGTACTGTTTTTGTTTGTCCTTGGACTGTTTGGATGCCGAACCTGCAGGGAGGGGTAAGCAATGTATTTTAGATCTAGGCACATTTTATTCTTCACTAACACTAGCAGCTATACAGAAACAAAATATATTACTGCAATAAACTTAACATAATTTTTTAATCGCTAAGATTATGTGTGGCTATAAGGAGATCTCTTATTCTTTTTATGTTTTGATAGGTAAATTTTCATTGGAGATTTCTGATTGTTTAGATTTTATTTTACTTGTCAGAAAAGTCTGATTATGATATATATATGTAGGGTAGGGTAGGGTTTAACTTTTATGTAAAAATCTCATGCAGAGATATTATTCAAACAATGTTTATAATATGCAATGATTTAGGATATATATGTCATTCAGTTAGGGTTAACATGTACATTTTGCCCTATATAATGCGAGGAGATATTAACAGCCACTCAATGTTATCCATATGGGTGACTGCCCAAAAATCACATGAGGGGACATGAGGCATTCTCCAGGCAATTGCGGTTTTTGAGCAGTAAATAGGCAGTTGGTAACCATACATATAGAAAGTGATGGCCAAACTGTACGCCATGCGGGCAGTTCGGGGCGAACACAGTATGTTCTGTTCTTCTCACCGGCGACCAATAGGGGTGTTCAACCCGTCCCCTTCGCCAACGAGAAGAAGTCTATAATTCTTCCTCCGGCCAGACCGTGCCTGGTCTGGCTGGAGGAAGAATTATAGACTTCTTCTAATTATTTTTACTAAGGACTGGGTAGAGACATCTGATCTCTAGTGCTTTTCGGGCAGAGGCAGGAAGTAATGTCTGGCAGACGTCACTTCCGGTTTAGGAAAAAGGAACTGTACATTCCATATACTGGAAATTACGCCAGGGGCCTGACCTCAGGTATAGCGCCAATTCAATTTCCCTGTGAACAGGCGGACGTCGGACTTTGTTAAAGTAATCCGTTCAACCTATTTACAGAAAGTAAGCCTCCAACATATACATACTTAGTCATATATTTGGAAAAAATGTCTTCAACTTTGTTTCTGCACCTGCTGTTTTTAATATGAGAGCCTTGCATAGAAGGATAAAAGGGTGTGTGCCCCCTCCTGCTAATGCCAGGCCCCTGGAAAATGGGTGCCAGTGAAAGATTATGGCCATCCTCCAGAGCCTGACTAGAGTTGGTTCCAGACCCCACATTAAGGTAGGTGGCCTTTTCCCACAAACTATGCTCCAGGAATGTGAGGTCTGGGGTGGTAGATTTATGTGCAATCTGGGGACCATAGATCCTTGCCTCTCTATGGAATGAGTACAGAGGGCTTACATGTTATCTTGAATAGGTAAAATGAAGCTTAGAAATATACATGCTCACACACAAACAAGACACAACACTTATACTTATGCTTCTCAAAGTCACTTCTTCAACTTATTATGTAAATTGTCAGATTGTTTGCTATTAATTTACAGAGTTAGAGATTGATTTGACAGCCATTTCAACTATAGTATTATTTTAATTTCTAGAAAAGCAAAAACGTGAATTCAGGTTCATATGCTGTTTGTTTCACAGTGGTATAATTATTTTAAATAGAGCTTCCCCTCTAAATGACTTAAATGTATATTGCCACCAAATTCTATCCATCACTATTTATCAGATATCCCAGTTCAGATGTGTATGCTTGAACCAGTGACTCTCCCCATGGAAAAGGATAAAGAGGGACAGCATCTCTTTAAAACTTTCTTTAAAAACAAATCAGTTTTTTGCAGCTGTTTTTTTATTGTTAGTTCTGATAGAAGCGATATGTCAGTTTTATAATAGCAATATAAAAACAGAAGTGTTAAAGAACATTCAAATAACTTGTTGCATGAGACAATAATACTTACTGCACAGCCTACATTATCGAAGAAATTGTATTGCTCTGAAGATCTAGAAGAAGAAATACAAGATGCATATGTAAAACAAATGATTCTGTATAGATGTAACTTTGCTCAAACTAAAACCCTGGTCTCTAACAAGATTCTCAAAACGTGTGAATAAAAACAACAATTCAAACAACCTTAGGGAGAAATCTGCTTCTCCCAGCCTCCATGCTTTTCTAAACTCTTCTAGTGAAAAGAGATATGAGTCTTAGGTGCTCCCACCTACTCATCCCATACAGCCACTTTGCTGGCTTTGATATAGTCTATTTTCCTAAGAGGCAGGGATTTCTTGACTTGGCAGAACAGATAGTGATTCTCCTGTACCAGAAACATACGTGGTGAAACTTTCTATCATAAACAGTGTCAGTTCAAGGTAATTACTTCTACAATATTTTTTATCTTAGTCCCAAGAAGTCCATGTTATTCTAGATCGACAGATAATTTTTTGGGGCAGCACTGTTGACCCTATTTGGAATGCCCTTGACTACTTTATGGTTCCCCTGTATCTATACTTATGGGATGGTTAGCAAATTCTGGATGATAGCTGGTGCTAATATTGGTCTGAGTAATACCGAACAAGACAACCAGTAACACGAACATTTAAAGTGATTCCTGACTGGAAAACTATTGGCAATAACCTACTGGGAAATAGTTTCTGCAGGATTATTTCAGATACTCTCATGATCTCTTCAACATGTCAATTTGATGTAGAAAATACACCTATATTGTATATACTATATTCTATTAATATACTGAATATACTTTAAGCTTAGTTTCAAGCTCTTATTCAAGGGACTTCAGGATTCCATCATAATCCCACCCTGTTATGAAGCACCTGCGCATTTTGTTGGTTGCCACCCAGTCACACTTAAATGTTTCAGCTCATCAAAAACCAAAAAACCAAAGATAACATAATTGAACACAAAATGCAGTTTTAAATGAAGGTTTACATTATTAAGGGAGAAAAAAAACTCCAAATCTACATGGCAAATCTACATGGCCCTGTGAGAAAAAGTGACTGCCCCCCTTCTGAAAAAATAACTTTACTGTAGTTTATCACACCTGAGTTCAATTTCTGTAGTCACCCCCAGGCCCTGCCACACCTGTTTCACTCAAAAAAATCACTTAAATAAGAGCTTCCTGTCACAGAGAAGTAGACCAAAAGCACCTCAAAA
>CM070033.1:130931559-130943464 GCA_036250615.1 Ptychadena robeensis
AGTGGTTGTCCTATATCCAAAACAAATCGCATATACTTTTTCTTACTCATTTTAATATTGCATATTTGAATATTGCCTATACCGCTCATCACTACTGGTCAGGTAAATCCACCACCAATGTAAATATTTGTGTCATTTCAGTTTTGTCTTCTAAAAATGCAATCATCCTTCTAAATGATAAGATGTGAATAAATGTTTACGCATATTAATATAGAAAGTATCAACTGACCTGATCTTAGAATTGGCATGGTAAAATTACAGTATTGCAAGCCCCCCCACCACATTTAAACATGCCAACATTTTCCCTACCAACACCTTAAGAATATAAAAAGAAAATATTTATCATATTTTTATGTTCATCCTTAAATCGAATTGAATACGGGCAAATTTGCTAATACCTAGTCAGCACATGTATTTATTTTTTTATGTTTTCTCTGTTAACCTTAACGTTAGTGATTTCTCAACTTATTGAGATTATTTTCTATATGTTTTTCAACAAATGATTACAGAAAATGATAAATCTATTTTTAAACTGGTAACAACTGTCTTCTACATAAAATAGACTGTGATTAACTTAAAACCACTTGGACGTCTATTTTATATGCAGAAAATGTCTTATTTTGACTGATGTTTTATGTATCTAATCCTTGTAAGCAGGTGCAAGCATAGGAATGACGCTACAAGAATCACAATGTGTTCCACTTCAACAATTTCTTGGACTGACCTAAATAAATCCATAAAACATCAGAAAAGACATCTGGAGGCAATTATGGAAGTCTGTGTTATGCTTGTGATTTGTGTTGCTTCATTACACAATCACATAGTATCTGTAGCATTCGATTTATCATGAAATGGGTGTGGTTCAGTGACAAAGGGTTCTTTCATAACAAGATTTCCCCAGAAACGTGGAGTTAAGTATGTATCACAAAATGTCATCTGTAAGAATATCAAATGATAATGTGGACTCATTCTACATCCCAAGTGCCAAGGAGCTCTTACCATTGTAAGGAAAGAATGCCAACTGAGCAAAATTTCATTGCTCAAGTGTAGAAACCCTTGTTCTGTGTTTTTTTAGCCACACCTAACCTTTCTAAGACCTTTTTTTTTAGGTCTCACCTATGGCTTGACTCATGGCTGTAAAATATATTCCCAAGTTCTGCTTGTCAGTTTTTTTAAATACGTTCTCACTGATTTAAACAAAAGGATGTGCTGAAATTCATGGCGGAACAGAATAAATGCAAAAAAATTAAATAAAAATCTTTTTACATTTTTGGAAATCTGCCATACCAGCCCTTTCATTCATTACAGGTCTACAACAGCCTTTTGTCAAGCCATGGAAATGAAATGTCTCAAGTGGTGCCAACTTGTCCCAAATAATATATTTAAATATTTGTAGTGTAAAGAAAGGAAAATGATTTGCAGATCAGATATATAGAAGCACATATATAGTATATTCCTAATTCCTAAGAGATTACAAGAAAGATATATATTTTTACTTGAATCCCTCTGAGCATGGCCAAATTCTTCTGCACGAGAACTCATATAGAGATATGATCTCTTTGACTAGCTGATATGATAAAATGGGGTTTTGAAAACGAAATGTTACACAAATGTAAGAGACTTTTATTAATACAACTATATTTGCATATAGTGGGATGTAACTTAGTAGCTGACCCTGTAAAGCAAAGTTGAATAAGAAATTAACTATGCTGATGCAGGATGCTGTTTTTAGAATTTAGGGTTCCCTATGCAAAATGGTCACCTTGGGCCCACTTGAAAAAATTGTTTATGGGGGGTATGAGTATTGGGATTTGCTAGTGGAAAATGTTGTGGGTGAAATAGTGAACTTTATCTGAGAGTAAAAGGTTTTAGTATGAGGCCCAGTATGAGGCCCAATCAAGCACATAGGCTTTTCTAATAAACAATGTGCTTGACTGAAGATACATGTGTATTTTTGCAGAAACATTTTCTGTATGTGAAATTTGCTGTTTATTTTTGTCCACTTTTACTCTAGATTCCTGATGACTAACAGAATGGAACACAATGATGCTTTTACATCACTATAAAGCTTTCAATTGTAAGAGTCCATTTGGCTTGCACAAACCAAGATTTGGAAAATAGAGAATTTCTGCCAAGGCTAAGCAAAGAGCCAAAGAACATCCAAAGAAGTAGCAATATGGATTGAGTTTAAATATAGATAGATGGTTGGCTCTCTCAATGAGAGAGTCTACCCAAAAAGTGTGTGTAGAACCCAAGGATTGGGGAAAGGGAAAAAAGACAAAGATATTGGGTTAGACACAAGGACCAGTGAGGAGCAGTATGAGCTGATATACTATTAAAGACTGAGTGGCAGTGTTGTGGAGGTCGCACTCTCTTCGTCTATAATATTCTGATTAGTTGGATGCTAAGTCCCAAACCTCTTTGGAGGTAAGATCCTAATAGGTATATTAGTAGTAAACCACTATAAAAAAAAATAAAGGTTTCTTGGAGGTGCCCATATGGTGATAAAAAAAAAGTCCTTTATTAAGTAAAAATAGGAATTTTCGAAAACACCTCTTTTTATCAAATAAAGGACTTTTTTTTTAATCACCATATGGGCGCCTCCAAGAAGCCAATTCTTTTTTTAGTGGTTTACCACTAAGATATTTATTAGAGTTTAAATAAAGATGTTAGGCAAGTATACATCAGCAACATAATTTTCTCTTAAAACATATTATTAAAACAATTCATATATTATTTTATGGGTAAATATTATGAAGCCAGTGTCGACTCTTCTCTATTCCCCCTTAGTACCTGTGTGGGTTCTCATAAAACTAGGCATTGTATAAAATATTAAATACAAAAAAGTCCACTTAGCCATTATGTTTTGAATTTTCGCTGAAAATTTTTCATTTGCATATACAACAGTATTCCAGTCATTTCACATAGCATTGCCTGAAGCTATCCAACTCACCACTGTTCATCAATAATAATTACTGGTATGTTTTTGGATTTTACTTATGTCAGTATATGAGTAGCTGAAGAACAAAGTGATATTGAAAAAAAGAGGCTTTAATCTTATTTGTTTATGCATAAGGACAGATGAGAGGTCAGTGTATATACTTCAGTGCAAGGCTATTAGAGTGTAATTATCACCTAGAAATAATCAGCCGTTTTTACAGTCTTTACGCCATATGAATATGTTCTTCTTAATTATTGTAGCTTGATTAGAAATCTCAGGTACAGTTGTGATTAAAATGCACAGTGAGTATGACATAAACAAATTCAAATTATTTTTGCAAGTTTTACTTTTTTGAAGATATTTTTCTAAATATTGAAAAAATAGGTTAAGGTCTTATAAAATTATATGCATTTACAAAAGACAGGTAGTTCTGCCCATGACAAACAAAGACCAACAGACTAATGGTCCGGTTTGTAGGCATGACTATAAACATGCTGAGTGCCATTTGTGATATGATGGATAAATGTGACTGGCAAAACATATGTGAGTAATGCAAGAAAGGAACAAATACCATTAATAAATATAAATAAGTAATAGAAAAATTAGAAAGTATACAACCCAAGCAAATCCATGTACAATTAGTTGTTAAACTCTTTGTGTAAGGACCCATTCACACTATATGCGTTTTTTTTATCAGGAAGGAAACTATAATGTTTTCTATTTTTAACTTTGACGAATTCTGTTAAATACATGTTTTATTAAAAGACATTCAATATAGAGTTTTGCTATAAAAATGGATTTAATAAGCATTTTGAGATGAGAGAGCACAGCAAAATGTGTCTGTGAAGCTTCTCATTCATGCAGGTCTTACTATACCTTTAGTAGTAAGTCAAATGTACTTGATGTAATCTTGAAAATCGGAAGTCCAGTTGCTTTGACTAAGGCTCTACTTACATGGTCACTCTATTTTTATAGATGCCACCATGTAATCTCTATTGGACAAAAGCATGAAAATCCCCTGGCATTCACCGCAGTTTTGGATTGTCAACTACCCATGCAAATGGGCCCTTACTATTACATATAGCAGAAGTTGTTTGACTTCTTAATTTTTAAACTCTTTATAATGGTCCAAGGACCTGTTCTAAATAGAGTTGATAAGTGATATTCATGTTGGCTTTGATATTAATTTAGCCAATTTAGACACCCAAAGGAAGAGCCTATTTATTATTTTATTATTAAAGCAGTGAAAAGCCAAGAGCGCTGGCTGACATTGAGAACTTTACAACAAAAAAATTGCATTACACTGAACTACATTATGGTAGCACCACTACAAACTACAAAAATAGCTTTGAAAATGTATCCCTTCTACAGGGAGTGCAGAATTATTAGGCAAATGAGTATTTTAACCACATCATCCTGCATGTTGTCTTACTCCAAGCTGTATAGGCTCGAAAGCCTACTACCAATTACATATTAGGTGATGTGCATCTCGGTAATGAGAAGGGTGTGGTCTAATGACATCAACCCCTCTATTAGGTGTGCATAATTATTAGGCAACTTCCTTTTCTTTGGCAAAATTGGTCAAAAGAAAAGGACTTGACAGGCTTAGAAAGTCCAAAATAGTGAGAATCTGCAGAGGATGCAGGCACTCCTTAAAATTGCAAAGCTTTCTGAAGCGTGATCTCGAACAATCAAGCGTTTCATTCAAATAGTCAACATGGTCCGTCACGAGCTGTGGTGGACACAAAGGCACAAATAACTGCCCATGAACTGAGAAAAGTCAAGCGTGCAGCTGCCAAGATGCCAAACCTTCCTATTTCATTATGCTGCAACAAATCACTGGAGTGCCCAAAGCACAAGGGTGCATACTCCGAGACATGGCCAAGGTAATAAATGCGAAAGACTGACCACCACTGACAAGACACACAAGCTGAAAAGTCAAGACTGGCCAAGAAATATCTCAAGACTGATTTTTCTAAGTTTTGATGGACTGATGAAATGAGAGTGAGTCTTGATGGGCCAGATGGGATGGGCACGTGCTTGATTGGTACAGGGCAGAGAGCTCCATCCGGACTCAACGCCATCAAGGTGGAGGTGGCGTACGTTTTGGGCTGGTTCAATCCAAAGATGAGCTTTGGGGCCTTTTTCTTGGTTGATGATTGAGTCAAGCTCAAACTCCTAGTCCTGACTTGCCAGTTTCTGGAAGACACCTTCTTCAAGCCGTGGTACAGGAAAAATTCCTGTCAATACTCAAGAAAACATGATTTTTTAAAGCATGACAATGCTCCATACCACGCGTCATCAACTCCAACAGCGGTGGCTGGCAGAAAGGTATAAAAGAAGAAAACTATAGGACATGGATCCTTGGTCACTTGATCTGAACCCCATTGAAGAACCTGTGGTCCATCATCAATGTTTGATTTACAAGAGGAAAACAGTACACCTCTCTGAACATGTCGGAGGCGTGTTGCTGCCTGCATGCATGTTGATGGTGAACAATCAAAACACTGACAGAATCCTTGGATGGCAGGCTTTTGAGTGTCGTGGCTATATTGTCACTGAGTGTGTTTTTCTTTTGTTTTTGCATGTCAGAAATGTTATATTTGTGAATGTTGAAGCATGTTATCCTTGGTTTCACTGGTTAAAAATAAATATTGAAATGGGGTATAAATGTGGTTTTTTTGTTAAATTTGCCTAAATTTTGCACATAATAGTCACCTGCACACACAGAATTATCCCCTAAAATAGCGAAACTAAAAACAAACTAACAACTACTTTCCAAAAATATTCACTTTGATATTAATGAGTTTTTTGGGTTCATTGAGAACATGGGTGTGTTTTGTTCAATAATAATTACTTTCCTCAAAAATACCACTTGCCTAATAATTCTGCACTCCCTGTATATCCTTTACTTTTTGTGTTTGTGGTAGAAATGGTGGATTTTTTGGGGAAAATTTTTGACTAGCTGACTTTCTGAGTTAATTGCAAAGCCCCTAAGCAAAGTATGTAGTTTTTGCATAAAGCAAATTAAAAGTTAAGTTGAAATTTGGATATCATGTTCAGGGGCTTTACAATTAATTACCTTAAGTCAGCTAGTCGAAATCTCTCCCCCAAAAATCCACTATTACTACTACAAACAAAAAAAGTAAAGGATATGGAAGGGATATATTCAAAGCTATTTCTAGAACTCAAACTACTATATAATTAGTACTCATGGGTTGGCTGGAAGGTATGAAAGTTTCAGAATAACATTAGATGTTTGTTTCCTTACCACATACACTAACCATACTAATTACAAAAATATTAGAGCTGATTACTAGTGTTGATTGCAAATTTTTACTTTGAATATTGGTGATTCGAGAGTTCATGAAAATCTTGAAAATAGTGCTATATCTTCGTAATCACGAATATTCAAGATATTTACATCAGTTGTGTTGATCATGAAAATATGTCAATATCAGCACTTTATATTGTGAAAATCTTTTTCGCAATGAAGGTAATAGTGACTGGAGATCACAAATTCTTGAATTTACGAATTTGTTGTGAATATTAGGCGAAACATTCACAATATTTTTTGTGGTATGTTCTAGTGTTTTGCTTCTACAGATATAAAATAAAACATTCTTAATATTCATTAAGAATGCAGAGCTGGGTAGGAGATGTCCAATTCTTGATTACCAAGCATGAGGTATTGATTCACTAATTTAACATTTTAGAGAACAGAACACTATTTGAGGTTTGTACAGACTAATTCCTCCGTGAATATACAGATAGATCTAGTTGTTTTATTGTCGATTTACCCTTATTTTTTAATTTACATTGCATGCTGGGTATGTGTATCTGAACAGCCACCAAGCTTTTATATATTGGTTAATACCTACAGACCTAATTAATAAACCAACACTGGGGACATATAATAAAAAGCATTAGTGAATATTGCAAAGGAAGTAGAATTGCGGATAGTAATGGAATATCGGTTAAAGGCAGTAAATTGTAACAGTTTGAATCAATTGAATGCTATTTGTTGCTATTTCATACATTTATTGTTCATTAAATAGAAGAATATTTTTTCTTCTTATGACCTTTTGCATTAGAATAATAACGTAAAAACACTATTCAAGCAGGTGCCTCACTAACTGTAGATTTGACCTAGGATGCGAAACCTAGAATTAGCAGGGTGATATATACACTATAGGAGCTCATACATAGTGATGGCCCAACAAAGGCCGAGTCCGTCCTCGAACAGGCGGATTGGACTTTTAAAAAAGTCAGATGTCTGATAGGAAAACTTCAAATTCCCCACCTGTTGAATTTGGGAATTTGAAACAGAAATATACCGGAAATGATGCCGCAATGTCACGTCCAGTACATGAAACGTACTGTTCCTTGTTCCTAAGCCGTGCCCAGTATAGTACTGCAGATCGGATGTCTTTACCCTGTCACCAGTCAGACCTTTCTACGCCTGGTCCGGCCGGAGGACCAGCGAAGGGGGCGGGTCGAACACCTGTACTATTTACTGGCGAGAAGAAGAACGAACATTCAATGTTCGCGCCGAACTGTCTGCAGACAATTCAGCCATCACTATTCATACACATTGACTTTGCTTGGTGTAGAAGACATTGACTTTTTGTTAGACAAGTCTGACCTGACCCCACCAAACACCTTTTGGGATCAACTAGAAGGAAAATTGTGAGCCAGGACTTCTGTTCCACAGATACACATCAAAATATTGTGGTAAGCCTTCCCAGAATGGTGCAAGTTTTTATGGCTTGAGAGAGGGGACCAATTATATATGGATGCCTATGGATTTAGGAAAGTATGCCATTACATTTCCTGTAGGTGTAATGGCCAGATGTTGTGATTCATTTTTCCATATAATGGGTTTAATATTTATTTGTACCTTAAAAGATTTGTTGTTAAAGTCATTATTTTTTATCACACTTCTTGCCCTAGAACTATAGGTAGCCATACACGGGCAGATTCTCCCTCGATAGATGAGGGACCATTGCTCAGAGGATCGGCGGGCACCCTTTGTGTGCCGGATATAACTTTGGATGGGGACGGCAGGGAATCGACCGGGAATTTACCAACATGTCAGATCACATGTGGGAAAACACGCAGCTGATAAATCGGGCAGAAATCAGCCCGTGTATGCCTATCTTAACAGTCTTCTCAATGGACACAGTCATTTTCTTACAGCTTCACTGCCTCCAGGTCACAAATGACAGTGCTTCTGTATGTGAGCTGGGTAGCTGGTGAGCTCCATTAGTCCACATACACTACAGAGACCTGCTTGCTGGTAGCTTTTCCCTCTGCCTCTGCCAGTGTATCAGCTCAAGCTGCCCAGCTCACACATAGAAAGCAGAGAGGAAAAATCCACCCCCGCTGAAAAGAGGAAAGAGGCTCCCTTTCTTCTGGCTCTCTGTGTATGTGAGCTGGCAGTGTGAGCCCAGAGCCCACTTTCCACTGGCTCTGCTACTGCTGTTTATGTCAGTGGGGCTCCAGCTGCCCACTGACATAAACAAATCGTGTTTGCTCCTGGGAACTATAAGACACACACATTTTTCCCCCTGATTTGTGGGGGAATGCATCCTATACTGCAAAAATATGGCAATTGTTATTTTTTTGTGGCTGTCATAATTAGAAAACAAGGTTAAATTCTAATGCATTGTGCAAACAATACTGTTTACTTAACCCCTCTGCCGTTCCTGGTGGCTTCATCTTGTCCAGCGCGGGGAACCCTTCCCCCCCCCCCCACCGCCTGAGTGACGTGAGAACGTCACATGGGGGGGCGTGTTGGCGGCAGGAGATTCAAATGTAAATCACACCAGAACGGTTTCCAGTGTGATTCCTAGATGTGCATTTCGCAGTTAACCCTTTCTCCCCTGGTGTGTTCATCACACCAGAGCAGAGAGGGTGCCAAGGGGAATTGTACTGGATGCAGTGATAACTGTTTCCAATACAATTCAAAGTAAAAAAAAAAAACACATATCCAATTGAATAACATTTTTATTCTGAACAAAATACAAATATCAATACACACTGTTTTCAAATCTTTCATACAAAATAAGTATTTATTATTCAAATTACCGTATATACTCGAGTATAAGCCGAGTTTTTCAGCCCAAAAAAATGAGAAAAAAGCGCTCCCCTCGGCTTATACTCGAGTCAGCTGAGGGGGTTCACTCACCGCACCTGAATCGCCATGCTGAAAGCTTCAGACAGGCAGTTCCCTGTAAATCTTCTGCTGCGATCTCTGTCAGCTGTTCCTGTCAGCGTCGGCTTCAGAGAATCAGCTGTTGAGCAATAATAAATTCCACACTGCCATCTAGTGGCCAGTTACTAGTACAGATACAACTCCATAGCCTCCATAGCCTACAATAGGAATTGCCCTGCTCAACCCATCCTGTAAGAATAATAATGCTGTGCTCTCTCAAATGTATTGATGATATGGCACTAAGACTAATCCTGTTTGATTAACTTATAGGGGCAATGTTGCTTTTTTCTTTATTTTCTCAGTTAGAAAACTCCACTTTCTGACTGCATTTCCCACCCTCGGCTTATACCCGAGTCAATATTTTTTTCCAGTTTTTGTAGATAAAATTAGGTCCCTCGGCTTATACTCGGGTCGGCTTATACTCGAGTATATACGGTATACCTTTTATTTATTTATTTTTATGTAATTTTTTTACATAATTGTTTGTTTCAAACATTATTATAGTCAGGATGTCTATTAGACCCTTGTATGGACATATTTTGGGAAGTTACAGGCCTACAATATAAAAAAAAAATTCATTGAAGTCTATGGTGCGCTTTTGGTACCGAAATCTGGACCTCAGCAGTGCGCTAGGGAGGTTAATATACTTTTTCATACAAGGTTAATAAATATTTCATGAAAATATCCAAGATGGCCTAAAATGAACCCTATATCTGATGAGCTCTCTCTAAATTATTCTTTATTATACATCATTCATAAAATAGAGTAAATAATGTATTACAGTGAATATTATATCAGCAATAAATTTAATGATTACTACTTAAAACCATTTCTGTGCATGTCATGTGATAAAATAAAAATCAATGTAATCAGTCTAGCATCATAAAGTAAGATCTGAGGAAAACTTGGAAATGTAAATAAGAATTATACAACAAAGCTTCTTGGAACTCCCAATAGAAAGTAATGATAGGAACAGATAAATATACTATTGACTCTGCACAGGCACTGAGAATTAAGGAAGACATGTATGCTAAACATTGCTGCAAACTCACTGGTAGACATTATTTTAAAAATTGAAAGATTTTTTATATATATTAAAGCGGTTTTAAACAAAAGCAAAAAACACATATACATATAACATTACTTACCTGTCAGCAGTTCAGATCCTGGAAAACTGCTATACAAAAACAAAAAAAACTTACTTACCTTCATGTTTTATCTGATGGTGGGAACATCTTAATTAAGGGCAAGAGAAGCCAATTCAGGATCGATTCTTCTCAGGGCAGCTGGCAGCTAACAACAACCCGCCCACCCTCTCCCCCTCACTTCTACACAGACAGAGACTCCCTCCTCTGCAGGGAGCTCCAGTGTGGGGAAGGGAGGGCAGTCTGCTGCATCCATGGAGCTGTCAGCTGGGTGAAGAGAGGCTTCTCTCTCCCCTGTTCACAAAGTCTTGCAGATGTGACCCTGACGTCACATCTGGGTGACTGAGCCACAGGGGCTTTTGGGAGAGAATTCACATATACCCTTGTGGCTTGTTACATCTTGCCTCGGCGATATGTAACACAGTGGGTGGGGCTGTCTCTAAAAAGACACCCCTCCTGCTGTCAGAAATAGTTTTTTGGGGGGGGGATCTCTACCGTATGAGCTGAGCTGCAGCCAATACTGCAGAGTGACCTAACAGGTGGTAGGTCCGTTTAAGAGAAAACAAAATTAAATTGATGTTAGCTTTAAAAGTGATTTTCAGATTGTCTTGGAAGGGATATTATTTTTGCTTACTGAATGATGTGGAGTTGTGTTCACTTCAATTATCATGTCCTGCTAGTGTAATTTTTTTTCCATTTTTCTGTCATGTGATTATATTTTGAAATATTTTTTGCTTAGTCAATTGTCACCATATTCCCTAAGCTAAGTAAAAAATCAAAATCAAAAGTTTAATATCCTTTATTTATTCCTATCTATAATGTGAATACATTCCATGCATTGTAACATCAGGAATCTCAGAGTTTGTAGGAATTATCAGGTCCCAGAAACTTTTACTGTATCCAAAATGAATGAAAGTTAACAGCATTCTACCATGAGTGCAAACCACATGAAGTGTCAGAATTACGGATTCGAGCAGGAAATAATTATACATGGCTAATCAACTAAAATGGTACCTCCCTCTGATGCGTTTTAACCCATAAGGGGTGCAATCTAGTTTTTTGTCAGTAGCAGTGTCCATATATTAAACGTTATACAAAATAAATCATGGGATTACATCATGTCCAGAAGCACTGAGATTTAATCATTCATTTGGTCCATGTCAGTAAAGTATTGGTTTGGTTTTAAGCTTAAAATTTACATTTTCATTAGCTTGAATCAAAATTTTGAGGACAAAGAAAAAATTTCCAATACATCAAAAGTGTTAAATTAATTATCTTTAGTAGTTATGAGTCACTAGATCAGTGAATAATACCTCCCTCATTTATTGTAAAAGATAATCAGTTCAGTCAATCAAAATGGCAAAGGTTTGTATATGACTGAAGTCCTTAATTTTACTACGATTTTTGAAAAATTGTAGGAAGGATTACATAGGTTTGGGCTAGACATTATTATGCTCCTGTATCTAATGTGAATTTCATATATACAGGGAATATAATGTATATCAAGACGAAAAAAGAGCAGAAATAAATGGTCCTTCAGAGATTGATATACAGGGAGTGCAGAATTATTAGGCAAGTGGTATTTTTGAGGAATAATTTTAT
>CM070033.1:130944740-130957519 GCA_036250615.1 Ptychadena robeensis
TATTGCAGTGTGCCTGTGCCCGAACTGGGTTCGGGCATATCGCTAGGGAGGTTAAGAGAGAAGGAGAGACTTGGGAGTAACAGTCTGACTGTAGAATCAAAGTTAGAGAACTTCTTTGGGATCCTTTCCTCACATTGTTGTTGGTCTACTTAGTACGTTCACTAGCAGTATTACTTTTGTGCAGTATATATTATTTTACTTACAATATTTTAACTTCCATTTTTACAATTATATAATAACGGCACAGCTACAAAGACACGGCTGCATCTTCTTCAGAGCAAACAACATAGCTCAGGGGAATATCCTGTAATAATGGCCTAGCTAGGCATCCCCAATGAAATCATACATCTTGTAAAGACTCACCTGCTTCTGAAAACATTGAAAGCAGGTACTGTACTACTCCCTGGAGATCTCAGGAAGACCATTAAATCATAAAGACTTATAAATGATAGAGTACAGAAATAGTCCCAGTCATCTAAGTCATCTCAGTAGCTACTATATAGCCATGTACGTTACCTCCAAGTATTTCACTGAACAGATTATTCATTATTAATCGCTAACAGAAATATTATAGAATATCACTGTGGTTTGTCATATGAAGATAAAGTATCTATAAATTCTTCTTAGAATGTCTCACTTATTTCTTTCCATTCTGTTACCACACAATCAGGTATTTAGAAATGTATCTTTAACAGCATACAATAATAAACATTGCAGTTGTATTCCATATCTTTACTTAAGAGTAATCCAGAGTAATTTACTAAATAATTTTTATTCGCGACATTCATCTGAATTTTGCAATCATACACACTGTGTAGCTACAGTCCTCTGTTGACAAACAATAGGTTCAGTGCTAAGGTTTAACCCATGGCAAAATTTGCCAATAGGGATGTGCCTGCTGTTTTTGTTCAAAACTTGCTCTGTTAGCAGCATTTTCTTTATACTACCATAAGAGTTATAAAATACTCCTTCCACTTCCACCACCAAGCAATAGAATAGGAACAGTACAGTACATCATCTGAAATGATCTTACACATAGTTGATATGTTGACAGTGAGAATAAATGGGGAAATTTGCTTTGTAGACATCCATAACTAGCTAGGTGATATTTTAGAGAAGCCATAGAATGTCCACACTGCTCACTGCTTTATTGGAGAGAAACTACAGTACAATATATTACAAATATTGTCCAAAATTTATATTACAACTTTTCAAAAAAGATTATAAAATAAACTGGACTAATCACTAGTAATGAGCAGCATATGCCTATTTTTCACAATAAATTTGAGAATTCTCCAGTCATTAAAACCTTCCTTGCGCAAATCGGCACTTTTACATGTGCATATTGTGAACACAATGCACAGTAGTTCTGGGTACTGGTGTACAAAATCTTGAGTATTCGCGATTACGAAAATATTTACAAACTCTTGAAGTGCCGATTCGCAAAAAAATTCACAATTAGAATATTCGTGATCAACACTACTAATCACCTACTACAAATTGAACTCCAACCATGATTATTGTGATTTATTTTGCTTGCGGTTTTCTGTAAAGGTATAAATATAACTTGACTTTGTACAAATATCATAGTTTCCTCTCTTTTGACAAAATAATGCAGAAGGCAGGGTCTTTTCTAGCATATGGGGACCCCTAGGCAAAATTGTTGCCTGGGGCCCCCAATCGACTGGGGGGGGGAGTTTTTGTTAGTAGAAAAGTTGTTAAGCGGAGGGGATAAGTGTGTGCTAGCAGAAAAGTAGTTGAGCTGGGGGGGGGGGGGGGGGGGGGGGGGGGGTTGGTTAAAAAACACAAAATATAAACATTATGTAGTTATGTAGTTAACAATCCAGTAGGGATGTAGATTCGGTGATTCTCACACTTTCTGGACTGATTGACGCCTTCTGACGCACTGACTACATCTTTACTCCATGTGCTGATGAGACTTACGGACTCTGTTCCAACCCCATCCTATGTGAACCCTCCCCAAAAGCATCTCTGGTCACTGGAGGGGGGGTGCTGTGAGTCACAGTTGAAATTATGGACTGTAACTTCCTCAACTCATCTCTCCCCAGGCGGCTACATGATTGATAGGTGGTCAGGCTGGGGGAGGCATTGTAAAAAATTGTTTTGAGGGCACTATGGATCCAATCCACATTACCTGAATGCAGCACCAGCTGTTCCCATGGCGTTCTGCCAGTCCGCCAGTCCACCGAAGGTCAACATAGTGCAAGGAAGGTACGGGAACCGACGGACCCGATAGCACCGTGGAAACATAGCCTAAGTACCTGAAGATCAGATAGGTTCTCAGTTCCTCCTGGGTTTCTCATTTGGTCGACCTAAACCTCAACATCTAACTTTTGAAAATCTTAAGTACCCTTCAAAGAATGTGCTTTCAACTATACTCAAAACCTGTCTTCAATTAAATGTACTAAGCACCCTCTGATGGAACAGAAGACTGTAAAACGCGTTGGAAGTATGCTTTGACGTTTATTTCACACAAAAACACTTTTGAAAATCATTGTACTTACTCTGTGATTTATTGTGAAGAAAATGAGATTGTAAAATTGCTTAATCATCTTTCCTTTTAAACATAATCTTATATGTAATAAAATGTACATTTAGAACTGTACATTTGAAATTCAAATTGTTGGCCTTAAAATTCCCTTGGAGGAAAAATATGTATGAGGATTTAACCCCTCTGCAATTGTGTTTTGACAAGTTGTTTGGGATGTCAGTCTAATTTAGGCTAGATTATAATTTAACTGTATATGTATGTATTTATTATTTATTTAAAGCAGATATATACTGAAAAATATATATATTAGAGACTGCATGAAGAACAACTGCGATATATGCTGCAAGATTTGATTTGTTTTCTGGTGAAATAAACCGCAGTTTTTTGTTCATCATATGGCTGTGCTGGTGATCCCTTTCCCCTGAACTTTACAACTGGTGTTCGAATGCGGGCAGCAACACTGCAGCAAAAGAAAAGAAAGAGCTGTTTAAATTGTGACTGACATTTAAAGAGACAGTGCACGGCTTGCATTTAGGAATATGGAGGACTTGATGAAGGCTTTGTTTCAGGCCACTGCCACCCAGCAACAGGCCACTGCAACTCAGCAGCAAAGCCTAGCGCAGCAGCAACAAACCCACAGGAGACCAATCGTCTGTTAGCTGCCCAGCTTAACAACCAGAGAGAGGCTGTGGCTAGCGATCGTGCTGACGTGGTTAAACAGCTGGCAAGTCAGGCTGGGACGGGAGCTGTTGGTCCTAGCAACCCTGCTGTTATTAGAGCTCGCTTTTTCCTGCGAAATCTGACGGCAATAGATGACACAGAGGCCTTTCTCACAGGGGACCCTCAAAGAGCTTACTTTGACCTCCCACCAGAGGACACATGAAGTTATGTTCATTTAAAAGCGGAGGTTCTAGCCCGTCTTGGAGTGACTACGGCGGTCCGGGCACAAAGAGTGCACAGCTGGAGTTTTCAGCCAGATCAGCCCCCCAGGTCCCAGATGCAGTTCAGCTTGTTAAAAAATGGCTGCAGCCTGATGTATTGTCTGCATTCCAAATGGTGGAGCGAGTAGTGCTGGACCGTTATCTCAGGTCACTGCCTGCTAAACTCCAGCGGTGGGTCAGCCCTGGAGATCCCAAATCTGCAGACCAGCTAGTGGACCTGGTGGAGAGGTATACAGCAGTGGAGGAACTCCTTGGCCCAGCTGGACGACGTGTTGCTGTACCTTGCTGTTTTTTAAAGTCCCCAACTGAAAGGAAGAAAAGCACCCCAGAGAACCCTGGAACCAGCATGGAGGGATCAGCTTCTATGTCTCGTGGATCCACCTCATCCAGAGGACCAGCTCAAGTCCAGTGCTGGCAATGCCATTCCTGGGGGCATACCCAGGCTCATTGTCCGCTAAGGGAGGAGCCAATGGAGTGTGGCATTATCCGGAGGGTATCCTTTTATGCGAGGGAGGCCTGCACCCCACGCGCTTACCATGATGAAGGGCAGTTTGAGTGTACCGTGTATGTGAATCACTGCCCTGCCAAGGCCATACTGGACCTCGGCAGCATGGTAACCCTTGTGCATTCCAGACTGGTAAGACGATTCAGCTCAGCAGGTAAGACCCTCCGTGTTGTTTGTATCCATGGAGACACTCCGGAATACCCGCTGGTGCCGGTGCTGATTGATACTGACTGTGGAACTGTCACCCAATAGGTTGGGGTGGTGCCAGGACTGTTGCATGACATTATCGTGGGCCGAGACTGTCCTTTGTTTCAGGAACTGTGGGCTCAAGTGGGCTATGAACTAATGGGACAGCCTGATAGTCTGCCTAAAAGGGTCAGTTCACCAATTCCTACTGATAGGGGGAGTCTTGGTTATCTGCATTCCCATGAGATTGATGCTGTTAGTATTAATGATGCTGTGCATATTTCTGAACCTGATGGTGATGCTGCTGTCTCAGGTTAACGACCTGGGCAACCCTCTGAGGGGACGGAAACATCCCCATTGCAGGTTATGATTGGGGAGGATGAGGAAACTTCCTCAGATCCCTAGCTTCCTGAACTGGGTGTATCACAGGGTGCATTTGGCACTGCGCAAATGCGAGATGCCACCCTGGTTAATGCAAGAGAGCTGGTAACGGTTGTTAATGGGGAGCCACAGGAACCAGAGGCTGACAAACGGTTTCCCCATTTTGCTATTATTTCCGATATGTTCTATCGAGTGACTGAAATCCGCGGGGAAGTTGTAGAACTATTGTTGGTACCCCAGGCTTATAGGCGGATTGTACTCGACCTAGCTCACAATGAACCACTGGGAGGTCACCTAGGGGCAGAGATAACAGAGGCACGGATAACCAAGCGGTTTTACTGGCCAGGGTTGAAGGCTGAGGTCAAGAAGTACTGTGCCTCCTGTCCCACTTGCCAGCTTACAGCTCCGGTGTCACATTTCAGAAGCCCCCTTGTACCTCTCCCTATTATTGAAGTTCCCTTTGAGCATATTGGAATGGATCTGGTAGGACCCTTAGTGAGGACTGCCCGAGGTCATTAATACATATTATTAGTTACCCTTGATTACGCCACCAGATACCCTGAGGCGATACCACTGAGGAATACCACCTCTAAATCTTTTGCCCGAGAGTTGTTTCACATGTTCTCCAGAACCGGGTTCCCAAAGGAGATTTTTACTGATCAGGGCACCCCTTTCATGTCCCGTGTAATGGCGGATTTATGTAAACTTTTCCACATTACACAACTGCGCACCTCGGTCTATCACTCGGTCTTATTACCCCAAACTGATGGGTTGGTGGAACGGTTTAACAAAACCCTTAAGTCCATGTTGAAGAAAGTGGTGCAGAGGGACGGAAAAGACTGGGGCAATTTGCTTTCTGCCCTGTTATTTGCCATACGGGACGTTCCTCAAGCGTCCACTGGGTTTTCGCCTTTTGAGTTGGTATATGGGCGTAGACCACGTGGGTTGCTTGATTTGGTAAAGGAGGTTTAGGAAGGTGAATCAAGCCCTCATAAGACGGTGGTGGAACACATCGCAGGAAAAATACAGGATAGCATAACTAATGTGATGCCTATAGTAAGGGAGCATCTCCAGAGTGCTCAGGAGGCGCAACAGCGCGTGTACAATCGATCCGCCAAGATTAGGCAGTTCCAGGTTGGGGATCGGGTGGCTGTCTTGATCCCCACAGTGAAAAGTAAATTTATCGCACAATGGCAGGGGCCATTTGTGGTGGTAGAAAAGGTAGGAGAGGTAAACATCAGCCTAGTAAGAGGAAACCCTACCAGATCTACCATATTAATCTATTGAAACCCTGGAAGGATAGAGAACTGGTTAGGAAGGAAGCAAGGGAAGGGGTAGATCTAAGATGGGTAAAGGTAGCTGACACCCTGTCAATGCCCCAAACCCAGCAAGTAAAAGAATTCCTGCAACAAAACAGAGTGATATTTTCAGACCTTTCGGGCCTTGCCAATGTCATTGAACATGACATAATCACAGAGCCCAATGTAAAGGTCAGGCCTTATCGTATTCTAGCAGAAAGGTTGTCTCTGAGGAAATAAAGAAAATGTTGAAGTTGGATGTAATTGAGGAGTAACAGAGTGAATGGTCTAGTCCTATTGTGTTGGTACCAAAGCCCAACAGGACTCTGCAATTTTGCAACGATTTCAGGAAGTTAAATGATGTGTTCAGGTTCGATGCATACCCCATGCCTCGGGTGGACGAACTGATTGAAAGATTAGGACCAGCCAGATACATCACAACTCTGGACCTTACCAAGGGATATTGGCAGATTCCCTTAAGCAAAGACGCCCGGGAGAAGACAGCGTTCTCCACTCCTGAGGGCCACTTTCAGTATAAGCGAATGCCCTTTGGCTTGCATACAGCTCCCGCAACTTTCCAAAGGGCCATAGATAAATTGTTACGACCCCATCAGAAGTTCACATCCGTCTATTTGGATGACAAAGTGATATTTAGTGCAGACTGGGAATCCCATCTTCCTCGAGTACAGGTAGTGTTGGACTCTTTAAGAAGAGAGGGATTCACTGTCAACCCAGACAAGTGCGCTATAGGAATGGAAGAGGCCAAGTACCTTGGATACGTTGTAGGCAGAGGTCTGGTAAAACCCCAATTAAATAAGGTGGAAGCCATTCAAAATTGGCCCGCCCCCTAACCAAAAAGCAATTTAGGGCATTTCTAGGTATAATTAGGTATTACAGACGGTTCATGCCTAACTTTGCTGCCATAGCTGCACCCCTTACTGACCTGACCAAGGGACGAAAATCTGTCATGATTCAGTGGAATTTAGAGGCAGAGAGGGCTTTCAGTAAACTTAAAGCGGCTTTGTGCCAATATCCCGTTTTGGTAGCTCTCGATTTTTCTCAAGAGTTTTTGGTTCAGAAAGATGCCTCCAGCGAGGGGCTGGGTGCAGTGTTGTCACATCAGGTCAATGGGGAGGAGCATCCTGTGGCTTTTCTCAGCAGGAAGCTTACAGCTGCTGCTGGAGGAAACTATGCTGTGGTGGAACGGGAGTGCCTGGGCCATAAAGTCGGGGCCCTGGACTCCTTGCGTTACTTTTTGCTTGGCAGCGGGTTTCGTCTGATTTCCTGCCATGCTCCACTGACCTGATGAGCGTCTGAACAAGCAGGCAAATACCAGAGGAACCCGCTGTGTTCTGGCCCCTCAGGAGTTTAGCTGCATCGAATGCTGATGCCCTCTCATGTTCACTGTAGGTGTCCTGTATTGCCTCCAACCTCCGGGTTGAGGCAGAAAGGGGGGGGGGGGATATGTAAGAGGATCCCAAGGGTGGATCCTGAATGGGAAGTAATCTCCCCATATTATGGGCTGTGGTCCAGCTGTATTCGGGTAAGGAGTCCGGAAAACTATATGGGCAACCACGGTTACATTTGTTCATTTTTTCGGGTCGCGGACTCGAGTGGGAGGGAGGAACGGGTGGGCCTTTCCACTCCACCGGGGTATGGGTTAGAGTCCAGGACTTGGTGTTGTTTTCAGCCAGACAGGAAGGCTGGTTGAAAAAGCTCTGCATGTCAGGAGGGGGTGGAGGAGCTGAGGCCAGGTGTGCAGCCTGGGTGTGTGGCAACACTCTCTCTCTCTCTGGAGCAAAGTTTCCATGTGGAAGGCCTGGGAGGCCTTGGAGGACTGTTTGGGTGAGCCATAACAACTGACTGCAAAAGATATCTGTGTTTAGAGACTGCATGTAATACAACGACGATATATGCTGCAAGATTTGATTTGTTTTCTGGTGAAATAAACCGCAGTTTTTTGTCATCATATGGCTGTGCTGGTGATCCCTTTTCCCTGAACTTTACAATTTGTAAAATGAAACGTTGAATTACGTCTTAGCCTACACAATGGTGGCATAGCCCACACAATGGTGGAATCATGAGAAATACCATATTTATGTGCCAGGCTTCTGGGGGTTAATTCAGGTGCAATATTGTGAGGGGCCATTGGGGGCACCAAATTAGGGTTTCCAATGGAGACATGTCTGTAAAGTCTTCATTACACAGCTTGGTGGTGTTATTATCCCAGATGTCACTGTTCTTGATGTGGGATGTTTTGCCGCAGCACAGAGAAGGAGAGAGGGACTTTCACAGTTTAAGTATTACAGCTAAGTTTTTTTAAGCTGCATTCTGCCCTATTCATCACAAGTGAAACTGCAGGTGATAGGTCCGCTCTAAAGTTCCTTCACTCTCTTACTTCACCATGCTTGTATGTGGTTGGACCCTGTTGTAGCCAAAATTCTTGATGGTATCGATTTAACAATATGACAAAAGTTTCTCTTTTGCGTTGCACAGTACATACTCTACGGGTTATAGGAAATGCTGCCTTAGCATTTCCATTGCAAGTATATTGGAAATTCTAATGTGAGAAGGTCAAAATGCAATAAATCACTGCACCGCACAATGCAACCCATACAAGTGTGAATGGTAACACAGGTTTCCTATAGAATTATATTGTATGAGGGGGCACTAAAATTGATTAAAGCGCACCTAAAGTCAAAAACTTCATTTGAGTACTTGAACTGTCACAACGGTGGAGAAGCGCTCCGAGATCCCCAAAAATAAACATACCTGCTGTGCTCTCATCTGCTGCAGTGGCCATATTTAATTATTTTTATAAGCCAGTTTTTCAGGGGTTTATGAACTGAAGTAATGCTTTTTGCCACTAGAGGCCACCAGACATATTGTTTTCAATTGTTTTCAATAGCTCTGTTGGCTTGTAAAGGGGATGTGATCACGTGATTTGTAATTTGTACTTTTTGAGTGTCTGTGTAAGACACAATGTTTTATTCAGAGAGAGGAGGGGCAGAGAGGGACATCCAGGAATATTTCATTACAGGTGTTTATCCTATTTCTAAAGTTCATCTCAATAACAGGGTGTTTTTCAGCAAAGGAGAAAGTACATGAGTTGAGTTTACATGCAGTTCATTTAAAATACAATATATTTGTTTTTTGAAAAAAAAATGGGATTTAGGCATCATTTAAATGCTTTGACAATAAATGGTTCAGGAATTTAGGAAGGAATAATCTTCATAATTTAAGTTTATAGTTTTGTTGTAATAGAACTTGGCACCCTTAGTGTATGTCATTTCATTTGTTGTAAAAGAAAACATTGCATACCTGGTAAATAGACTAGTTGTAAGAATTATATTAGTAACTTCTTTTAATCAGTTCAGTCCACCTCTGCATACCCTTTGTATTTTTTACAAAGTACATTTGTACAAAAACACGATACATAAAATTCCCTGCATAGATGGTTAACTTCCTTGTCCTTTATGAGATTTAATTATGCTTAAAAGCACTGGTGCATAACTCTTGTACTTATAAGAAAGGCACAATCCGTCCATATAAATGAGCCCAAATGCCTTATTTCTAAGTCAAGTACATTTTCAGGAGTTACTGACAGTTTGCTCTTAGATGTAAAATGTCAATTGCTTTATGAAATGCTCAGAGAAAATAAATGTTAGCAAGAATATCCTGAGATGGTCTTCGATGCTAAGATTAGAAGGCTAATTCTTTGAACATCAAAATGTCTATTGACGTCAGTCAGTTGTGTAGGTCAGATATAGCCTGATTGACTGCCCTTAGGCTCTGGAGACAATACCTGTGTGCCAATGTCAGCGAAAACATGAAAAGATCTCTGCAGAGACTTCTTTCTTTTCTTTTCTCAAAGGGCTTTGCTACTGTATACCAAAATCCAAAAGAAACTGGAGTGCCTAACACAAATCCCCTCAAAGATGAATGTTATGGTGGATGCAAAAGATAAATGGGTTCTGCGGTAGCAGAACTTGTCGACTTACTGCGACGATAAATGAGAGTTAAATATACAGTTTCAGCAAGCTTTGATGTGGTAATCATTTTTCAATAGGATGAAAGCTTTATGTGGTACTCACCTCCTCTGTGATTTTTCTCGATTTTCCCATTAGTTGCAGTTTATTTGCTAGTGTTAAATGTGAAGGAAACACGAGTAGCAGCTTTCATTACATGCAATAACTTTCTCAACTTTGTGTGTATTCATTTCTTTACACAGAATGATCTAAGAAACTGCTTTTGTTCTGGGCTTAATTCAGTGTAGGTTCAATTCAATTATTAACTTTAAGTTAACTTTAAGTGTCCTGTCGTAAAAGTGAAATCCTCTTTCTGAAATAGTCATGCTCTATGTTGGTGTCACCACTGTTGATTGTCCAACAAACCAGGGAACCCAAGGTAAAAGCACAAAGATAATCTAAGCTTTTTGTATTGTTTTACAGTTGCAAGAAAAAGTATGCGAACCCTTTGGGCTTACATGGAGTTTTGTATGAATTGATCATACATTGTGCTCTAATCTTCATCTAAGTCACACCAAAAGAAAAAAAAAGTCTGCTTAAAATAATACTACACAAACATTAAATGTTTTCATGTTTTTATTGAACATAACATGTAAACATTCACAGTGCAGGGTGGAAAAATTATGTGAACCTTTGGATTTAATAACTGGTTGACCCTACTTTGGCAGCAATAACCTCAACCAAATTATTGCTGCGGGCCACCCATGACTGCAGCCAGTGCCCTTATTTCAGGGCCAGAAAAAAAGCCCTGACTATTACTAATAGATGAAGCTTCCCTCTGCTATACTTGTCTAATGAAAAAAACTTTTTGTGACTTTGTATTAAGTGTATTAATCCCTTGGTAAGGGACCTTACCAGGACTGTTATCCACATTTTGGGCAGGGGTGGTTAGAGTGACTCTATGTGTGTAACACTGTAAGGAGAAGCTGATGGCTAACGGGCTCCTCTTTCTGTCACTTTAGTCGGCATTAGAAATAATGTTTTTAATAGGTAATCGTTTTCATGGATCTCTGCAATATGCTGATTGACCTAATCATTGTCATATCTCAAAATATTTAGCAAAGGATGGTATTAATCTTTTTTTCTTCTTTAGAGAGTTGTTTATGTTTCTTTTGCATGACAGAGTTGTGTCACACAATACAAAACAAAATTAAGTCACAGCTCTGACTTTTCTATTAAAAACTAAGCTTCTTATCCATATCAATTTGCATTGAAACAAAGGCAGAAGCATCAATAAGATGCCCAAGCTTCCATATAAATTATTTCAGCACAATTAGTTTCTGATGTTCTGTAAATCCTAATTATCATACTGCCAAATGTCTGTAATTAGTGAAAAATAAATAAATGGACAGAACATAATATACCTGACCACACAAAGAAAAACCTCAAAGACATTAAAGTACAAGATTATGAGTACATATTAGTCCAACATGTTATTAAGGGAGCTATCTTTATAGTTGTTCATTATAGTGTTCCTAAAAGACTCAACTCAAACAAAAGACAAACAAAGTTAAGTTTCTTTTCTCTAAATTATAGCCAGCTACCAATATACAGGTCATGGAAACTTGCCAAGCCTTTTATTTCCTATACAACTGCTAAGGCAGTTGCAGTTGTACCGGTAGCAATGCTAGAGATGCTAAAAGATGTACAATGTATGGATTTAGCCTTCAAAGTTCTTTAGACCTACTACATAATTTTTTTGGTTATCTTGAGTTTTGGGACATAAGCTGCTTTTCTCACTTTTTTCTAAATTACAAACAACTCAACAGGGGTCCTTTTACATTATATAACCATCTTAAAAAATACTTTTCACAGTAAATACCCTTCATAGTTATAACCACGACGGAGCCACAAAATAAACTTCCCCAGCGGTCAGTGGACTGCTAAATATCCTGCCTTCCCCCTGCCCCTGTCCACGTTGCCAGCGTCATCAATGATGCCGGCGACATGGGCTGGGAAACCGACATCCCTCTATTATAATGGAGATCTGTAGTATGGTCCCTTCTAGAGACAATCAAATTTTTTTTTCACAAATTCCACCATTTCGATGATTTCAAGTTAATTGCAAAGCCACTGAACATGGTATCATCACCAAACTTGCTGGAGATGTAGAGAAGGGTTGGGGGTATACTATAAAAAAAGTATGTCACGAACACAAATAGTTTTTGCACAAATGTAGTCAAGTAAAATTTCTAAAATTGGGATTTCAACTTTGATTTTTAACTTAATTTATGCAAAAGCTACATGTGCAAAATTTCAGATGTTCCCACAACCCTTCTCTAGATCTCCAGCAATTTGGGTGATGATACTACTTTCAGAAACTTTTCAATCAGCTCACAAAATCAGCTAGTCGAAAAATTCGGCCATCTCTAGTCCCTTCTGGAACCCTGGAAAGCTGCAGCGATTCTCTGTATTATTATTATTATCATCATTTATTATCATTTATTTTCTGTATTAGGTTTTTCCAATCCAGCAGTTGAGACGACCCCAAACTCCGGACGAACTGGGTTCATCTCAACTGCTAGAGAGAAAGACCATTCAGTGATATATGAAACTCGATGAATCTCACAGGGTAAAATGGATCAGTATGAGGGGTGGATGATGAAGTTGTGTGGTCTCGGGCAGCTACCAATAAAGGGTAAGGACACAAAGAGTACAATCTGATACAACAAAGTTTAGTAGTGTTAATGGTAAAGGAAAAGATAAAATAATGCATTCACAATAATGGAGGTACGAACTAAGCAAGGAGTAGTGGTCTCCTACACTTCCTGGTTATGGTAGATCCTGATAATCCTGACTCTTTCATAGGATTTTGATGTGCAAAGAAATGTATACAAATTGAAACAGCTACATTAGCTTTTAATCTGAAGATCATACAGTGCTGCTTGAAAGTATGTGAACCCTCCAGACATGGTCACTGTTTGTGCA
>CM070033.1:130967266-130977667 GCA_036250615.1 Ptychadena robeensis
CCACCAGTGTCCTCCACACTGACCATCACCACCAGTCCAAAGTAATGTGTGGCAGTCCCCTTGGCGTGGCCCTCCCTGTATGTAGTATGCCCTTCTTTGACCGAAATAGCAGCACTGCTGTGTTCCAGTATTATTAGAGTTAATTACAGCATTCAGTATGTTTGGGTAGAACTATACTAGCCTGGCCCATTTTCACAATATGGGCCCCAAACCCCTTATATTATGTTATTTTGTGAGGGAATATTTTGAGCACAACCCTCTTCAGTTCATCCCTCAACAGGATTCAGGTCTGGAAGCAGTTTAAATTGTATTTTAGAGAAGCCCTTCTTTTCTCGATTTAGAGATATTCAATGGGTTCATTGTCATATTGAAATAACTTTTCAGCTTCTGTCAGAAACCTGAACACACAAGTGCTTGTGCTCAGCCTTGACAGGGACCTTCAGTAAATTAGGGCTAGAGACTTCGAGAGACATCTGTCCAAAGTGAATTACAGCAGGTGACAATTGTATAGGTTGGTATGTTGAACTTTGTTTTAAAGTCTTTAGAAACTTTGAATTCAAAATGTTGACTTCAAATCAAAATTCTGCAGAAGCATGATTTGGCTACCACCCACCTTCATTGTATCAGCAACATCCTCATAGCAAAAATTGGCAAAATTTTGGAATGGCCCTCTTTTGCTAACAAAATGGTAAGGGACATTTGTTACAGAAGATTCTATAACAAAATTCTACTTACAAGTTTTATTTTTCTAGGTCATAGTTTTGCTTCAACACTCAGACATTTAAATGGAACTGACCAGGCAGAGGATCACCATTTCCTGGCTAGGTACATGCACAATGCTTACATTCAGCTCATTTGTCAACTTGTTATTGTTTTGTTTTTCTTTCAAAGGATCAAATATCTCAATATAAAAAAATAGTTATTTCAATTAGGACTTTATCCACAACCAGGAATGTATTTGCAAAGTGTAATTTATAACTGGGCATTCACTGTATGTTTTTATATTAATAGCACATTTCTCTTACTACGCCTTCATTTTCTGCATTAAAATTACAATACGTGCACATGTAAATGATTGGTAAACAGATATTACTCCAGATTATTGAGAATGTTGGCTGCAGTCAGCACACTGGCATAAGCAGTCCGTAAAACATAAAATTACAATCTATTTAATTAAGAAATGAAGAGTATAATTTGTATCCCAGTTATCATGTTTCCAAATAAAATTAGAAAAATATGTAAGATTAGCATAAATGGCATTTCCTTTACCACAGCTTATAAATTGACATGCTTAATGTCCTTCTTTTAAATTAAGTTACAAAACAGTAATGAAAAACATCATTTAATAATAACAGGATTGGTAAATCTGTAATTTTACATGCAGTGGATTTTATCATCTGATTAACGTGAACTTCTCTGATTGGCATTAGGGAAGACCAACCTGATCACTTGATAATAAAGATCATGAGTTCTCTTGCTGTTATAACTTTTCCCAGGAGAACCTACTATGCCAAAATATGACTGAACATTTTTGCGCTAACATGCACTAATGAAATATATATATACCAGTAAAAAAAAGGAATATTTAACCTTTTTTAAAATTCTTTTAATTCCTTAACCTTCTGAGCGTCTAGCCCGAGTTAACTCGGGCTGAGTTTCATGCATCATGAAACTCAGCCCCAGTTAACTAGAGCCACGCTCTAGGTCTCGCCGTCTTCTTACGGCGGTCCGGAGCACCGGCATGTATGCCGATGCTTCCGGGTCCACCCCCGATCGCGTCACTGGTGACGCGAAGGGGGCGGGGGTAGGCGGCGCCATAGACCTCCGTCTAACTGGAGGGGCGTCGCCTTTCTTCAGCGTAAGTCCGGCGTCTCCAGTGACGCCGGGCTTATGTTTACTACCTGCAGCTGGGCAGACATTGTGCTCCGCCGCGATTGCCCGTGGCACGATTATAAAAAAAACGTGCCACGGTCGAAACGCTCAGAGGGTTAAGATGATCTGCACACAACTAGATCAGGGATGCCCACACTTTTTTAGCTTGCTAGAATCTTTTGAAATTATAAAGTCAAAAAGTCAATAACAATGGTAACTTTTCCCCATTTTGTCACATTACCAAGTGAAAGACCAATACAAAGTGGTGTACACGTGAGAAGTGAAACAAAAACCATACATGATTCCAAACATTTTTTACAAATAAATAACTGTCACTGTCACTAAATAAAGTGATGTGTGCATAATTATTCAGCCCCCTTTGGTCTGAGTGCAGTCAGTTGTCCATAGACATTGCCTGATGAGTGATAATGACTAAATAGAGTGCACCTGTGTGTAATCTAATGTCAGTACAAATACAGCTGCTTTGTGACAGCCTCAGAGGTTGTTTAAGAGAATATTGGGAGCAACAACACCATGAAGTCCAAAGAACACACCAGACAGGTCAGGGATAAAGTTATTGAGAAATGTAAAGCAGGCTTAGGCTACAAAAAGATTTCCAAACAACATACAACAACAACAACATACAAGAAAGTAAATCATTAATATTTTCTGTTTAACAGTAAACCGAGAGCATTTATCACTTAAACTCCAAACTGTGTATTTTTTACCTACAACCTCCTTTTAATGTTTTGTTTACTTTATATTGGTATTTTTCCTAGCCTTACATTTAGTTCATTACACCATAGCCATGCCAACCCCTCTCATTTGATGAACTTTGTCTACAGGCTCCTGTACTTAGCTTTCTGAAAACAGTATTCCACTCTCCATGGTCCTGAAACATTTACAATGTATGGTACCACTGCTGTGAAATAGCAGGAGTGATGTGTTCTATGTATTATATGTTTGTGATACAGTACAGGGGAAAATTGTATACAGACAGACTCTAACAGCAAAAAAGATAGTTCTCCTATTCCTATAGTCTGAATATTAGATTCAAATTTAATACTGTTTTAGTATTATGTAGAATTTTTTTCGCATTGGTAATGTAAATATCTTTCTTTCTCTCTGTAATTTACATTTCATTATATCTGAGATAGGAACATTGACCTCATGGAATGCTAGAAACAGATTGTTTCAGAGAGTAATAAGTAATGTTGAATTCCAAATATGGAATATTCATGCCTTAAAGTAAAGTAAACTGATTGTATTTTCCTTATATTTTATTTTATGTTTTTTCATTATCAGCCACAAGACAAGACATATCCATGAAGTTCAACCAACAATAAAATGATTCAAATAAAAACCTCCTTAATAAACAACAATTCTAACACGGTAAGCATCCTTCCTAGTCCAAATTATTCATATGAAATGTTTTCATGTTTGTGTGACAAAATAGAAAATAAGAGAAAGACAAAATCTCGGTTGGCATACACAGAGAGAGAGAAGCACAATAATAAACCTTCTTTTTTTGTATAAGCCAACTCATGTGTTTGCAATCTCTGCCTCTGATTGGCTGTGAGGGGAGAAGGGCCTTTTTTTGTCTCCTGTCACACAAATTAATATCATTAATTTATGCAAAAATTACATGTGCTAGAGTAAAACTCAATAATACTTCCTTCAACCTTTCCCTATATCAATTCTGGTAGTGATACCATGTTCAGTCCAACTGCTCCATATGTCCATATATCCATGTCTCCCCTCTAGGGATCTGCTGATTTAAGCAATACATTTCCCCATGGCCAGATCTCCCATCTGACAGCTCCTCTACCTCCTCAGGTAATCTTCTCAGGTTATAGCAAATTCGGACCATAAGACGCAGGCACTTTTTACCCCTGATTTTGAGGGTAAAAAAGTGCACTTTATAGTCAGAAAAATTTGGCATATTTTATGCTGCAAATCCTTTTCTTAACAATATACTATATGTATTGAGTATATACAATGGATTTGTAAAGATGCCTATCCTCTCCTCTATCACAATCTATTACCACTCTGCTTTGTGATATATTTCTGTGATTTGATCCTGGATTAAGGCCGCGGCTGATTTTGCCCCCGATGGATGTGCATGCGCGCTGGCGGCCGTCGGTCGGCAGCAAAATTGGCCGCAGATCGCAAGGGCCCTCATACTTAGTCGGCCAGAGAACAGACATGTCCATAAACTCTGGCCGATGCCATTAGTTTGAATTTAAACTAACGACCGGCACACAAAGTAACGGGATGCAGCGTGATGACGTCATCATGCTGCACTCCATTGCTCGTCTGTCGGACCCTGCTCAGTTCGTGTGTGGGGGCCTTTAACCTCTAAATTAACCCCACCAGGGCTGATGCCCTAAGATAACCCATCAACTAACAGACCTGTGTTTCAGATAATTGCCTTATGGGAGGATCTTCCTGTTGAGGAGAAGACTCATAGCTTCACCATCACCCCTGCATCTCTACATCCTCCACTGGATGACAGATCTACTGATGTTATGGACGCTTGGTTGTTTATTTCCTGAGGAAGCTCAAGAGGGCAAAAGATGTTCAACCTTTAACTTATTTTCGTGTATGAACCCTTGATCAATATTGATGGGTTGTAAAAACCAAAAAAAAAGCCCTCTCTCTTTTTGTGCTATGATGTCTTTGCTTTCTTTTGAATAAAGACGTATGTCATTTTATTCACTATATACTCTTAGTGTTTAGTAATTAGTGATGGCCGAAAAGTTCGCCCGGCGGACAGTTCGCAGCGAACATAGCATGTTCGCAGTTCGCAATGCCGGCGAACATTATGGGTGTTCGACCTGCCCCCTACACCTTAACATGGAGACAAAGTGTGACCCCACACCCTATAGTCAGGTGGGACAGTACAGCCAATAACACTTCCTTTCGCTCCTGGAGAATACCCCCCTTATAAAAGAAGCCCCCCAGTGGCCATTTTTACATTTATCCTGTGTCTCCAGTACTAGATAGATAGGGAGAGCTGCTGCTGATTGAGGGACGGCTGAGCTACTTTACTATTACACTCCATCCAGTGATCTGTAGCTATAGCTAAGGTGTTCTGTTACATGTAGTTCATCATTACTGTGTAGTTCATCATTACTGTTCCACAAAAGTCCTTCTCTGGGGGGTGGGGTATGCTGTATTATGCATTGCAGAGAGATCTGACTTAATGCGATGCGCTGCAGAAGGTGCTGTCCGGTAATGTTTGGCAAAATCTTTAATCTAGATGGGATTTCCGGTCATTAGACCTAAAGAAAAAAACATTTAAAAAAATCTGTATTTTGGGGGGAGAAGTTTAGTCATTGATCCCCATTTGGGATGACACTGTCCAGGTGGTCACACCCTTTTGACTTTCTTTTATTGGTATTTTGGCTACAAATATGACCTGAAGGTGTGAGAAGTTCACCCTCCCTTACAGTCAATGGAGGTTCGCCGTTCGCATGTTCGCAGGGGGTATTTGCAGATGTTCGATTCACCTGTTCCCAAACAGCCGAAGCTGATGTTCGTCCATCACTATTAGTAATATCCTACAAGTCCCATCAGTGGGGGGGCCAATCACATTTCATGTATGCTTTAGGACAGGCTTTATAGGATATAAGCGTTAGAGATAGGGTTTGATTCCTTTGTTGTCATTTGACTTGTAAAGATGAAATAATACAATTACAAATATACCTATTACATATTTAAGTAATTTGAGCAAATGCTTATAATATCTGGGGATTAAAATGATTTTGTTTTACATCTTCATAGAAAACACCTTGAATGGACTATAAAATATTCTAAATCATCCAATCATAAATACATATAATTATAAAGCAAAATTAAAATGTCCTGTCTGATAGTAAAGTGTGTTTTATAGGAAAAGGTTTGTGCTATACCCAGTATTTCATTATTGCATATTTGACCTGTTTATTACCTCTTATAAATAACACACATTACATTTAATCCTTGTTTTTCCCCTACCATTACAATGAGATTTGCATTTTTGTTTAATGTACAGACAGGTCATGCTCATAAAATACATAAGCATCTTTAAATCAATGGAAATTTGAGTTCAAGAAAAGGAGACAAAATTAAGTTGTTTTTTTTTTATCTTTTTATTATATCCTACAAGTAGTGGGAACCTAAAGCTAGTCATACATGTATCAACTTTTGCAATTTGCACAATTGCACAATATAAACTGTCGGGCTGATATCAATAGATTGTACTACCACACTGTGTTATTAAATCCAAGAACAATTCAATCAATTTAATTCAGCTTCAAATTAATGGAAACACCTAAAACAGATACTTGTAAATGTAGGTACATGCCCATGGGAAATAAAGTACACCCTATTTCAATTCTAAGGTCTTACCGTGGATATAAAAAGTCTACACACCCCTGGCACAGGTTGACACAAAACCTTCAGGCTTCTGCTAGAAAACTGAACATAAAGAGGAATTTCATCTTTCAGCATGACAACCCAAAACATTAAAGTTTTGGAATGGCCCAGCCAGAGCCCAGACCTGAATCCAATTTAAAATCTGTGGGGTGATCTGAAAAGGGCTGTGCACAGGAAATGCCCTCGCAAGCTAACAGATTTAGAGTGTTTCTGCTAAGAAATATGCCATGCTGACTCATACCCAAAAAGATTGCTGCAATAACATCAAAGGTGCTTTAACAAAGTATTACTTTAAGGGTGTGCACTCTTATGCAACCACATTACTTTATAAAGTTCTGAAATTATTTATCTTTGCCTCATTTTTGTACAGAACAGGAACCTGACATTTTACCCGGGGTGTGTAGACTTTTTATATATACTGTACATACCCGGACATAATATAAAATAATATAAAAATAATACATTATACATAATATAAAAATAATAATAATAATAATGATAATAAAGGTTTTGGCCAGCTTTTTTTAAATCAGTGACAATTGTCCCCTTGTTATGCCTATGGGCAGCTGCCTGAAAATTTGTATGAAAAATATTTAAATATTATGTTTAAATGAATTATTCTTACCTCAGGTTTAAACGCTACCATGTCTTGTCTCAAAAGTTAAACCTTTTTTAAGGTCCACCCCCTCCCCCATGCAGCCCATATGTAAAACTGTCCATCTCCTCCGCAAGCCTCCCCCGCCCAGAACAGAGAAGCAGTAGAGGAGATTTCTCAGCATAACCCCTTCCCGGGAGTGATCTCTGTGGGGAGAAGAGGGGCAGGTGACAGGGGGAGTGCTCACCCAGGGCGTTGATCTCCCTAGGACCACCCCTGAGCATGACAGCTGTTTGCTGTGTTCAGTTTTCTCCAATTATAGTGCTGTGCACTCCCATTTGGTCTCCTCCACTGTCTAATAGACATTGTTCCAGAAAGTTTAAAATTTGTTCAAATGTTATTTAAAGAAAATCTGTGACTTGAGGGATCCCTTTCACAGACATTGACATTACATTATACAACCTTACTGTTTATGTAAATTTTCTTTCCAAGCATTGTAGTGCATTGAAACACACACACATAGGTGTCAAGGTGCATCGGCCTGTGACCCAAAATAAAAGGTATTGCAATGGACCACTGCCATACTATACACTAAATATGATTACATTTTAACTAGCTGAACTTGTGAGTTGATTGCAAAGCTCCTGAACATGCAATTATCACTAACATTTCTGGAGATGTAGTGAAGGATTTGAAAGAAGAAAAAAAAGTATTGCTCTAGCACAGTGGTTCTTTTTGAGGTCCGCGACCCCGGAAGTGATGTTGCAAGGTGTCACTTCCTGTATTTGGAATGCGGAAGTGCCGATGTGGAGTGTCACTTGCGCGTTTCAAATATCACTGCCAGACAAGTATAAAGTCCCCCTCCTATTTTTCCACCCACTTGTGATGTGTGGGGTGGGAAGTAAGGAGGCAGAGTAAAGTCCCCTCCTTCCTAAGTTAGGAGGGAGGAGGTGTTACTCTCCCTGTGAAATGGTTCTTTAAGTGGGTCCCATCCACAGGTTGAGAACCCTTGCTCCCATCCACAGGTTGAGAACCCTTGCTCTAGCATATGTAGTTTTTGATTAATTAAGTTCAAAGTTGAAGTAGAAATTTTGACTTGACTTTAAACTTAGTTTATGCAAAAACTATTTGTGTTAGAGCTATTTTTTTTTGTAGTATGCCCTGATACGATGCTCAGGGGCTTATCAATTTATTCACAAAATGGAACTAGTCAAATATTCCCCAAAAATTAAACCATATCTACTATACACTGTGGTAACACAACGATGTGAAGAATGCCATTTCTAACAGGTTTCTGTAGCTTTCTTCATCCACAATTACAACAAGACACAGGTCAAGGGGAATTGATTATTAGATATATTGTTATATATTAATTTTATACAGTTTTATCTTTTAAATATCACTGAACTGTTAGAAACGGGCTTCTACATGGGCATCTGAAAACATTTCCAGCACATGGATGCAACATTGGGTCCCCCCGAGGACCTGCTGTGTGAATGCTCCCTTAATTTGTCCATTTAAATTCAAATGTATTTATTCTTCTTTTGTTTTGATATGCAGTTGTGCAGTTATTGTGATAAAAACAAAATTGGCAACTGCAGCGTTTACTTCTATTATTACTGGATAACAGATAGAGGGGGTGTTTTCTAAATTTTTACATTTTTAAAGTTATAAGTAGGGAATTACTAAATAACATGAATGAATGAAAAACAAAACATCTGGCCATTGGAAATTAAAAATGTTAGCGGGGCAGCAAGAAAGTTAAACTAATTGAAACATGTTTTTGGTGGGTAAAATTGAGGCTATTTGTTTACGCTCTAAACTTACCTCCATGCTTGCCACTAAGACTTAATTAAATAGAAATTTGAGGAGATTTACTCTTTCAAATTTTTCAAAATCATCCAAAAGCCCTTGAGAAACGTATTTTTCTTCTCTAAGCCTGAAAGCATTTTGTGTACTACTGGACTGAGAAAGTAGGAATTGTACAGGTGGTAGATATTGCTGGCCAAATGCTCAAGTGCTATTGAACATGAAAAGCATGGTTTGGGGGTGCATTCAATCTAGAAATAGAAATATGTATCTTTGTATGAAATGCTACTGAGTGTTGAATAGCAGCTGTTCTGTCTGCATGCATTGATTCCTTGCTACTTTAAAAGCTTGATAATTGATGGAAAACAAACATAGGAAGGGTTGCCAGACCTCACAGACAGAACTGATCTTTGCATTAGCTTGGGCCCTCTCAGGGGGTATATAATATCAAAAGAGTGTCTCTTCTGTCATTGTAGTAGACAAGCGGTAGAGATCTGAATGTGGAATCTTTCCATGCACAATGAGAGCTGAGCCAAGAGAGAGCTCAGGCCAGGCAGGGTCACATCCCAGACAACTTCATTTCAGAGTTGGCAAAGCAACAAAAACGCTATAATATATATAAAAAGAAAAATATGAAGATAGCTTTTCAAAAGAGAAAAAATACTTAAAAATACCCGAAAGCTGAGATAAAGATAGTTTTATTGCAAATGAGATGTTTGCTGAAATTAAAATAAATTTGATGTCCAGACAGACTTTACTGATTACTTATGGGACTGTGGAAAAACCTCCGTTTTTAGAACAGTAGAGATGACTGAACACTTCACCACACCACCAACAGTTTGTACATTTCTAGGCATGTTTATTTCACTGATAGCTTTGTCTCTATTTTCTAAACATATCCCAGTAAAACACACATATACTATAAATTTATATTTATTTTGCTGATCTTGTTTTAAAAACATAGTTTATTTTTCAATGTAAACTGCAAAAAAACACAAAAACTTTATTTTCTTATTTTCACAATATTCTCATTATTTAGCCTCATAAAAGGTCCTACATCACATATCCAACATATCCAATGATGGTAAAGGTTGTTGCAGTTCCAGTTAGAAAGCAGATAATCTAGCACCTCTTTTTTTTTGTATGCCACAATAAATGACAGCTAATAAAAAAAAAAAGTGCAACATAAATGCAGATAGAAAAGAAAGACCAGAGTAAAAGGGACCAAAACACCAAAATCTATAAACATTCAGAAGGCATATCCACAGAAAAGGGAACTTGAGGAATAAAGAGTTACTTACCAATCTTACCTACAGGACCGTTTCTCCCTCTTTGCAGAGAACGCAGGTGCCTAGGACTGAACAATAGCTCCAGCTCAACAACTCGGCCATCAGGGGGGCCCCGTGCAATAACTTTGCATAGGGCCCCCACATGCTGGAAATGGGCCTGCTTACCTACCATCTTGTTGTACATCCACCTCTTCTCTTCTTTAATTTTACTGTATTTAGCTTATCCCTGAGGTCATAGGAAGAGGCCACAAGTTAGAGACTGCCTATTTTCCTGGCTTAATGATGGACAGTATCATCCAGTTTTTTCCTGCCCAGACTAAGGTTCACTCAGTCACCTAACATTAACCACAACCACAGGATAGTGATGGCCCGAACTGTTCGCCGGAGAACTATTCGCGGCGAACATCGTATGTTCGC
>CM070033.1:130977767-130995439 GCA_036250615.1 Ptychadena robeensis
TGCGAATGTTCGCATCCGCCGTTCGCGAACATCAAATTCCGGGTTCGCGCCATCACTACCACAGGACTGTCACCAAACATTAACCACAACCACAGGACTGCAACATTTCAACTCTCACCTACAACCTACCCTTTACAAAAAAAGGGGGGCAGCCAGGGGTTATTATCAGCCCTGCAACCTTTCAAGTTATTTCTTTTTGGTCGTTAAATAGATTCCAACAATTTTAACAATGGAGCCTCAGCATCATCTAAACTTATAAAAGTATATATATTAGATTTGTAAACAAGGTACTTTATATATACATGAGTATTTATTTCAGTCTAAAATGTGCTGATTAACTTATATTTCAACAGATGAAAATCGTAAAAGGTTGTGAGAAAACTTTGTGAGTTATACCTTTCTTGGGGAGTCAAGTTTCTCTGTGTTTACTGTGTTATACATTGTTTCTATAGAGTCTGATGAAGCTCCACTTCTCTGACCTGTTCCCTAGTGTGGTTTCCCACTTCAGATATACTAGCATTACATGACCAGAATTCGTTAGGTATAAGTTTTCTCTAGCTGCCTCCCCCTTACCTTTTTGGGGCTTCCACCCTTCATGCTTGCTACACCATTTCCGTATTGTGTAAGTAAATACATTTCTTCTAAGTACTATATTATACAACAAAATGTATTGGTATTTTTGTGCTGCTTAAAGTGCCTAAACAAGTGTACCTCATATTCTGTAACGCAAAGTAGAATCTAAAGCCAAATAAAAGGGTAGGGTGGAGGGGACACTCCAGACGGTTCGGATGTGATGTATTGTGGATTGACATTTATTTTGTCGTTTTTATTGGACTTTACATTTGATTCTACGTTGTGTTACATTTCTTTGGAGGCTTTTGGAGATGGGACTGCTTGAGATGCTGCATCTGTGTTTGCCATTTGGAATTTGATGATTACAGCCTGAGAGGAAGTCTGTGTAAGACGAAAAAGTTAGTATGAGTCAGTTTGTTTCAGAAGTGTGGATCCTCACTGTTTCTATGTTGCACTTCCTCATATTAAGTTTTAGATTCTGTTCTCCCATTCATTCCATATATATGCTGAAAGAAGAACCATAAATAGTGCTTTGTTTCCCTATTATATGTGGTGCCACCCACGTCTGTGGGTATAAGTAATCAGATCAAAGTCCTCCAACAACATGATTGATGAATGAATATTTTAACAACAAATTGCATAAATACATTTGTGAAACCTCAAAATATTTACCATACTATGGAAGACCAGTCTTCTTTATGTGAGTATTTGGGATGTCAGTACAATCTCTATTTGTTTTGCACAACCAGTATTTAAAAAAGAAAAAAAAGAACACATAAAGTTAGGGCTTGTTTCCACTGATGCAGAATCGTGCGGATTGCTGTGGTTGTATCCGCGCGGCTGCCGCCCCTCCGACCACATCCATAGGCAAAGCATCAGCCAGGCTTCACTGGTGCGGCCGAGTGCGGATGTGCGCGGATGCAGTGCTGATGTGGATGCGATGCGGTTCTGAATGCTCGCTACAGCGTTTTCGTGCGGATGCCGCAACTGACCTCATCCCTTAACATGGGGCATGCCTGAAGTCCACATCCTACCGCACGGACGTCCGCGTGCATCCGCATGCTAAACTGCTTGGAGTGCGGGCGGCAGCGGCTGCAGCCGTGCGGATTGCACGGCAGCCATCCGCATCAGTGGAAACAAGCCCTTAAAAAGAAAATCAGAGTGTTTCTCTTTTTACAAAATGCCTGTTTACTTGACAGGCACTGATATATCTGAATGATAATTCCAAAGAGAAAACAACGAGAGCAGCATCCATAAGCAAACTCATATAAAGCAGTTATTTATCTGCCAAGAATATTTATGCATGTAATATACTTCTGTCACTTGGTTCTGTATTATTGAGAAATGATTCTGCAGGGCTGGGTACATTTTTTTTCATAAACTGACAATTTAGATTTTATTTTCTCCCAATGCCATCGTTGATGATTGTGTTCTTTCCTTCAAGTGTAACAAGAAATAAACACTTTATAAAGGCAGTCTGAGGTGCTGAGTAAAGCACTACACACCTAGATTGCTAAATCTTTTAAGCAATGCAGAAAGACTTGAGATGCATTTTTGCCAAGAGCATGCATACTAAATAGATACTTTTCTTGCAACAAAAAAGCTTATATAGACTCTCTAAATGCTCCAATGCTTTTTTCCAAACTATTTAACCCCCCTGGCATTCCTGATGACCCCAGCCTGTCCAGCGATGACCTGTTAGTATTGCACTGGACAAGCTGGGTCCGGAGATCAGAGCCCCGGCAGCACAAACTAACTGATCCATGCTACTCCAATAGCTCCGATCTAATGAACAGGCTTTTGCGCAGAAACTGATCCCCCCCCCCTCTCCCGGTGGAGTGAGGGGATACATTGGGCGGCAGCGGGAAATTGTGGGTAAATAGCACAAAAACAGTATTTTATGAAGAAAGCTGTTTTCAGTATGATTCCCCAGATGTGCCCCTTTGAGGTTGCCCCTCTCTTCCCTGGTGTGATGTCACCAGGTCCATCACACCAGGGGAGATAGGGTGCCAAAGGGAATTGTACTGGATTCAAAGTAAAAAAAAAGAACACAAAACACATTTCCAATTCCAAAATAAAAATTTTATTATAAACAAAATATAAATATAAATACATACTGTTTTGAAATCTATCATACAAAATAAGTATTTTACAGATTTTATCATTCAAATAATACATTTTATTCATTTTTTTTTATGTAATTTATTTTTGTACATAATTGTGTGTTTCAAACATTATTATATTCAGGATGTCCACTTGTACGGACATATTTTGGGAAGTTACAGGCCTACAACATAAATAAATTCCACTTAAATCTATGGTGCGGGTTTTGGTACAGAAATCTGGACCTCAGCAGTGTGCTAGGGAGGTTAATAAGTCTCGATTTATATTGGTTCGACCATCAAGCTGCCTGTGTGCTGCTACCTAGACTGCAGTTGCCCTGGAACCACATATGTAACCTAGCCTTTGATTCCTGCTGGCTAGCATGAAAGACCTAGGAGTAGAAACTTGATTATTGGGTTAGGAAGGAGCTCGTATACTGAGAGTTAGTAAATATTATTTAATTATATATAACATGTTTAGTTTTGTTGTTATGTACTTGATTGGTTGGGTCAATTGGTAGGAGGGTTCATCCTGCAGTTTAGTGTGGGAGGAGAATTCACCACACTTCCTGTCCTTATATAATTTCGATATTTTTTTTTTTTGCTTCCAGGTTTTAAAACTTGTAAGGCCCTGGAAGGTGGTCTGGTCATGTAAAGGGTTATTGTAAGGGACTGTACAGCTCAAGCATCGGTCAAGAGGTGGACAATCAGATCGCTGGCCTGAAAGATACTTACAATGTTTAGTTCACCTCACATACATTATTAATGGAGGCAAACTTTGACTCCCAGCCCAACAGTCAGGTGAGACAGTACAGCCAAATATGTATTTTTTCCAACCCCCATCCAATAGAAATAAAGTAAAAAGTGCCTGTCGCACTCCATTGAAAGCAATGACAGTTTGCCTGGAACATGAGCAAGGTGGGTATTTGCGGAAGTTTGGTCTGCTAGTTCATGAACGTCCTCAGCCGTCACTAGGGATCATATGTCTATGTATGTGGAAGGGGGAGGGGCTATGCACAGGCCTAATTTATTACCATCCATCATTGTTCAGACACATACTTTCTATGTTCTATTTTCATGCATTTATTTGACTTATTTGTGTTTCACAGAGTTTAATGTAACTTCATTTCAATAACCATATTGAATAAAATGTAATGTAGCTTTAGGAAGCTCAAAATGCTTGTTCTTAATAAAATATTTCTGATTCTTCTTTTTACAAGCTGGGTTGCCTTACTTACATAGTTAAGCCTGCACTGATATTTAAGGATCAAAACTAAAAACAGCTTAAACAATGTTTGATCTTTGTAGGATAGTTTTTATGAGGATCCTGATTGTTCTCTTAATGCGGACCCTAGACCTTGGAGCTAATAATTCTAATTATCCTTAATGTTTCCCACTTAAAGTGTACATGTATTTAAAAAAAAATACTATTATTTACCTTTGAGCTGGCAGCTATAAGTTCTGCTGAAATATAATTTTTTCGGACTTTAAGGCGTATTTTTCGGACTTTAAGGCGCACCGGACCATAAGACGCTCCCAGTTTTTAGGGCAGGAAAACCCGAAAAAAAAGATTTAATAAGTTTTCACATCAATTGGGTTAATGCAATGAATTTAATGGATGCAATATTCAATTCAGCCAGCAGGTGTCACTAGCAGCAGTACACTCTCAGCAGAACTTCCGGCTGGATCAGGGGCAGAAAGGTCCGGCCAGAGTAAGAATATTTTCACTAGAGATTGGGTAGAAAACCCTGTCTTCCAGTGATGTCAGTTTTTTCCAATTCAAATTACCAGCGAACAGGCAGGGAATTTGTATCTCCCCACGAACAGGCAGACGTTGGACCTTTCAAAATCTGCCTGTTAACGAAAGTGGCCGATGTTCAGCCATCACTAGTGGTAAAGTCTTGTAAGCCTGATCGGACAGGGTCCTCTACTCCTCCTGTGTCATAACCTGTACCTGTGTGTTATCTTGTGTTGTCTCAACACAATTTATTGTACAGGGCTGCGTGATATGTTGGTGCTATATCAATACATGATTATAAACAATAACAGAGGACCTAGTAATGTATTCATGTTTCTCTACAAGATGGGAAGGAAAACACAGAATGCTCTTAAAGTGGAACTATTTTCTACTGACTTCTATTGGAGGCCTCGTGAAACATACTAATCGCTTAACAAGCATCATTAACAATTGCTGGACCGTTGGAGAATAAATTGCTACTTACCAAAAGAAAGGAACTTGCAAAATATAATAAATAGACTCTCCTTTTTTATTTTCTTTCATTTTAATGATATAGAATGTTAGACTATAATTTGCTCCATGGCACATTAATAAGTTATTTCCCAGGGCTTGTTCACCTTGAACAGATTTTCTGAAAAAGAAAAGCAGCTTTCTGTTCTTTGTCCTGGAGTTATCTGTGTTCCCATTTAGCATGCATTCTGCTATTTGAGAAAGAGGAGTGTGGTTAAATGTAAGATGTAACCAGCAAAACATTTTGCATATTAAGCTTTCAAAATGTGTGAATGATGGTATTGTGTACAGTGCTGTTGTGGGACTATTTTCCTGCTGCTTCATATCACTGTGAATAATGAATGTGCAAATGCGAGAACATCAAACATTTTGACTTCACTGCTGGTAAACGGACAAAGACTGCTTCAAAATATAGCATCAGGAGATTGCCACAAGAAAAAATACTAACCAACTTTAAACATGTTAGCCCAAGAAAAAAATCGATAAACACTACTGAAATAAACCATTTTTAGTTTATCCTTCCATGGCAGTTTGTTGAGAGTAATATAATATCAACTTTTGGGTTTGAATTTTATATTACTTCTGCAAACAATGAAATGCCTTTTTAGGATTTAACTTTTTATTGCAGGGTCTAAACCATGAATCCTATGATAATGAAATAAACTAATATGCCCTACTATTTATGAAGGGATAAGTGAAAAAAATGCAGAAGAGGCGTCCATTGACATCCATGCTAAAGAGGCAATGATATCCAGTGTCATCAATAATGCTGGGGATCAGAATGGGGAGTAGAGAGGGTGGGAAATCACAGCAGATTGCATTGTAATAAACTGGTTTAATAAAAGCGTGCTATGGGAAAAATACCCGGGAGGTCAATAACAAACAGATCAACATAATACTAAGATTTAAATTTTGAAATATTACTGAATATTACTGATGAATACAGAAAGTTTGGAGTTAAGGTGATCCCTATTAATTGCTAAATGAATTCATTAACAAAATCAAGCTTCCAGGATGTCTTAGATCCCTTCTTCAGGCTTAATGCTATTCTGGTTTTGAACACTACACACTTGTGCAGACACTAGATTGCTTAGATAATGCAAAAGCCCGAAAACCACCAGACGAACGCCTCATATCACGCTCTTCTGTGCTTATCGGGTGTTTACCAAACAGTTGACAACAATGTTTTATTGAACATTTTTATTTCTTGAAGTCTCAGATATCTTCTTCACTTTATCCACACAAATAAATAAGATTGTTGGGAACACAGCTACTTCTGTTTGATTCATATTTGTTGGTGGTCTGCATTAGGTGCCAAAATGTTACAGAGTACTAGACCTTAGTTCTAGACCTTAAAATGTTCCATTTCGTAAATTATCTCTCAGTTTTATGTACTACGCTCCCACTAAACTCAGAGCATTTTAAATGGCCTAAGATATTTGAAAGTCCAGTTTGCTCATAAGCACTAAAGTAATGTGATAATATAACATAACTTACTAGAACAATATAATCAAAGGTTTATGTGTCTTGAGCTGGGCATAGACATTTCGTTTTGTGCCCGATTCTCCTGGCAGATTGACTGTGCATGATGACGTCATCACACACGGCTGGTCATGCAGAGAATCGTCGAGGCACCCTTTGTGTGCCTGCACTTACTTTGCATGGGGACACTGTGGTGTAGGGGTGTAGCCAAAACCACTTCACTTCAGGTCGGGATCCATATCCAAACATAATATGAACAAACATAATATGAATGAACATAATACGAATGAACATGATACGGACGAACATTATACAAATTAACATAATATGAACAAACATAATAAGAACAAACATAATATGAATGAAAGTAATACGAACGAACATAATACGAACAAACTTTAACTCAATTCAATTCTACACATCGGAAGTAGCCTAATGCCAATTTTTAGATCAAACAAAATACGATGTAATTACATGATGACACATTTGATATACATTCAATGTTTACCAGATCAATCAAAACTTACCAACATGTTTAATCACATTACGATCAATTTTTTTTTGATATTGATCATTTTGATTGCTCAAACAGGTTGTTCGGTTCTCGATTTTCGTTTGTTTTATGCCAATCAAACAAAAATATTGAACCGTGTATGGCCACCTTAAGGCCTTAATCAATACCATCAAGCTTGGGGTTCCTCTTCCTTTTGTATAGTACAATACATATTTGAACATTCATAAATCACATCAACATGTTTATAACTTTGGGTCATTGTTTTTTTAATGCAACAATAGGGTGCGGCCATGCCATTACCCGATTAACCCAGTCCCTTGGTATAACAGTCAGTGATCATGACATATGAGAGGGCAGGGAACTGCATTTTATTAGATTGTACTCCTCAATTGCTGTTTTAGTGAATAAGAAGACCTATTGTCTGGGAAGCATAGATGAGAAATTGCTCTCCTCTTAGAAGAGCAATCAGCTGTAGGGAAGTATGTTAGAGAGGTGTGGTTGCCTAGGAAACCACTAGGCCTTGGCGATCTGCGGCCTGTGTAAAAGCTGAAGCAGAGTTCAAATAGAACTAATGCCTAATAAGTAAAAGGGGAAAGTTATAGTAGCACATAGCCATGACAATGAAGAAACTAGATATTTTATAACTAGTCTCCAGCAGAGTACTGAGTACAGAGAGTACTGAGTTGTTATATGTCACCTTTTTAACAATCTTGTGTCCACAAGTTGTAAATAATCAGTATTTGGTAAAATATAAAGAAACAATGATATACACACACTTCTATTGAAGGCCCCTCTGTACTCTTCAAAAGACATTAAAAACCAATTTTAACACCTAATTTACAGCCCACCTTAAGATCATTTTACCTATGTGGATGGTTCTCAGTATATATTTTATCATGTTGTGCATTAGTGGGATACCTATGGGAATAAAGCACGTTTAGATTGAAACCCCAATGTTGTAGCCGATCGGGTCCCAATCGGCCGGGCACCCTTTGCGTGCCAGTGCTGTCCGTCGCCGACAGCTAGGGAGATCCAATAGACAGCATCTAGGGACACGGCCGTTAGAACTGCAGTCTATCACATCACAGAGTATCAGTCAGCTGGCAGCCTAGCACGAAGGGAGAGGGAGGAGCTGCTAGCTCTCTCCCCTTCCCCCCTCTGAGGGAGAAAACAGGCAGACATGCTGTGTCCTCAGCTCCGATGGATTTGTCGGAGCTGAGGAGACATACCGGTACTAAGAATTACAGACATGTTAGATCGATTTGGTGGCCGATTTTGGCTCTTTAAGTTTTAGATAGGCACCCGAACCCGGACCGGCGGTCGCTCAGGCAAAAAAAGGAAAGGGTGTATGGGGGCTTAAATGAGCAGGTTTATTTTTGGCTACACAATTAGCATCAACAAATGTAAAAGACTATTCAGCAGTTTTGATAAAATATACTTTCTGTGTTCCATATGTTTTCCTTCACATTTGTTGAGCATTGCATTTATCTTGTTGGCAGCAATCAATGTTCTGATATGGCGAACTAGAGTAATGGAATCCTTTCTGATCTCACAGCAGATAGTTTGTAACTATAACTGTACTCAGTAGTTCTACCTTAAAACATATGTGACACTTTAGACAGCTTCCATAGAAAAATCTACTATGTGTAGAACACATAGAAGTTTGTTTTCTCCAATCAGGACAAATTATTAGATTATCCTGACTGCAGAAGGGTTTCATAATCTACTGTATATGCTACCTTTTTCATTTAAATGTACTGTTAGAGGCCAGTGTGGGATGGTAAAATCCTTGTATAGAGATTAAATAGTGTCTAATTGGAAGTAAACATTAAGTCTGTCTGGGTCATGCAATATAAGAACATGTGAAGTAAAGAAAGTATTGTGCCTTTGAGGGCATTGGGTGCCTAGATTAATTTACTTATAAGGGTTGTGGGCCATGCTTTAGTGGCCCAAGGTTCAGAGAAGGCCGGGAGGGTGGCGGATAGGATGGAGAATAAAATTCCAGAAATTATGTGATGGTTAAATGTTGAACATATTCTCACAATATAATAGAAAGAACAATGGGTCATGGACAGGGGGCATGCAATCATGCAGGGGGAGTTGAATGTATCATGTTTATACAAATCTATGTTAAAACATAATGCTAGCTTCCAGTCTAGGCCTTTCCGAACCCCTTTCAAACTTTATTAGCTTTCTCTGCTGCTGTATGTGTAAGGAAATAGGTAAGACCCAAATTTGCATGTTACAATCTCTATTTATACAAATAAATTTTTCATAAAATCGTATGCAAATAACATATATGTTAAAAAAACGTCTATAACAAGACCAAGTCAAGTGTGTATGTTTGAAAGTCCAGTCCCCGAAGTTGGATCTCAAATAGTCAACCGTGTCAGGAGATAGGGATACATTTAGGGCATGGGATTTTGCTTTGTTGAGTCCTAAGATATGACCAAAGGTTGATAGCTTGGCAAGTAAGTTGGGCAACATTTTTTCAAACCTACAAAATTATATGTTTATAAGGTAAAGTTAAAAAAAATATATATATATTCAAGATGAGCATAAAGCTGTACACAACAAGTACAGTTACACACATTCATCATGACAGAACTCATGGCATTGTTGCCATTTTGAGAATCCATGGGACCATTGATTTGTAAACAGGTACAATCATTGCCAGGAGACCTCTCCTCTATCAATCAAACATAAGGTCAAAGGACAAGGAGCGTCTGACATTTAGAACAGGGGCATTACTTTGAATCCAAGACACTGCTGTTGGCAGATAGCATGTATAGCATTGTACACGTCATGTATAAGGTATCATACATTCTCCACACAAAGCAAAATGACCACAAGAACTGTGCAATATCATGAAGTTCACTCCCAGAATTCACCTTGAATTTTTCATATCTACAGTGTCTATCTCATGTAGTGTTTTTACAGTGTTTTTACTCACTACAAATTGATCTATTGACAGGACAGAAAAGTGCATTCTCAAAAAGGACTGATGATTGATTACATGTTGAAACGTATGTTTTAAAATCACTGCTAAAATCCTAGAATGCTGTTATCTAGAAGGGGCCTAAAAGCAAATTGGATTAGCTAGTTAAGAAAAACAATTATGCTGTGTAGATTATAGTCCCACAGGGTTTACCCAAAAAAGCCTTTTATAGAAAGTTAAGTACTAGAATACTATCATGTTCTTACACATCTTATTACTTATTATTTAATCTCAGTGCTGCATACCATGTGCCCATCCTCCTGTCCTTTTGATACATTTTTTGTAGACCATGGACCACCAGTCCTGATGTCAGAAATGGGAGCTTTGTTAACAGGGTACAGCAGTAATCTTTCACACTTTCGCAATTTTTAACTAGGCCTACAGTCTCTGAGCATTAGGGATTGTTGAATATTTTCTATATTTAATTACTACTAGCTGACTTTGTAAGTGAAATGCTAAGATGTGGAAATATTACAAAAAAATAGTATTGTTCTAGAACGTGTACTTTTGTGCATAATTAAGTAAAGTCAAAATCTTCGAAATTTCGACTTTAACCTCCCTAGCGCACTACCATGTTGTAGGCCTGTAACTTCTTAAAATATGTCCGTACAAGGGTCTAGTAGACATCATGAATAAAATAATGTTTAAAACAAACAATTATGTAAAGTAAAAAATAAAAATTTTAATCGAATTAATGAGAAAACACAAAAATTAGGACACAAAGCTATGCTGCTATGTACTATATCTCACCCAAAAAAAGTCTCTGGTGCCCCAGATGTGCCCATTTGCAATTAACCTTTTCTAACCTGGTGTGATGGATGTGGTAAAATCACACCAGGGAAGAGCATATGGGCACATCTGGGGCACCAGAGACTTTTTTTTTGGCGATATTTAGTACAAAGAAAAACATTGAAATCAGTTTTCTACAAGAAAACAGCGTTCATGCAATTTCCTTTCAAATTTCCTGCCGCCTCCCCGATGTGACGTCATCACGTCACTCGGAGGGGGGGAGAAGAGACGGAGGATCCAGCTGCCAGCACACCGGTACAGCGCAAAACTGTAAGTATGCGCTGCCGGAGCCCCGATGTTCACTGAACGCTAGGGCGGTTAATTCAAGATGAATAACTTTTTTTGTAATGTTCTTCAGTACATCTCCAGCACATTTGGTGATGATACCATGTTCAGTGGCTTTGCAATCAACTTCCAAATAAACTTTTAGAAATTTCACAGTCATCTCTACTGACCATAAATTTCCTAAGTATGTCTGAGGCTATAGGTAAACTATGAACTTGGATGCACTGATGTCAGTCATTGACTGTCAATGGAGGTGTCATACATCATGCCTCTTTCACATTTATGTTGACGAGGGGCCTCATATCAGATGACATCCGTGGGTGTCTTGTGCATTGTGCCAGAATGCCACGTTGCCCAAAACAATTAGGTTGATTTTCTAAATGTTCAATGAATGTTTAATAAATCTTGTAAATTCGATAAAGCGTTGTACCTATTATTCATCTATTCATATGCATTTAAAAATCCTGCCCAGTATGCCACATTTCCAGATTTGACAATTCCATTTATATTTTTCTTTATTGTCTATGCTGTGTTCAAATATAAAACCCTATTGGTAAATGTATTCTTTATCCTAGTAAGATAAAGTAGTTTTTTTATACTTTAAGCAAATGTAACCCGACTAGAGATGTATGAGAGGTTTCTTTCCTGTTTGATCATTTATGTCATATATCCCTATTATTTAAATATGTTTACCTAAAATATTTCCTTTCGTGTTCTGTAGTCACATAATCTCTTATCTCTCCCTTTATATATATTGCCATTAGGGTACATTAGTATTTATATTAGTGCTTTAGATTCATAAGAGTTTATTCAGCGAAGAGCAAGGAAAATCATTGTCTATTACTTTCCTTTCCAATTCAAGATTCTTATTCTGTATTTTATTATTTGAAAAATGGTTTTATTTGTCTGTTTTATTACTCATTTCTGTCCCCGTCTTTTAGACCATATTTTAGAGCCATTTATTTGCATATTCTTTCCTTCTACACTTTCTGAGTTATATTGCAGATGGTATTTTACATGCTGCTTTTCATCTTCCATTGTTTTTCCTATAATCTGTTTCTTTTATTTATGCATTTATTTTACTGTATTGTCACTGCAAAAACAAAGAAATTGCATATTTACTAAGCCCAACTCTGTAGTTTACAAATGTTCTTCATGTTTTACTGGCTTAAAAAAAAAAAGAAGTCAACAGAACACAGTACAGATAAAAGAATGTTGGAAAGAAAGTCAAGAGGAGTATTTGATTACGTGACCTATAAAAAACTACATGACCAGTTACCAGGTTTCTGGAAGCCTCCATATTTTCTAACTACAGGTATGCTTTTGAAATGATATTATATATACACCAGTAGCAGGTTCTGTGGAACAATTTACTGTAAAATTTCCAGCAGAAGCACTTAGTAACTCAAACATCCTGCTGCTCACTCCTTGGTAAATTTAAAAAAACAAAAACCTCTTTACCTAATCCTACCTAATACAATGTATTTTACAGTAATTTCTATCATATAGAAATATTGTTTCTATTCAGTCTTTTTTCCTCAACGCATTCTAAACACCTACCTCAGGGGTGTTTCATTAACCCTTCAGGTGGTTGAGTGGAGCCCAGTTTATCCGGAGTTTGTTTGAAAAAAAAACTCTGTGTGAACCAGGACCATAACAACTCGGCATACCTCCGGAAAGCTGCGATGATTCTCTATGCAGCTCCAGCATTTCTGGGATTCTGGGACCTCCCCTTTAGCATCACCATAGACCTCCACAATAATGAAGGTGCGTCGGTTTCTCAGCCATATGTGGAAAAGGGTGGAAAATTTAAGCCGAGTACAAAGTTCTCTGCTGCAACTGCCTGTACTGCGCCATTAAAAAAGGCCAGGTAGGGAGGTTAAAAACAGAACTGTAAAAAAAATCTAACTGACTTTTCTAAATTATCAGCATATTCATCATATTTTCATATCAACCCACTTGGTCATCTAATATACATGTTTACACAACTGTGTGTGAATCCATGTCATGACTAGAGAGTGAAAAAAAAAGAGAAGATCCCTCCCCCTTAGAACTGGAAGAAGACACGGGGGGCTGCTCATGGGGTCCCATTGTGTTCTGACAAAGGGACCCCATGAGCAGATGATACAAAAAGTCATCCTCACTTAGGCTATGTTCCCACATAGGCAATTAATCGCCTTGCACTCGCGATTTGAATCACATGCAATTTACCAGGCGATCTTCACCTGCAATTAAAAAAATAAATACGTTTCTGTTCTCCTTAAAATCTTTTTCCAGAGCTGTGACATTGATTATTCAAAATAAGACCTCAAAAGAAACGATATATCTGTAGAGGTATAACTTCATGACTAAGTATATTTATGTCCATCCCTTGTTGTTTAATGCTGTATTTGTGCTTAAAGTATTACTTAAGTTTACAATATGGTCTATGTTCACAATAGGTAATAAAAGACTGGACGGCTGCAAATACAGGATGAACTGGTGAGAATGTCTGTTATGTACACTTCTGTTAGTAGCAGGTTACACTACTTCATTAGCTACATCAGTAATGAAAAACAGGAAAACCTTCCATGCGGCTGCATACCCGCAGTTCACAAAGTTGATATTGATGTATTCTTGTATGTTATTTTATTGAGTAAACGTTGTTTAAAACAGTCACCTACAGTAACCAACAGCCATAGATTGATATGATCCTCAGATATAAAACCTTCCAGTGCTGCAGATGTTTCGCTCCCGAGGAAACAATATACAACACCAGTAAACATTTGTCAGTGTTTAAAAATTGGATTTATACAAAACAGCAACTTGCTCAAGTGAGTCAGCTTCTACCCATTTTACATCCACGTGTACTTTTTTTATAGTTACGGCTTTCTAATTGGTTTATGAACACTAAGCAGTTTCTTTCCTAATTCAGATCTAACTCAGACCAAGCAGAGACACCATACCAGGTTATTTAGCTAAAGTTGGTCATACCTGGGTTGATTTAGCATTATATTCCCAAATGAAGAGCACGTTCAAGGCCATCATTCGGGAATCGAACGCAGCCCACCTTGAGCAATTGATCTACTTTTTAGAACAATCGATCAAACTGGGATCTGAAATGCCTCTAAATCTATGTTCGGTCACCATTATTTGGGATGGGGATCAAGGGTCCATGGTTAGGGTGGTTTGGTGTTGAGGAAGTTGATTGAGCCCTGACTTAATAACACTGACATGATCTAAAGAGATTGCAAGCCAGGCCTTTTTATACATCATCGTGTCTAATCTCACAAACACTCTTATAGGTTTGAAAACTAATTTATTGTATGATACACATTGTACAATGCTGCAATGGGTAATTCTCATTAAATACCAAATGCCTATATCAGACATGGGCACACTATAGCCCAGGGTTTAGGATACCAATGATGCCAGAGCAGCCATTAGAGGCTCTGAGTCTAGCCCCTCTATCAAATTTAAAAAGCCATTGTGGCCCAAAAGTCAAAAAGTTTGCCTAGGCCTGATCCTTATGCAATTCTTGGATTAGGACATATGGGCTAACAGTATTGCTCCTTCCTGTCCAAATCTCGTTAAACAGTGTATTTCAGGGATTTTCAGGTTTTCAGTTTTTTTTTATTGCGCTCTGCCCTGGGAGTCAGGTGTAGTGAAAACATCAATGCATACTATTTTAAAAGTGGTTACATTTTTACATTTTGCAGACATCAACTGGCTGTAACAGAGCCTATATATATATATATATATATATATATATATATATATATATATATATAAAATTCAACTCTTACTTACCTCTGGTACAATAGTGGCGTAGCGCTCCACAAAATTATTAATAATTGAAAAAATACAGTGACCTGCTATTTGGAATCATAGAGAAGATTAACTTGTTATTTTATTATTTAGTAATAAACTTTCTATGGCGTTTTAGACAAAGTGCTATAATCAGTACATAATTGAGTTTTATCTAACACATGTTATGATCATGATCTTAACTATTAGACAAAGTACTATAATCAGTACATATTTGAGTTTTATCTAACACATGTTATGATCGTGATCTTAACTATTAGATAGATTTTCTCCACTTGTCATAAGTATAATTTTTGGAAAACCTTTATTGGAATTGACATGAGCATAACATTTTCAGTGAGAAAAGGCAATACATATTTTATAATACTCTGCATTAGCATATCAGCAGCGTAAGTGTCCCAGCCCTCCAGCAATGTGAGAGAGGAGGAACAAATAACCTTTAACTTTAAGTGAACATCTGGCTGTCTATGGTTGGTATATTTCATCCATAATTTTGCCTTTAATGTCTCATGTAACTTTGTGGACTGAATATCAAGGCTATCTGGGAATTTCAAAATTCAGGATCTTGAGATGGTATTGTGCTTTTGGGGCCACTTTTGATATAACTCTTTGATGAGAACTTCATATTATCTTTCAGTACCACCTATCTCACTTAAGTCTTCCACGTCTTACACTTTCTTGGCTTAAAAGCGGAAGCTAAGTAAAAATCTGCTGTTAGCTTCTTCTAAATCTGACAGAATATTTCACTAGATATACAAAAAGACTTCGAGTTGATACTTAAAGTTAAAGTAGAAGAATGTGGATCATGTGTATTACATAAACGCAGAGCCTATTAAACCATAACTCTAAAGAAGTGTCTGACGTAAGCTGTGTGATCTAGCAAGGGGAATGAATCTCTAGTGTCCTCACTTCAAAGAAGAAAGAGACCTGACAATGCGAAAGAAATCATCTAACATTAATCCTCTAAAGTTACATTTAATGGTCTATTTAATTTTCGTCTTGATAAGTATTTAATACACAGCGAAGCATGAAGTCTTAAAAATCACCTGCAGGCGGATGATACAGTTTCTTCAAGAACGTTTATCCTTTGCTTGCTTGTGTCATTTAAAAGCACTTTGGTCTGTTATCTATAATAATTTATAGGGATTTATATGCATAAAAACAGTAATGGTTCAATATTGTGGGCATCTACACTTATGTTTTATTACATGCCCTTGGTGGTGTTCTGAAAAATGACACACATTTCTCTTTTGGACACATTTGTTTTTCAAGCACAGATCTGTTTATACTCGCAGACTAAATAAAAGCATTATAATAGTGATAGATGTCTAGATTAGGGTTCAGTTGACTTAAAGTTTTAATTTCAACCCAACCCATTCCTAGGCCAAACCCTTCAGTCACTGGCAATGACTCACCAACACCATTTTATTTCCACATATCTAATATACAATAAGGACATAGTCATTAAGCTTTGACTTACCTCTGAGCTGGCACAAGGGTGGCATAGCACTCCACAATCCTAAAAAGTATATACTGACCTGCTGCTCCCTGGAATCATATGAGAAAATCCATAGTCATCTGTCAGCCTTCCGGGAGGATAGGTCAGAGCAATATCGTGAATGACCACTGGGGGCACCATGTAATGGTTTTTACAATTACGGTACAGTCACAGTTTGTTCTTAGAACAATCTGTGGGTGTGCCGGGATCGGGCATAATCGCCCATCCTCTGTGAACCTACAGGCTCATTGATCTTTTCAAGGCGGGGGGGCGGCACAATATACCTCGATGTTAAAGAAGAGGGTGTCACTTTTACCCACACGATGGCGATGGCGCCTCGATGTTGACAGCGATGTGTAGAGGGGAGAGGGCAGGGAAGCATGGCAAAGTACACTGTATCTCCTGTATGGCTCCGTTTCGTTCCCAAAAAAATTTCAAGAATCGGCCATTGCATCGGGGTGACTAGTGACATTAAGAATTTACTCTAATATGTAAGTCACTTAGATGAAACAGGTTTGCATGATGTGGTTTTACAATTGTTAGTGGCCACTAAGTTCACCATACATTGGGCTTCAATAAGGAAAGCATCTGTGTGTATTTTTGTATACAGAGTGTGAGTGCCCATCATGCCAAGTGCAAAAGCAGGTGTTAGGTCTGCTTTAAGGACATGGCACTTTCCAAGTTGTGTTTTATTTATTTATTATAATATTTATTTATAATATTTATTTTGTTGGACATTGTATGTATTCTGAATGATGACTGCTTTGTAAAAGCCACACATATTTATGTATATATATACAGTATATACTGTATATTCTGGCGTATAAGGAAAATCTTCTCAAAAGTCGTGGGTCGTCTTATACGCAGAGTGCTGAAATTTCTGAACCAGAGGAGTCTGACTGTCATACATCAGAAGCGCCCCCTTAACACCCTTCTCTCTCCCCCTCCTTCATGTGTGAGGCCGAGGTGCTCACTAAAGGCTGTGGCTCCAGTGGCTGAAACTGGTATTGCAGCTCAAACACATTACCTGTATCATGTGACATGATATCCGTTACATTTTTGATTGCCAAAATTCTTTGAATTAAATGTATACAAATTGTGTGACTTGGATAACCGCAGGGAAACATTAATATGAGAGGTTGCAGTTACAGGTGTAAAATTAGGAATGTAAATTAATAAAAAAAGAGTAGACATATATAAGGCCATGGGTCCACTGCAGTTTCCCTGAGCTGGCCAAAATAAATTACATGCGCCTGCACATTTGCCAGTGGATTTCCAGTGACTTGCAGGCAGTTTGCCCCCACGACGTTGTCAGTCAAACCTTCAGATAAAGTGGCAACGTCGTGGTCATGGATCGTTGTAACTATGTCTCAATG
>CM070033.1:131002474-131016334 GCA_036250615.1 Ptychadena robeensis
TGCCTTAAAAGCCCCCCCCCCCCTCTACTTAGAGGGTCTTTAGGGTCTCTCACCCATATTGGACTTCTATGGATGTTGGAGATCTGTAGTTTGGTCAGAGTAGGCATATGTAAGGGTAAAATCTGACAAGAGAAAAGCACTGTTGGAATGCTGACAGTTGGAATATGACTATGAAAGGTTGACATTTGGACTGCTGGTAGTCTCAGGGGTGAGTTACCAACCCAGAACATTTCAGGGGGGGTTCAAACGTTGTTGTACTGTGAGAATTACGACTGACCCAAGGCCAGCTGTTGACCTATGGATGGAGGCAGCTAATCAGAGGATTAATCAAGAACAGGGAGGTCCATCTGCAGCAGAATTTACAATGCAGGAGGCTGACGTAGAGGACAGTGAGGGAGACAGTGAGGAAGGAAGCACTTATTAAAACCACCCTTCATATGGCGTAGGTACCAGACACCATCTCCTGGTAGGCATCTGAGTAGCTCACTAAAAAAAGTTATAGCCCTGCATATATATATATAATGTATATGAAGTGTTCATATCTATCTATATATATATATATATATATTTTTTTTTTTTTTTATATATATATATATATATACACCGTATTTTCCGGCGTATAAGACGATTTTGAACACAGGAAAAGGTGTGCAAAAGTTGGGGGTCATCTTATATGCCGGGTGCCGCCATCGGGGGAGAGGGGCAGGGGGCACTCCTGTCCCTGGATGACCATCTAGGGAAACCCAAAGGTCTGCTCCGTAGATCTATGCTCCCCGCACTGCACGCTGGCTTACAGGAGCCAGAGGGAGAGATCTTCAGCATCCCCCTCGCCCCCTCCTTCCTGATGTGTGTGAAAGAAGCTGGCTGCTAATGACGACAACTGTGCCCACTAGTGACATTGTGGCTGACATTGGTATTGCAGGGAGATTGAGATTAAAGCTATTTTATTGTCAAATTAATACAATTTATGTCTTATGAATAACCTCAGGGAAACATTAATAGGGGTGTCTAATCCAAAAATAAGATTGGACTTCTAAGGGTGTTGGAGATCTGGGGGTTGGAATTCAGAGTAGACATAAAATTTGGTCTGCGTTGGAAGAGGGGTAGTCTTATACAGCAAGAATATCCCAAACTCTATATTTTAACTGGAAAAATTGGGGGTCGTCTTATACGCCGGAATATACGGCACATTTTTTTGATATACATCTGCTTTAAGTGCATGTGACATTTATTGATTATGCGCTGACTGTTAATTAGCTGTGTATGCCCTTGCTGCCTTTTAAATAATAAGATAAGGGATGTAAATTATACAGCAATATAGGAAGAGGTCAAACCCACACTTCCAATTTAAGTAACAAGAAAGCAGTGTAAATCACGTATTGCAGACCAATGAGCTACACTACTATATAATACAAAATCCTCTGCTCCTGCCTCTCTGAAGATCTCCTGACCTTGGACAATGCACTCTTATGAAGGATTTCAGGTCAAATGAGTAAAATAATAAAGCAAAGAATATGCTCTGCAGCTAGATGTTCTCTAACTACTGAAATTTTCCTTATCACAATCAGCTTAGATTTTTTGGATTTCAAGGCCTGTAGTGGTGAAACTCAAATTTCCTTCTATCAAACTGGAATTTATTGTGTGTGGTGACTATATTTAATGTAAAAGGATTGATATTTATTAAAACAATTACATTTTGGGGGGTTAAACATTACATTTGGAACAAGCAAAACCACAACCCTAGAACACATGTGAAATTAAATGTCAGGTAACAGACACATCGTTGGTGTTAATACAAATAACATCTAAATATCTTTAATATATCCGCAATAATAAGCATTTTGTTTTTAATATAAACACACTGTAGGCCAGATTTGGCTCCCGGGCTAGAGTTTGAAAACCCTGGTGTTGTTTAGCTGATGCCGTTTTAAATGATGACATTATGTGGTTACATAACACACATAAGAATTCAAACATGATATATCACCAAATGAAAGATGCTGCAGATTAAGATTCCTTTAGACAAAACCCTTATATATGGCAAATCTAAACACACACACACACACACACACACAAAGTCGAGTTTTGCATTTTAAAATAGATAGTGAACATCTAGAAATGTTTTTACCCAATAATTAGTACCCTAAAAAAAAATTATTTTTAAATTCTTCCTGAAAATCTACCTTCTTTTCCTACAATAAGGAAAATAATAATCCCACATTGTCCTTGGTGACCCCAGGGTCACAGAGAAGGCTTCACAGCAGAAAGCATGGCCAAGGCATGTCTCCCACCTCTGGCAGAGGGTCTATTCTAGGCAAACTACTGTTCAGCCAAACAGCATCCCCAGTGTCCCTGTGGAAGTGCACAGCACATCTCTCTGCTCCAGCAGGGGGATCTGTCCAGGCCAAACTACTGCGCCCAAAATTTGTCACAGTTTACCAATCTTATAGTGCTAGGTTGCATAATGTGATTGGAAATATGCCCGTTTAATGATGGCCTGTCATACACCTGATTGCTCACTATAGCAGCATGTCCCAGTGTTTGTTTTACTTGACTTTCTGCAACTGTATTTGTTGTCAACAGTGACCTGGATTGATTCTGACATTGCTTGAATGCTTCCTGCCCTGACCTTGGATGGTCCCTGAACACGCATCCATCTGTACCATACTTTCATACCACGCCATCTAGACTGACTTTTATGTATGACCCTTGGCTTGTTTTCAGGAATTGGTTGAAAAAGAGTTCTTCTCGAAACGCGTCCCATTGTTCCTATTGAGCCCCCCAGTATCTGTAAGCAGGAAGTGATCTCTTCTCCCCCACCAAGAAGTGAGGTCCTCCTGGATAGCACATGGCCCTGAGAGAGCCAGCCTTGTAAACCTCTCTCAATGTGAGTATCTTGTCTGTTGTTTTGTCTCATTTTGTTCCATTTGTTTCACCTTACCCTTTTCCATTTTTTAACCATCTGTTGTACTAGGTTGTGCGCCTCTGTCCTTGTTCTTATTTGTTTTCAGGAATACCCAATAAAGCCTGATACCTGGATATCCGGTGTTGGTAATGACGGTCATGTGTACAGGTGCATTTCACCAAGGCTTTCCATGTCTTAAGTCTTATATTCCTAGTGGGAAGCCTAGTAATAACTGTTTTATATGAGTATGACCATTTCAAATAAACCATACATGTTTAGTCTAATTCTTATTGTACTGTCATGAATGTTTATAGTGTATATAGCTAAACAAGATCTTTTTGTCTTTGAGCCCTGTCAGTGTGTATGATGTCCTTGTTAGAATTATATGCATGATTTTAATTGCATGTATTTATAGACTGTTGGATTCATCAACATGTTTTATGGATTTTCAGATGTGTTAAATAAAGTACTGTTTTTTATTAAAACATGTCAAATAGGAGTACCGTTAAAGTCCCAGGAAACTTGTCATCTCCAACTTTTCAACTACTATGGGTTAAATGTTTTCAACTCCTAGTAATAAATCACAATGTTTTTTCTGCAATTGCACACTTGTCCAATAGGCTGAAAAACACATATACAAGCACTGCAGAAAAAAATACTTTTTCGCATGAATCGTCCTTAATGCAGAACACATTTGCAAGTTGTATGTGCAAAGGGGAATATGTTTTATTAGTTTATATTGGATTTAAAAATAAAGGCAATACCCTGAGACCCATTTAGCATAGGGTCTGGTAGACCCTCTCTAGCCATAGAGCCTGGTATTAATATGATATTGATGATTGACCCCCCACTCTATCAAAGTAGTACAGAAATCCTCTGGGCCTCTTAGCTAGGGTCCCTTAAAAGGTCTGGATAGGGGCATTATCCATGAAAGCTTGTTTTGAGTTGTAGCTATTTCACTAGCTACAAGGGGTTTTCTAATTTGCTTTCTAAGTTCAGAATTATTTTTACAAAGTTTCTTACACCAATTAATACCCTGGAATGTTGTTCCAATGAGCATTAGTTGTTTGCCAAAGTGTCTTTAAAAAAAACCTTGAATGAGAACCTTTACCGACATTTTATCACTTACAGTATATGTTTTTTTAGGATTCGGAACACATTATTTACTTCACTTGGATACCTATCTCCCATGAATACACAATTTGTTTTATAGTTCAACACAAACTTTTTTTTACACTGTTAAACAACCTCTTTTTCTTATTCATTGTCATATCCAAATGTATTGAAAGATAGTTCACAAAAAATGTTGGCTCCCATGAGAAAAATCAGAAGCACTGTTTACTTGTGAAGACAGGAGCTTGAAATTCAACAAGTACAGATATTGCAGTGAAAAAAAATAAAAAATAAAAAAAATAACTCAACATCATAAAAAGTCTACAAAAGTTCAGGCCTGGCTGTACTGCCTGGAGGAAAACTAGAGGGAGAACCAGGCAGCATACCAATGCACAAATCATTAAATAATAAGTAGCACTCATGGGGTTATTGTTTCACAAAACCTTAAACTGAAGCCACCTACTTTCATGCCTGTCCACAGAGAACTGCCTGGCTGACTCAATTGGCCTTCAAAGAAAGTGAATCAATCGCTCAACAAGGACCCCTTTGACAGAGGGTCATTGCCTATTATCTTTTTGATAATGTCCCTAGACTAAAGCTAAGCATACATGGATCAATTTTTTTATAGATTATAGCACAATCGAGCGCCGTCAAGCCTTCAATTGATCTTGCTTGGAGAAAGCTAGGTCAGACCAGGAACCAACATGTTGGTAAACCCTGTTCGATTTCCATAACTTTGGATGAGGATCGATGGTCCAAAGTAATGGAAATCCAAAATATTGGACGGGATTGATGATGGCATCATGATGCACTCCAGCGGCCCTTCGATCATACTGGCATCGAGCCGTGTATGCCTAGCTTAAGTTGCATACTGATCTGAGATCTGTAGTTCAAACAGTAATAACTTAGGTAATACAGCCCTGTTGCAGTGGGTGCAAGACACATTTTCCCTGTTTAAAAGGAAAGTATAATCTATATTTATTAAACATATGTTTTATTTGTTGTGGCAACATAGGTTAACAAAAAAAAGCCACCCAAGCTGCCTGTCTTATTTATTACATTACCTGATTAAAATGTGATTGAGCAGTCCGATAAGGGCCAAGTTAATGGGATATGCCAGTCACTTGTTTGTGTACACTTCAACATTAGCTACAAAGCTCTTTAAGCATCAGATTTTCTTATTTAATAGATTAGGAGTTCCTGAAAACATAAATAAGCACCCAATGGCTTCACCTGCTCGCTTAGAAGGAGAAAATTGCATTGCTGATAAAAGATACAACTAGTGAAGTGTAACAGAAGTTAGACTGAGGCTCCACTAGAGCGGTGAGAAAACACATGCAAACAAAGCAACGCAAACCACATTATTTTACGCAAGACCAGGAGATACATGCTCCCGTGGACACTGACCCATTGGTGGCTCCCAAACTTCCCCCGTGCAGCCTCACCCTTACTAGAAAAACGTATGCGAGCTTGGCAATTATACAGTAGAATGTTCTGTAATTTCTCTGTACAGTATGGGATTTTTGCCCAGTAACAGGACATGGTTAGGAGGGGCCAGAGGTCTTTTGCAAGTTCCACCACTTGGTATGAGTTTCTGTGTAATCTTCCAGGATGTCCCTGTGGGAGTTAATCCTAATATCCAGTATAAAATGACACAAAGATCACTAGCATGTAAGTGTCACTTCCCTACTATATGTTGAGGAATGAGGATTTCCCCATAAACAGAGCTTTGGAATTGGAGACCCTTCCCCACTTACTTAAACAACAGCACTTTTCCAGCTGGGTTAGAGCTTCAGCCAATAGTTTTTACTGAACTTTTGTAACATAAAGTCCTATGGACTTCACCCTATCCCCGGGTTTAGAGATAGTAAACGATTGTATATATTCCTGAGAAGCAAAGGTATGCCCTTACATTCTACCAGTGTGTCAATTTTAGGTGTAAAGCCCCTGTAGTCAGCTTCTTAAAGACATTCTGTACATAGGTCTGGCTGATATCACCTTCTAAGCAGAGCCTATGCATTGTAAGGTGTACCCCCAGTGGTACATCTACAGCCTGCAATGATGGATAGGACATGCTGGCCAATGAGGATGGGGGATAAGGTGAGTACATTTCCTATTTTATGGATAGTTTATATGCATATCTCATGATGCACATTACTATTAAAATGGACAATCTCCGATGTTAAAAATGAATCCATGTGTTGACTGGAGAAGAAGGGTGTGGAGAATCCAATCAAGTTATTATTACTCTAGGTAATGTGCCACGTCCCAAAGATATATAGCAAAAAAAAGGGGAGAGGAATAGACCTAGGTCCAGTGTATCCACCCTTCACCAAGGGAGTTTCAGTGGGATTCACTGGGCCAAGACTTTTTAGGCACGGAAATATTAAATATTCGTTATTAAAATTTATTATTTTATTCAGTAACATGATTAAAATCATACACAAAACTTACAAGAGAATTTTTTGTCATATAATAAAAAGATTGTCATTGTCCTTTTGTCACAGGCAGCACGCCGCGACCCACGTGGCGACAGACACGGATGATACCCTTCCCCTAGGAGCAAGACCTTATCAGAAGCGCTATACACACAAGCATTGCGAGCAGAAGCCTCTGAGGACACAACACCACTTATGCTAAGACAAACGCTGGGAGATCGTTTACCTGCCTTCATAAGCAGCTCATGACCACTCAAAGGATTTAACCTGCCTCAGCCATGCTTTGGAACAATGTGTATGCCTGAATCTTAGGACTGGACTGATTTACCTTATTTGACAAGACTGATAACTGTATAAGAGAATACATAAGGGGGGGGGGGTTCATACAGTAGCCTTGACTCACCACATCCAATTTTTGAGAAATTTTTGGTTTGGGAGGATTGGAACTAAAGCCAAGGGGTGGCCAACCCCAGTGGACTTTTGAGGTTAGTATTCAGTAGAATTGTAGTTCCAGTCGAGAGGTTAACGTTAATACTTTTATTGTAGCAGCATAGTACATAGAATAGAAAATTGGCGATTAAAAAACATAGTTCACCATAAAGATTACAATTCAATAGGGTTCCGCAATGGGGAGCTTGAAACCCTTACACTTAAAATTACAAGGTCATGAGTCATTCCGACATGCAGATGGTCCAAGAAATGAGTGTCCTATAAAGTCGTACTCCAATTCGGTCCTACCCGTTTCGTCCTGTTACGGACTTCCACAGGGATCTTTTTGGAGATTTACCTAAAAGTCATTGAGATGTACATGACCATGCTTTTCATAAATTATTACAGGTTGTTACAGGTTATAGTTGCGTTTAGTCAAAAAAAGTGCTTGGGTTCATATTGCTAGTCCCTTCCTCCCAGTGCAATACATGTCCACACCTGTCTAGCAAGGTGGTGCTTTTATGTCCATCTCCAACCCTCCATCCTGATAGTACCTCTAATCTTGAGTGATTTTCACGTTACCCCATAACCATCCATATATTTGTTGTATAGGGACAGTTTTCTTAAAAACACGAAATAAACAAGGTTTTGGCTTACCGGAATCTTTTATGATCCATGTTTAGGACGGCTTCCGTGGGTTGATGTCTCCTGGGTCTCCCACCGTTTACACGAGAGCTGTGCCCTTAGGGATTTAGCACCGTGTGTGTGCTCTCACGAGCTTTGCGCTATCGTTAGGGGGAAAGATGGTATATTCTGTCATCACGATAGTTGAGGAGAGAAACCTTCACCCTTTTTGGTGCTCTGCTAAATGTCAGGTGTGACCATAACCAAGAGAGGTGTCTCTAATAACACGTGACAGTTGTCTGCACCGATGAGTGCCATGTTGTGTGATCGAGTGCCGGCCCTCCAAAGAACAAGCCTAGCATATCACCAATCACCCCACAAAGTCAAAAAGAGCTTTACTAACCTTGATGGTCATACACGGTCCTGTCTGGTCTTTGTCGCTGCTGAGTCTTTGGGTTTGGGTTTATGCAGTGGTAATGTCTTTATGTCTGCCCTAATAGGGTTAAATACTTGTATATTAGTTGTCCTCTATCTATTGTCATCACAGTGAAGAGTGCATCTCATTATAATTCTGGTTATACCTTTCCCTTTGGTGCACGTTTTCAATCATCCTGTCCTTGTGTTCTCCTGTCCTATCGGTCTGATACGGGAGAGTGCTCTTTGCAGTCTGCCCTGAATGTCTAATGTCTGTTTTAAATAGTGTCCATCTTCGCGCCAACCAGACGGGTCCCAGGTTCGCCCCTTCACCATCGCGCCAGAGGATGACCCTCTTTGTTCGTCGGGATGGAGCTTCCGGGTGCCCATCATCTTGGGACACTTACCTCATTGGTCCATACGCTAGGGCCCCGTCTCCACCACCAAGCCCCGCTCAGTGTGAGATCCATTCCCCCTCCCTCCCACAGCAGCCGGCAGCTAATCTCCCAGAGGGGGTGTGTCCGACTAGTTGTCTCCGTATGCTGTGAAGGGATTATTGTATGGTGCATGTGTGCCCCATGTATATGTCTTGGCGTGTTGGGGGGGAGTAGCTTTATGTGGAAGCTAAGTGAAGTGACTATAGGTGGATGGGATGTGCGTGGTGTGTATGTTCTAGGTGACGTGTATTGTATCGGAAGGTAGTGAATAAAAGCTATGGAGTGATGGATTCGTGGAGTGATGGGCAGCAATGACTTGTGTGTGGGTGCGGGAAGAGAGTAATAGGTGAGGGATTTGTAGCTGTGCATGTATGCTTTGTGTGTAATGAGGGGTGTTGTGATGGATGTGATGAATACTCCAGGGGACAGGTTGATGTGCAAGTGAGTGATTGTGAAGGATTCCTAGTGTGTGTGACCTGTTGGTATGTATTGTGAACCCAAAATCAACATGGGTATGAGAGTGTGTGTATGATCAGATATAGTGGTGCGTGTGTGCATGGTGTAGTGACATGGTGTGGTGACATAATGTGAGTGTGTGAGAGTGTTGATAGAAGGGCCCGAGTGTGTATTGGAGAAGTGTCTTGACCAATCGTGATAAAAATATTTAAGAAAAAGCTTTGTACGTGAAAACAAACACAGATTCATGCAAAAAAAGAAAATAAAAACACACTGAGAAAAAAAGGGGGAGGAAAGAGGGGGAGAAGAAGAGGAGACGAAGTAAGGGGGGGGGGAAAGGGGGGGACAGAAATGGGAAAGAAACAAAACCAGGGGGGGGGAGAGGGGAACGAAAGCCAACCCAGGAAAAGGGGAAAAAAAGGGAAAAGGGGGGAGAAAAGGGGAAAGGAATGGGAAAAAGAGAGAGGGAAGGGGAGGAAAAGGGAGAAAAAAAGAGGTAGGACAAAAAACAAGAAAGGGGGAGCCCGAACCTCTACAGGTCACTGGGGCTGGAGGGGGAAGAGAATCACCGAGACCGGGGTTTTGCAGGGGGGTATTGCGCAGGGCCCCCCATCCACGGGAGGAGAAGAGATGGTATAACTCACCCCCAGGGCGCTATATGGGCAATTGGGAAGAGGGTGGATCCCCTGCATGGAATCGGGGAAACACCCACTCATAGGCGCCAGCGCGTGAAACCTTAACACCCCACCTTCAGTGCTAGGCCAGCCTCGAGATCACAGGAGAGAGAGAGGGTATCCCAGGAAACATCAAACCACGCTTCATACGTCCCTGCCTTAAAAAAGCACACAGAATCAATAATTAATACATTGCAGGGTGTATATCATAGCTCATATTGTTCATATGTCTTAGGGTCATAAATGATCTTCTGGGTTTCTCACGTCGTCACATTTATTAGAAAATGGACTACAGGAATGATTTATAACTAGTGGATTCATTGATTCCTGGATAAGAAGTTGCATTTAGAGAGTAGATCCATTTTGATTCCTCTTGTAGGAGGCGTGTGTCTACGCTACCTCCTCTGATGCCAATTGGGAAGTGCGCAAGGGCTGCAAATGAAATGACGTTGGGATCATATTTGTGGCGTGTGCAGACATGGTATGATATTGGGGTTGTCAATTTGCCATTTTTAATATTTGTAACATGTTCTCGAATACGTACTCTCCATTCTCTCTTAGTTTTTCCTATGTAGAATATTCCACATACACAGGTAAGGAGATAGACGACTCCTTCAGTTCTGCAGTCTACCTGATATTTCAGTTTAACATTCTTTCCATTAGGGAGTCTTGTTGGATCTCCTTCCCTAATGAAACGGCATTGTCGACATCTGCCACATCTTCGGGTGCCCCCTCGCACCTCCACCCTGCTGCCACCAAAGTGGCTGTGCACGAGGGCATCCCGAAAAGAATTGTGCTTTCGATAGGTAATTTGTGGTTAATCTTTGACGTATTTAGTTAATCTCGGGTCATTCTTCAAGAGCGCCCAATATTTTATCATTATTGGTCTAATTTGTGGGGCTTGATCGGAAAATGTCATAATAAGGCGGGTAGTCTCGTCCAAGGTTTTTTTCTTATTCAAAGCAAGAGTTTCCTTTCGGTCTTTCTTTTTGCATTTTTGGTATGCCCGCTTCAAAACCGAGTTACTATACCCACGGTTACAAAGTCTGTCTCTTAATTCTTTACACTGTTTCTCAAAGTCTTGCTCATGAGAGCAATTCCTTCTAATGCGAAGGTATTGGGAATACGGGATGCTAGCGACCAGCTGTTTCGGGTGTGAGCTGGTCGCATGCAACACCGTATTCCCAGCCGTCGTTTTCCTGAATAGAGTCATTTTAATTTTCCCCTCTGTGGCGATTGAGATCTGCAGGTCGAGGAATTCTACACTAGTTTTAGAATAAGAAGTCATGAACTTTAAGTTATGATCGTTGATCTGGATGGTGTCCAAAAATTTGACTAGCTCCACCTCTGAACCCGTCCAGGAGAGGAGCACATCATCAATGTACCACCTCCAGACCAAAACATGCTGTAACAAATCTTTTAGCTGGTGGTTAGAAAATAAATTGTCTTCCCATTCCCCCAGATACAGGTTGGCGTAGGACGACGCACATGCCGTTCCCATAGCCACACCTTGTATCTGGAGGAAGAGGGTCTCCATAAAAACGAAGACATGTTCGTCAACACAAAATCAAGTAACGTCACAATGAAGTCCTGAAAGTCCTGGCTGCCCCTACCGAAACGGCGAATCCACCTCTCCATCGCCAATATGCCCCTCCCATGTGGAATGAAAGGGTATAAGGCTTCAACATCTATTGTCACAAGGAATGTATCCACTGGTACCCTGACCTCCTCCAAGGATCTAAGAAGATCAGGGGTATTTTGAAGAAACGAAGGTAATGTGTGCACCATGGGATGAACATATTGGTCGATGAAGTGGCTCGCCCTCTCAGTGAGGCAGCCATTGCACAATTGGTCGTCCCATGGGGTTAACAAGGCTTTTGTGAGTTTTTGGCAGTGAATAAAACGTGGGCAGGATGGGGTGGTCTGTTTTTAAATAATTGTACAATGACTTTGGAATTATGTTGTTTTTAAAGGCAGTTTTATTAGGTTTTTTTTATATTCCCTTTGTATAGAGATTACCCGATCAAAGGTAACTCGCTCATACCACTCTCTATTGTTCAGAATTTTTAGGCACATTTCACAATATTTGTCATTGTCCATAACCACCACGTTACCGCTCTTTTCTGAGGGTTTAATTGTAATGTGGTTGTTATTTCTGAGATTCAGCAGTGCCTGCTGTTGTTCTGATGAAAGATTTTGATCCGATTTCTTGTGTCTAAGGTTTGCCAACTCCAGCGATACCTGGTGTACAAAAGTGGCAATATTGTTATTTAGGTTTAAGGCTGGGAAGGTTTTTGATTTGAGTTTAAAGGATTTCAACCAAGAGTCCATATGTGACATCTGATTGGGGATTGTTGTCTCTATGGGGCTATCCTCAGTCGAGGTGTCTGGGATTTGCTCACCAAGCTGTTCTAGCAGAATTCGGAGAGCCTGGAATTCTTGGATCGTGAAATCCTTCCAGGGTTCCTCTTTAGGTTTTGGCATTTTTTCTTTATTGTTTATTTGTTTAAGTACTAAATTGCGAGCAAAGAGGTTTACATCCTTCACCGCGGTAAACAGATCAACACAAGGACAGGACGCTTGAAAACGTGCACCAAAGGGGAAGGTATAACCAGAATTATAATGAGATGCATTCTTCACTGTGATGACAATAGATAGAGGACGACTAATATACAAGTATTTAACCCTATTAGGGCAGAAATAAAGACATTACCACTGCATAAACCCAAACCCAAAGACTCAGCAGCGACAAAGACCAGACAGGACCGTGTATGACAATCAAGGTTAGTAAAGCTCTTTTTAACTTTGTGGGGTGATTGGTGATGTGCCAGGCTTGTTCTTTGGAGGGCCGGCACTCGATCACTTCACACAAAATCATCGGTGCAGTGCAATCTCTTGGTTATGGTCACACCTGACATTTAGCAGAGCACCAAAAAGGGTGAAGGCTTCTATCCTCAACTATCGTGATGACAGACGGAAGCCGTCCTAAACATGGATCATAAAAGATTCCGGTAAGCCGAAACCTTGTTTATTCCGTGTTTTTAAGAAAACTGTCCCTATACAACAAATATATGGATGGTTATGGGGTAATGTGAAAATCACTCAAAATTATCCAGCTACAGGTACTATCAGGATGGAGGGTTGGAGATGGACATAAAAGCACCACCAGGTGTGGACATGTATTGCACTGGGAGGAAGGGACTAGCAATATGAACCAAAGCACTTTTTTTGACTAAACGCAACTATAACCTGTAACAACCTGTAATAATTTATGAAAAGAATGGTCATGTACATCTCGATGACTTTTAGGTAAATCTCTTAGGTAAAGATCCCTGAGGAAGTTCGTAACAGGACGAAGCGCGTTGGACCGAATTGGAGTACGGCTTTTATAGGATACTCATTTCTTGGACCATCTGCATGTCGGAATGACTCATGACCTTGTAATTTTAAGTGTAAGGGTTTCAAGCTCCCCATTGCGGAACCCTATTGAATTGTAATCTTTATGATGAACTATGTTTTTCAATCGCCAATTTTCTATTCTATGTTATTGTATGCTACAATAAAAGTATTTACGTTAACCTCTCGACTGGAACTACATTTCTACTAAATACTCACCTCAAAAGTCCACTGGGGTTGGCCACCCCTTGGGTTTAGTTTCAACCCTTCCAAACCAAAAATGATAACTGTATACTCCACTTCTCCCTGATGAAGCCCCTATTTTAGAGGGGGGAAACACGTTGGAGAGGTGGCTATTTCCTGTGGAGTGACATACAACGCTGACTATGTACTGTATGACCACTAATTGTGACTATGACAATCCTTTTATTATATGACAAAAAATTCTCTTGTAAGTTTTGTGTATGATTTTAATCATGTTACTGAATAAAATAATTAATTTTAATAAGGAATATTGAATATTTCCGTGCCTAAAAAGTCCCGGCCCAGTGAATCCCACTGAAAATCCCTTGGTGAAGGTGGATACACTGATCTATTCCTCTCCCCTTTTTTTTTGCCATGTGTTGACTGGTTCAATTCCCTTTTCCTGGCCAGTCCAACTGGTATAGGGAAGGGGGGCATTTATCAATCATGGCAGAAACTTGTGCTTTCAATTGACTGGCCGCAGTTAAATGTATGTGTTGTGAAAGTGTGCCTGTTAAATCCTATGAATGTATCGAGTATGGGAGGTATGTGTGTTCAGCAGTATGCCGAATATTTTCCTATTTGACCAGCATGGGGAGCTGGAATTGCTGGGCCTGGTTCAGGGTGATCACAGCTGTGGCCTGTGTGCTCATAAGCAGCTCTATATAACCTGTATAGAAAAATTGATTCTCTGCTCCAAACAACCAGCAATCAATACTGGCAGGAAGGAG
>CM070033.1:131047429-131071281 GCA_036250615.1 Ptychadena robeensis
ACTCTATAAGGGTGTGGATTCTCTATGTGAAAAAAAAAAGAATTGTTATATAAGAAAATTACCCTGAAGGAATTGTAACCCCATATTCTCCATAATATTAACGGGTGGAAAACCCCCTACCCCACTATTAAGGTCCAAAAATAATGACAACATTAGCTGTAAAAATGTTTTAAAGAAATTAATGGTGCAGTTGAAGTGTACCAATATCCCATAAATGAAAGAAAAAATTATAGCTTTTTTTCTTCTCCACACATCATGATCTACACCACGATAGTTTGATGCAATCGCATCTAATAGGAGAAGTCTCAATAAAATCTCATGGACTTAAAAACCAACAACAAGAAAATTGAAAGATTGAACTGAAACCAAAAGGAGAAATTCTGAGTGAAGTAATACCCATATTGTTATGCACACACAAGTGGAGAAGGTTTTTGCATGGATCGTCTGGCTGGGAATCTGCGGGTAATTAACTACAATAATGATAAATATGTCAGAGACCAGAGGAGCACGTTGGACGCTTCTGGAACAAAGAAAAAATACTATTAAAAATAAACACTGAGAGAAATGTGAAATTCGCTTTTCGACTAAAAAAAAGATGGAAAAGATGTCTAGAACATTTTGGCAATAGAATATTTTCAAAAATACATAGAACACAATTGTAATCCAAGAGGACTGCGCATCCAGATTTCCACGCCATTTCAGAAGATTACAACCTACCCTTAAACAAATATGGGAGGAAATCTTCAGTGTCGGAAAACAGATGAGATATTATTGATCCCTATAAAATAAAAACAAGAAAAGCAGATTCGACTTCGACAATCTTCTATTGAATATGCAACTGACTTGGAATTTGATGAATTATCCAAAAGAAAAATATATAAAGATCAAATTCTATTTACACAAAATCATAGCTGCCAAAAAGAGAGTAAATTCAAAGGGATAAAGCCACTTTCAAAGTCCGGAGGGCATCAAATGGAAACAGCACAGCCAAAAAGCATCAAAAGAAGATACTAATAAGGTCAAATACAGGCCCAACAACAGATTCAATAGGTCTCTCTATAGCCTCAGGAACCGCACCCAGGAAACCCCGCAAAATAAAAACCATCTATCCAAAGACCATAAACAACCATCCAGAACACCACAAATTAAATAAAAAGAGGATGACTAGAGAAGCCCTTCCCAACTGTGGAAATCGTATAGAAAAATTGATTCTCTGCTCCAAACAACCAGCAATCAATACTGGCAGGAAGGAGCAAAGAAACGGTTGAGCACCCTCAGCCCGAAGGGTGTTTTGGATGTCTAGAAATTTTTTCACATTTCACATTACTTAATTATTTTTGATCTGCCACAATAATAGATATATGTAATCAAGATTAAAATAACATGATTTTATTTAACATAATTTAGAAAGACATAATTAAAAAACATTCATTATTAAAAACATATACATTTGATGGACATACATTTATATTGCATATGGGTTAAAAAAGAGAAATATGTGAACGATGTTGGTAATGATTTGATGTATAACGTGTTTGGCCCTTACAACATCACGGGCTTCATCAGGTAGGTACAATCACAGTAAATGCATGATAATAGACGGATGATTGTGGGGATCAGATGGGAGGGGTGGGATGAATCACGAAAAACCAAAAAACAAATATCCTGTATGGTATAAGATATCAAAATTGTATTTGATTATAGACAGATTTTTGAATTACTTTCAGTCTGTGATAGTGTTCAATTACCTTATTACAATCTTTCTCTGCTTGGTGGTAAACAAACGACTATCCGAACCTCCTTCTAAAAAGGGGGATCAGTTTCACATAGGGACATTACAGTATAATGCAGTCCGGAGGCAAAGCACTCCTAAGGAAAACAGCAGAAAATCCTAGCCATAATTCTTGATCATTGTGTTAGATTGCATCTAAAAAGGCACTAGTGTCAACAAAAAAAGGGGAGACTAATCATAGGGACAGAAATCGGAGAGAGAGGGGGTTTAAACATACCTCAGTGGGGATGGTTGCTGGATTCCATCTATATTTGGACAGCTGGAGTGGATCTAAAGTTGTCTCAGTCACTTAGTCAGAGTGTTCTATCCTATGGGTTAAGTTTTACAGTCATCAGCATCTTAGTCTATTTAGTATTAGCATACTGCTATCACAGAGCGTGAAGGTCGTATTTACCCACCAGAGGTGTATATGTGTCTGTATCTCGTCCGTTAGGTATCTATCCCTCGTCCGTTTGGTATCCATCCCTCGTCCGTTCGGTGTCCGTAGATTGTTACATGGAGTGTCCAAGTCAAAGTGAAGCAATAGGTCAAGTCGAATGTCTTTTATGTGTCCGTTTGGGGCGGTCCACTGACTCGCAATTCCCGCCTGCAGCTCAGGTAACAATCTTCCGCCATGTGTATGGGACTGCGCATACTTCTGATGTAGGTGTGACCCGGCTCAAGGGCAGGATGTGCGTCACTGATTCCGTCCTGTGGGCGGAAGCTGTAAGAGGAGTGGAACACAGATAGAGCCAGGAGGCGTCTGCGCACTGTCCTCCTACAGAGCTGTCAGAGCGGAAACATATGAGTAAGCCGAGATTGTGGATCCCGTATCGGTCCCTTTGTGCTCTATTTAGAAAAGAGAGCAGTATGTCTCCCTCATTGGAAAGAACCAATCAGGGATAAAGGGACTTTATAGGCATTACCCGAAGAGTATTTTAGATCATAAAATAAGTTTTAATGAATTTACAATAAATTATAGAATATAATACAATCATACAATCAAAATGTCATGATTTTTCCATTACAGCAATATATTTACATTGACAATGACTATGGATTTACTCCATCTCAACATGTTTCGCACACGATATGATAGTCAATGCTTTTCTAAATATTTTGTTGGGATGTGGCAGACCAAATTATGATATTTGTGATTGAACCCCTTAAACTAATCTTTGTGCTCTATGTTTCTGAGGCTAAATGCCTGCATGATGGATGTCTGAGAGGCTAAGTTTTCGGGATGACAATATAGACCAAAAATACGGAAAATTAGCCTGCCTTCTCCGCCCACATTTACCAGCAAGTCAAGAATGCATAAAAAAGGAATATTATTTAGTACTATATCTTTTACTTCGTGCCTAATTTGGCTGTTCATATTTGTCAATTGTCTAATTCATGATATTGATTTTAGTGAATCACAGGATGAAATCCCCATCTGTTCACCATCAGTAAAATGAAATAACATTCAAATCCCTTATTTTTAACAACAAGACAATCAGAGTTATTTTATAAACAGATCAAATTGTATCCATCAAACCATCAGTCTCATAACAGAGACAGAGGGACACAAAGACAAAAAATGAGAAATAATTAGAAATAAACAATAAACAATAATACATAATAATAATAAAGTAAACATAAATAAATTACAGCCAAAATATCAGCAGATAAACAATCTATAAATTCCAAATGATATATTCAGACATAAATTTATGGATATGATCGGGCAGATAACGGCGATTTGTGCTGATTTCCAGGATTTTATTTGTCCAATTTTAACCTCCCTAACTGCCTAGTGAGAAGTCTCCACCCTGGAACCACCCTGGAACCACCAGAGTGTGACCGACTGGGGAGCAGGTAAATAAGGACTGTGGAGTTACATAGCCTCTGTTTCCCGAGGACCACTGCTTTCTTTGGATGTGTTTATGCTGCCTTACTTGCTGTTCATGCTGTACATATTGTAAATAGACTTGGACAAAAAACCTCATGTGTGCTTTTCACCTTCAACTCTCCTTTTGCTTTATTCACATGCAGAGGCACAATGTCACACTCCAATTGAGTTCTCTGTAGAAAGATCATCAACCCAAAACATCATCGGTGGCTCCAGTGCAATCGACCTCCAGGATCAACTGCAGCTATTATCTGTAAATGGTAATTAGACAAATATATTTTAGCACTTATTAGGAATAGCATTTATTCAACCGCAAGTTTACACAGTTATGACTCTAGGTTGTTGCTTGATAATTATTTCCTAAACCTTAATCTAATGGCCCCATACAAGGCGATTCAACTGCTGTGCCGTGTTGATTGTCAAAACCAAGATGCCCTGGAGGGATCGCCAGAAGTTGGTCGCACGGCGATCTGACAGTCCTTTTCTAGTTAATCTCTATACTTCCAAAATATTTTACGGTAATCCATGTGTAAGTGGCAAACATCACGATTCCTGTACGTTTGTTGGATGACTGAAAGCAGCATCACCACGCTGTGATCAGTCGCTGGTGGAACTCACTGGAATCTACCTGTGTATGGGTAGCTTAACTTGCTATTGTAAATGGGTAACAGTGCAGGTAGAGGTGGCTTTATTTAAATGATGTTCCCTTATAAAACTCATGAGAAAGGAATGTTGTACACAGATAATGATGCACATTTTAAATGTCTTTTTCAACCTCACTTGAGAATATTTGTGTCATAAATCACAAAGCACAGGAGAAATGAAGATATTTACTTCAGGTGTGCAGTGGGAGAACAACAAAGCCTGAGTCGTGTAGTCATGACATCAATGAAGTCACATAGAGTAGCTTTGCGGCTTGTGATTGAAAATTTCTAACGCAAAGATCTCTTTTTAATGTGAGCCTGGATGTCAAAAAGTTTTTGGAAATAACAGATAAAATGTACTTGCTGTTTAACTATTATCAAAGTGTTAGATATGCATTTATTTCGTTTGTTAAATTATAATGTCATCGCATATTTTGCAGAACTTTTTAAAGCACAAAGAACAATTTACATCAAAACTTTCTGTCTACTGTTACTATAGGCCATTTAAAATGGAAGCTGCTATTGCATATAAATGTTATGTATATATACAGGGGTGCATATAAGTGGCCCGCCAGTACGCAAATGGGTGAAAAGCCAGTTATGCAAACGTATATTTTTGTTATGCAGCGCATTTGCGTATCAACGCTGCTGGACAAGTCTACCGGCTGACATCGCTTCCTCTCTCCCCCCTTCCTCTTTCTCTCCTTGATGTGTGAGACAAAGCCTACATGCTCACTAAAGGCTGTGACCCCAGTGAAACTGGTATTGCAGCTCAAACACATTCAATACCTGTACAACCCCCTTTCTGTATTATGTTGGGAAAAACAGAACTCATCATCTTTCCCCCATCACCATCCAAGCCTCCACCCAACATCTCACTTACAGTAAATAACACCGTCATCTTCCCCATTTCACAAGCTCGCTGCCTTGGCATCAACTTCGACTCTGCGCTCTCCTTTACTTCCCACATACAGAACATTGCTAGATCCTGCCACTTCCATCTCCGCAACATCTCCAAAATCCACCCCTTCCTGTCCCCAAAGACCACCAAAGTCCTGGTACACGCTCTCATCATCTATCGTCTGGACTACTGCAACATCATCCTTCTCTGGTCTCCTCTCACTAGGACTTTCGCCTTCTTCGTCATCATGAATGGGGCTGCCAGACTCATATACTCCTCTAACCGCTCCTCATCTGCTATCCTTCTGCAATCTCTACACTGGGCTTCCAATTGTCAGAGAATCAAATTCAAGTTTGTGTGGGCTTGTAAATAACTCACACACTCCTTGTCCTCCTTACATCTCCAACATGGTAAACAAAGATACACCCTAACCGCCCCACTCCATCCTCCAGTGACCTACTAAGTAACATGCCCCGTAATAACCTCATCACACGCAAGGCTTAAGGACTTCTCTAGGGCGCGATCCTATCTTGGAACTCTCTCCATCGCCCCATTAGTTTGATTGCTGTTGTACTTTTGGACTTTTAAAAAAAGCCCTAAAAACCCACCTCTTCAGTTGGAGATATCAATCTTCTAACACCCTAACATCACACCATGAACCAGTCCCATGCCCCCCCCCCCACCCCCCCCCCCCCCCCCCACCTATGGTATACTCTGTTCCCAAACCTATTAGATTGTAAGCCCGTGTCCGTGAGAGGGTCACTTACTCCTCCTATGTAATACCTGTACCTGTGTGTTATTGTATGTCCATCTACTGTCAGCGCTGCGTAATATGTTGGCGCTATATAAATAAATGAATAATAATAATATGTATAAAAAGTTACATTTTTGGATTGCCAAAATTATTTCAGTTTTTATTGTTAAATGTATACAAGTTATGTCAATTGGATTACCGCAGGAAAACATTCATAACCAAGGTTGCAGTTATGGGTGTCAAATTGAGAATGTAAATTACTAAAAAAAAGATTGGACTTTTAAGGTTGTTGGAGATCAAAATAAGAGTAGGCATATGTAAGGCCATGTGTCCACTGCTGTTTTCCTGAGATGGCTGAAAAAAAGATGCGCGACATTTGCCGATGGATTTTCCACACTTTAGAAGCAATGTGCACGTGGCTTAGGGCACGCTCCCGCCGCATCAAAGATGCAATGATGACGCTGCAATGAAGATGCGGCATTCCACAGCCTTATATCAGCGCCACTTGTGCATCGCTCAGATAACGCAGAATGGACACTGATCCACCATGGAAAATGAATCAGTGGACGCAAGTTAAAGGGTAAAAACTGACAAGAAAAAAGCACAGCTTCATAATCTGAGGATCAATTTAGAACAGTGAGGTGCATGTGCAACAGAATCTACCATGCAGGAAGCAGAGGACATTGAGGGAGATAGTGAGGAAGACGGCACCTAATAAAACCATGCTACATCTGGGGTGCGTACCACACACCATCTCCTGGTACTCATCTGAGAAGCTCACTAAAAAGTTATGTGCACCCCTGTATATATATATATATATATATATATATATATATATATATATATATATATATATATACATATTTATATAAACTCTGGCTGCTTTTTCTTAAAACTTCTTTTTAATATTTTAGTACAAAGGTACAAAAAGCACAGTATTGCAAAAAAATCTAAATCTATACATTCAGTAGTGTCAATATTGCAAAAAATCTATTCAATCAACTACAGCCAACTAAATTTTAGGGGTTGATGATGTCCCATCTTTTTTGTTAATTGTGACCCCATTTGATATCTTCAAGATCATTTCTGTTCATAAAGCCAGTCAAGTTCTGTACAATCATAAAGCTGTAAGACCATAAACTAATATGTATGAAAAAAAATAAAAAAATAAACTAATATGTATAGTGGATACACATTTTTTTATAACAGGTTTTTTATATATATATAAAGTCTACATGATCCTGCTACCACCATGCTTCATTGTTGGTATGCTGGTATTGGTGTTCTTTTGGTGATGTGCAGTAGTGTAAAGTATAGTGGCAAGACAGAATCCTTTACTAATGAAGAAAAACATCCAAGCCAGGCTACATTTTTCAAAAACACATCTAAAGTCTCCCAAAAGCATGTGGGAAATGTGTTATGATCTGATGAAACCAAGGTTGAACTTTTTGGCCATAATTCCAAAAGTTATGTTTGGCACAAAAACAATACTGTACATCATCAAAAGAACACCATACCCACAGTGAAGCATGGTCATGGCAACATCATGCTTTCGGGTTGTTTTTCTTCAGCTGGAATGGGGGCCTTAGTTAAGATAAAGGGAATTATGAGAGTACCAAATACAAGTCAATATTGGCACAAAACCTCCAGGCTTCTGCTAGAAGAGGAACTTCATCTTTCAGCATGACAACGACCTAAAGCAAACATGCAAATCAAGAAAGGAATGGCTTCACCAGAAGAAGATTAAAGTTTTGGAATGGCCCAACCACAGCCCAGACCTGAATCTGGTTGAAAATCTGTGGGGTGATCTGAAGAGGGCTGTGCACAGGAGATGCCCTCGCAATCTTAAATTTTTGGAGTGTTTCTGCAAAAAAGAGTGGGCAAATCTTGCCAAGTCACAATCTGCCATGCTTATAGACTCATACCCAAAATGTGCCATGTTGACAGACTCATACCCAAAATGTGCAATGCTGATAGACTCATACCCAAAATGTGCCATGCTGATAGACTCATACCCAAAATGTGCCATGCTGATAGACTCATACCCAAAAAGACTTTATTTTTATATATTTTTTTCCATCCACCTAAAAGATTTTAGTTAGTTTTTCATTTGAGTGGTGCAGTTAATAGGTCACATTAAAGGGGGAAAACGTTTTGAAATGATTTATCTTTGTCTCATTTTTGTACAACACAGGAACCTGACTTTGTATATCCACTGTATGTGCTATGTATCCAGGTATATGTTAAGGAAACACATGCAGTATGTTTGTATCTCAGCTGGTTATGTATGTATCCCCAGAAATTATGCTACATCTATGTAAACTGGTCCATTTACAAACTATTTACATAAATGTATGAATTCAGCGAATGGAGCATGACGTCTTTTTATTAAGGCTTGATTTGTTGATGCTAATGGAGCAATTCTTCTTAATCAGGAAATTAGATGAAGTGAATTAATAAATGACTTAGGGATTAGGTAATTACTTCCTAGTTAAGTGCTGAAATGATTTTCAGATACCTCTGTGGCTCCCCTCCCAAGAAAAGCTCAAACAAGCAATCATAAGCAGTCTTAATACACCTAATATTACAGTTCAAAGGTATAAAAGAAATAATTGATTGTCTTATTTCTGCAGAACTATAACTGCAATGTCTACCTTCTGTATAACAAATTTTCAGTTATTGACATGGTGTCACCTCTGTATGCCCAATATTAACACAAAGAATTTCTATATACTGTATATGAAACAATGTAGTTGAAATAAATATCATATGCCACTAGATTTAAAATCAGGTGTACTTGTAAATCTGTGAAATGTTTGCAATAGAGATGTACAGGTCGCAATTGTTTATCACAACAACCAACTTTGCCCAATTGTTATGGGCACAGCGGCTGCCATTGTCACAGCTGGCCTCTGATAAACAAATCAGAAAGTAGTAAAATACCCCAACACAAACATTTCATTACATTTGCTTAATTTTAATGGTTGCAGACACCTATTTGGGTATAGACATATTTAGGGACTTGAGAAGGGAGATGTCACTTCCTCAATGGCGCTCCTGGGTCTCTCTGCAAATGCCAAGAGAGGAGTTGCCACCACCATGGAAAACACAGGACATATACAAATTGTGGTATTAAATGTTTTTTTATTATATTACTTTATGATCGTCTTGATAAAAGGGAAAAAGCTGTACAAGGTAGGAGGAACAGACTTCCCAACCAGTTAATTTTTTTTTAACCTCCCTAGCTCTCTGCTGAGGTCCAGATTTCTGTACCAAAAGCGCACCATAGACTTAAATGGATTTTTTTTTTTTGTAGGCCTGTTACTTTCTAAAATATGTCCGTACAAGGGTCTAATAGACATCCTGAATATAATAATGTTTGAAACACACAATTATGCAAAAAATTACATACAAAATGATATATATAATAAAAGGTATCATTTAAATGATAAAATCTCTAAAATTCTTATTTTGTATGCAAAATTTAAAAACAGTATGTATTTATATTTATGTTTTTTTTATATTCATAATAACATTTTTATTCCATTGGAAATGTGTTATGTGTTCTTTTTTTACTTTGAATTGTATTGGATTCAGTTGAGAAAGGGTTAACTGCAAATGGCACATCTGGAAATCACACTAGTAACAGTCTTCTCCATAGAAGACTGTTGTGGTGTGATTTGCATTTGAATCTCCCGCCTCTGTTCTCTTTTAGCTTCTCCTTCAGATTAGAGCCCCGTAGCAGCACAGAATAGTAAAGCTCTGATCTTCTGACCTGACGGCTCTGTCTCATCCATTGCAGGACTGACAAGTCAGTGCTGGACGAGATGGATCTGTCAGGAACGACAGGGGGGTTTAGGGCTTGCTTCAAGTGCAGCTAATGGACTCCCATCTCCCTCAAGAACCACAGCTGCAATGTCAGTGTAAAACTTCTACAGGGGCTTTGGCTTGAATCCCCCACCATGAATGCTACAGTCAGGGGTTTACAGTGTGCTGTGCATGTCTATTACTGCTTCATCATACAGATTATCCCTACAAAGACAATACAGCATTAAGCTGGATAACCTTCTTACTGATTCTCCATATGCCAGGTACAGCTGGGAGAACTGCAAGTCCAAGCATACCTAAGGACAACCTTACCAGTGTTTTGGCAGTAAATGTCTAATGCTTTACAATAATAATGCCAAGTATGTGTGATCGTAGAGATCTGCCCCATGATATCGTTCATTTGAATACCAGGCTGAATGGTCTGCCACCTATACATTTTCAGTTTACCAAACCTGGTCCTCTTTGCAAAAAGTTTGGGCACCTCTGCCCTCTAACTATTAGCAAACATGATTTTTTTTATCTTATGGAATTGTACTTGGTACAAAAACAACCCAGCTACCACCCAGGTCATAAATTGTTAAATGTAGATGATTTGAATTCATTCCAGGTTTAGATTGCTCTAGGCATTGATCTCTTGTGTGAAACGTCAGAAGCATAGAAATGTATGAAAAGCACAATGCAGCGACATATGATTAGCCCACTGATACAAATATTTCTGTGTTGTACCAGCCTAAACATGTATTTTTAAGTTAAAACGTTGATGTTTGATCAGTTTCAAATGCAACACTGTGTTTCTAAATGAACAGAGAAGAAAGGAGCCCTGCTGTGCTTTCAATATCAGGATTTCTATAACACAATTTTTAGTATATTTTTCCACATTTCAGCATCTATGCGGCTGAAAAGTTTCAGAAATCCTGAATTGATTCATAATTAAGTAAAAAAGTCACATTAGCTGATGTCACATAGGATGACTGATGGAATCACAAACTGTCCAGTTATTGACATGTCGCTCTGGTGAGATACAAGATGTGGTCAGTAGAGATTTGGCCTTGATGGTTATTATTACACTGAAGTTCTGTATTTATGAAAACCATTTATTTTGAATGGGCTGTCAACATATGAAGAAATGGGCATGCACATTTTTCTGCACTCAACAACTATGAATGATTGATTACATGAGTGCAGAGCTTGCATTGGCCATTTGTGTTTGAATGTCACTAAAATGAATGGCACTTCAATGCAGTTCACCACAAATTGCACAATACTGTTTTGAAGGGATGTCTGCTAAAATACAATTACCAAACATTACAACACACAGGTCTGAATGGGGTCCCACAGTCAATGTTATTCCTTCTTATCAACTTTCATATATGAATTTCTTCCCTATGATGGTGGCTTAGGGCTCCACGATCCTAAAAAAAAATATATATATACTTACCTGCTGTTCCCTGGAATTGTATGTGAGATTCCATCTTTATTTGCCAGGCTTCAAGGGGTTTACTCAGGTTGCAATATGGCGAGTGACCGCTAGGGCGTTTAGAATGATTTTCTATGCGAAATTTCATCTGTGTACTTTCAGAGGAGAGTTGAGATCACAGAATTACCCATCTATCACAGCCATATGTTATATGAGCCAGTGAGACAGAGGGGATGCAAGGGATCTTCTTTAACTACTTGCAGGTAAGGTTTTGGGTATTTCCTATACGATTTTTATGTGTTCCTCCCTATTATTGGCACTTCTAGTGCTATTTATGCAAGGATGTACTTCTAGTGGTAGCTCTGCTTTAACCTTCTGGGCGTTTGGCCTGAGGGGCTTGGGGAATTTGAGAAACACTGTAAGCTTAACATAGTTGCTGAGCTGAAAACTGCAATAAGTTGTAAATTTAGTTTTTGTTGTACTGAAGACAAAGCTTACTTTGTTTTCTGCTACTTCTTGTATGTGTTCCTTTACAAAATAATATAGGTATCTGAAAACAATCTTCAATAATTGTGACACAGCATACCATGCATTGTAACTAGAAATACCATAAAAAGTAGAAGGGGAAAACCCATAGCACACTGTCAATAATTTAATAGCTCAACAGGACTCGGTAATATCAGTAATATCATTGTGAGTCTCATGAACATGATGCAACAAAGAATGAAAGGTAGAAAAACATAGAAAAATGGCAGTTGTTTATGATAATTTATTTACTGTCATCCTGTTCAGTTGAATCTGCTTCAAATACATATTATACATGTGCTCTTCATCTCCCTTAAGTGAAAGAATGTAGCGTTATAGGATTTACAGACATCTTTTATGTACATCTTTCGACTGTTGTTTTAACTCAATAGCTTTCTGCATGGTTTCCATAATGGTTCAGGAAGATACAATATCCAGTATGTCCAGTATGGCTAACACAAAAAAGATGCAGTGTATTCTTATTTTCTTAGACTCTTTTAAAACATAGAAAGTTATAAAATTGGTGAACTGGTTGTAAGAAAACCAGAATGTTAAGAAGTCCAGGATATAAGTGCACCATGGACAATGGGCATGCACAACTACATTATGCAGCAATATAGAATAAAGAAGACTTGTTAAAGTATCATTCTAGTAGCCACTTAGCTGAAAGCAAAAGTGATAAGACATTCTTTAAAGTGATTTTCCCAGACTTTACAAAGCACTTTGTTTTCTGGTGTGAATTAGTTGGCTGAAATCCAAAACTGAATTTACTGGCAAGTAATAGGAAGAGTTCACAGGCCAAGGAGTCTAGATGGAAGGAGAGCACACACCAAACCATTCATTCAGTATCACCTTAATCAACTAGCAACAAATTGAATCATTGTAATTGCAAATGAAACATTCAGAAAATCAGTGCAATTAGCAATTCACATTATGTTTTTAAAAAGGGGCTAATCAAAGAATAAAAATGATTGCTTTAGGATTCCTCTTTGTTGAACTGATGTGTGATATAACCTTGTTAGATGTAACCAGGATAAGAGAAAGGTTAAACCATGTGTGGTAGAAAGGGCATGGCTGTTTGCAGGATTTTCTGAAAGACTAATGCCCCCCATACATACACAGATTTTAGCATCCGACTAAAAACGATCAATTTTTTTCAATCGTACAATTGGAGATTGATTGATGGAAAATAGAATATACTCCACATGGAATAACCAATTTTTGATCGATTTTTTGGGGGGTTTATTTGATCGATTTTTTTGGAATCGTAATTTGTACTCAATTTGTACTCAACCGATCAAAATTTTCCGACATGTCCGATCATGTTTTGATCGATTTTTTTCACAATTACGATCAAATTTAATTGATCGAACCATGTGGGCATGCACCAATTTTCAGTCGACCGATCTAAAAATTTATCGTTTTTAATTTGTCGGCCGCTAATATCTGTGCATGTATGGGGGCCATTAAGCAGGGAACACACGTGTAGATATGGGCCAGAACGATGGCCACTTTGAGCGCCGTGCTCGCTCACAGCCATCTATCTGACCCATATCATATGTGGCCATTCCTGTTTTCGGGCTGGACCAATCAATCCAGACATAACCATAAACAACGGTCGATGTCCATTGCTTTGCATGGAGACCGCAGGGTCTCCATGTAAAGCATCGGCTGAGCTGGAGACACAGCAGTGCTGCACCTTAAGCTACTTTGATGATGGGCCGCAGCGCAATGATGTCACCGCGCTGCTGCTGGGAACCTCGAATGGCTCCTATATTGAGCAGTGTGTTCCCAGCTTTAAGCTAGCTATACACATATTGATTCCCATTCGTTCGGTAAGATATTTTGGATGGCAACCACAAAAGGACCATCAAGGTGGATTTGCCATGCGACCAACTTGCGGTGCTATTCTGATCAACCACTCCAGGTGGGCGCCTCTATTTTCCAGAAGATTGCCCCCCAAATAAACAACACAAACACGCACAGCAGTCGAGCATCTGCAAAATAATCCAAGGATGGATATGTGTATGGGGTCCTTTGGATTTAAAACTTCAGATTTATATATATTTTTCAAAAAGTCGCTCTCATTTTCATGTCTCAATATGCAATGTGATGGTTGCACTAAAATTGTGTCCCACGGCTTTTAAAAAGCAAGTGTCCTCCATGTATCATGATCTACAATTTCGTCAGCATGACTCTTCAGAGGACATCCTTGTTTTAGTGAAGACAAGCTTCCTTGGTTCGTGAGAATTTAAAGTTTAGTATACGGACCCTCAGGATAGAAGGTGAATTTTGAAGGGTAAATAGTCAATTTCTATTAAACCAAAACAAGCCGTACACAAAATCCAATGTGATTATTTGTCAAACTGAAGAACTACATAAAAAAAAAAGCAAAAGTCATTGCTCGTGGGCTTATTTGACCTGATAAACTTTCATCTGTACCAAATAAAAACTTTATTATTTGCTTTATACAATATGGTAATTTAAACTCTAGTTACCACCTTGTATAAATACAACTATTTAAATTATCCATCAATGCAGACATAAATAAAACTAACATGTTTTGGCTGGACAACACAAAAACCATTTTCTATTTTTTGTAACAGATCAGTAAAGAATTGCTCTGAAGTATTGAAGTTGGATTATGTCAGACGGAATTCTGGGGCTGATCTGGAAAACGAGCCAATTGTGTTTGTAAAGGAGACAGTATTGTTGCATACAAATTGTTATGATACAATTTATAAATGATAAAAACGCTACCCAGCCCAATAGTTGAAGACATAAGTATTTTTGGGGGGGAAGAAAGTACCAGAGCTTCATGGACCATTTTTTTACATGAAAGAATATGGGGGTGCTTTAGAGGTAGTGCAGTGAATGGTGTTTGAATCAAACTTTCATTATGAATTATGAAATAACCAAGGACATACAATCACAATAGTACAATTTAGTACATCATGTTCACAGTGAGTACATTGCAGAGACATACAAGATACAATAGTAAGCAACAAGTACAGTAATGTATAGAGTGCACAAACAAAAAAACAGAGAAATTGTTGCACACATTACACAAAACACACAGTGATACAGGACATCACCCACATAGAAACACAATATATATAGACATGCACAATACAGAATATAACTTAAATATAACTTAAATAAAGCTATAAATAAATATAACTTAAATAGATATATAATTTGGAAAAGTAAAGATACAAATACATAAACCACATAATCAAGTAGACACAATCCAACACATCCCACGCTCATGTATTATATTCTAATAGATCTGAAATACACAACAAAAACAAGACACATAACTTAGATATGCAATATTACAAAGCAGCCCACTACCCATGCATACACACATTCCAGAACATTTTTACATAAGCACATACGAAGAAGAAAAGACAAAATTAGGTAGTAAACATAAACCTAATTTGGCTGTAGTTAAAAAAACAGATAGCGTATTTTTTCAGAGTAAAAAATTAATGAAACTGCTGTAGGTAGCCTCACGGCTATCCTGGGTACCCCTCTAATTTCCACAGAGGCTCATTGTAAGAGTGGGGAGCCTGGCACCCCTCATTTGGTATCCCCCGATGCGTTTTGCCCATTTGTGGGCCTCATCAGGGGGAAAAGAGTGTCATGACGGAAATGGGGGGTGACTCGGATACAGAGACCTGCAGCAAAACATACAAAACAAAATGAATATACATTGGAAAAATGTTTTACAAAACAATGGCATTCAATAACCACAGTACATTATATTATCTCATCCCTACAGAATCCAAAAATAGCCTTGATAAATATATAAATGAAACCAACTATCATGTTTCTTGTCAAAAGACATGGATTTATGGCAGTTACACAGTTTAACCAATATTTCCCATTAGCAGAACACTCACCAGGGACCTGTGGGGGTGCCAATGCCTGAACTGCATACACTACGGTCGAGGTGGCCACAGGTCAAACTCCCGGCTGTAAATGGCATAGCCACCCTGTTTGCAAACACTGAGGGTCTTTAAGTCCATCCACCGTGATCGGTTAGCCGTCCATTTTTTACCTTTGTACCTGCTTATCCACTCTTTATGCACTTTACATGAGCATGTATATTGATGCATAAAAAGTGTTGTACCTACAATGAAAAAATATGGTCTCCCTCTTCTTTTCCATCTCTGCACACTATCAATGTTACCTCCTATATATCCGAAACTATAAACATGGGGAAACTCACGCATTTGGTTCTTTATAACTATAAACACAATCTATGACCCTTTTTATAGACCTATTCACCTTAAGCTTTATTTTACCATTAGTGTGCACTGAGATATATCCATTAGTCCATTTTGCCAACACTCATGACTGTAAGATGCTAATAGCCTATCACTATGATGACCAGCTACACAGAGAATTTAGATTATCACAGAAGATTTGGGGTGGTTTATAAGGGAAGTCAGTATACATACAAGAAGTAAGAGGTGCCTGTTATCCAATGTAAATTATATAGCTTTGTTTCCCTACATGTCAAGGTTGTATATCATTTATTCCACTAGATACTCATCAGATTATGTCCCTATAGCTGATCCAGACCTGTCAAGCCTCCTGTTTCGGCCGGGAAAGTCAAGTTTTTATGTGGCTTTCCTGGCCAAATCCCGATTTCAAGAAATCCCGGATTTTTCCTGAATTCTTGAAATTGTGCTGTGTGCTGGGATTCTTGAAATCTAGCAGTGAGAGGGCGTTACTCTCCCGGCTAATGTTCCACCGCACACATTATCAGCACAAGTGCGGTGGGACATCGCCATCTCCCTGCTATATCAGCTAAAAGGCCGGCGGACGCCAGGAGTGACGTCACTTCCGTTATGTGGAACGCGAAGAACTACGATCCATATACCAGAAGTGACATCACTGACGTCACTTCCTGTACGTCCCCCAATTTTTAAATGCCCAAACTTGACAGGTATGAGCAGATCTCTGGTATAAAACCAACCTCTCTTCCTCTCCCTGCAAATTATAGGCTTAAAAAAAACTTTTTTACTTAACAAAAGCCACAATCACATGCCTCTTCAGCACTGGGTCTATCTTTGGTTTACAGGAAGCTAAAGTCTCAACCACCTATGTAATATGAACATTGCTATTAGGTGTCCAGTGGTAGGTACATTTAAGATCTTCAGCATTGACATTAGGAAGGAAGAAGATGTCAATGCTATGCTATGGGGTTCTTCACTTACCATGCAAGATCATGATCTATGAACTCCATTTATTTGGAGATAATGTAAGGACAGATTTGGGTTACCTTCCCCTGCTTTGTTATTGATGTCTCTACTGTATAATCAACAGATACCTGGTAGTTTTAATAAAGCAACAACCTTGCCTTGGAGTTCTCAATCAATATGTCAGTTAAGCTGGGCATACACGTACTAATTCCTGCATGATCCGATCCCCGATCCGATGCCGTGCGCGCTCCCGCATCCCTTAAAGGATTGGGTCGTGCAGGAATTGGAGGCTGCAACTGACGAGGATTGGGCTAAAATCAGCCGTCCTGTCGGATCGCACAGTTATCCAACAGGATGGTAAATTTTAGCCCGAACCCATTAGTTTGGCTGGGGACGGCTGCATTAGTTTTGCCGCTCCTAGTGCAAAGAATCGGATAAGGAATAGACGGTAAATCGTACCGTCTATTCCCAGCTTTAGGGAGTTTGTTTCTCCATCCAATAAATGCTTCCTCACAATTTCAGACATGAAGGACAAATATATAATCCCCAATACAACGTTTTTTAGTTACCTTCAGTTTAGACATTATGCTAGTACATTATCCACTGCATTGCTCTTTTCTGATCGTACTCTTTTTCAAACACTCTGTAAATCAGGTCCCTTTACCAAGGGCATGCTTTCAGGGGTCTATGTGTAAAACTTGGGAGTCTATCCTGGGAGGGAACTTCCGAGAAAGTTTGAGTAAGAGCAAACATGTGTTCAGTTTGTAGACCCACAATCTTCCAATAGATGTTGGCACTGCCAGGTGGCCATGGATTGACTTTTCATTGTTAAAGTGTGTTATTCAGTATGGATTAATCTGCTATTCTTTTTCATGTTTCCATGGGTCTTTTGTTTTCTTTTTTCTTTTAATTATAAGCACTTTAACTTACAAGCTGATCCCCAACCAAGTTATTTTTTATTTATATATTTCATCTATATATATATAGCTATCCCCTAGTTAAACCAGCATAATGATGAATGGGTAGAAAGTGTGTATGTAAAATGTTCTTATATAATATTGGGATAATTTTGGAGGGTAAAGGTAGCCATACACGGATCTGATTTGCACCCAATTTTTCAGCCGATCAACCGCCCTGCCTACCTTAAGATACTCTAGTAGTCACCACACTGTGATTGGTCGCTGCCCAAACGCATGGGAATCCATGCCTGTATGCCTAGCTTATGGCCTTGAATTATTGGCAAGGATTGGTAACTAATTGTAATTGTTTTGGGGTAAACTCCCAGGTGTACGGTTGAGATTTTTTATTGTTTTAATATTCTTACACATCTTTTTGTTCTGGTCCTTTTTTGGTTCTTGTGCAAATTTTATTACGTATTAAAATAAAATAAACAATTTCTAAAATCAGATGAGATGTAGTATAGGCCATTGCATCAATGAATCAGTGATCCCTCCCACGCATAAAAATGGGACAAAGGCCCTGGACAAAGTATTTAGGTTTATCTAGCCTCACACGGTAAGTAGACCAAAAGCCATGCATGATAAAAGCAGTGGTTCTCAACCTGTGGGTCGGGACCCCTTAGGGGTAGAATAACCATATAACAAATGGGGTGGTAAGTAGAGAGGAGGGATATGATGTTATTTTCCCTCCTAATTTGCACAAGCGGGTGGGAAAAGATAAGGGGGGGAGCACTTACAGGTTCCAAATACACTTTGCGACATCACTTCTGGGGTAACGGATCTAAAAAGGTTGAGAACCACTGGGTTATAGAGAAGAAAGAAGGAAGGATAGGGTAAAGCAGTGGTTCCCAAACTGGGGGGCCCTCATTCTTAACCTGTGTTTAAATAGGAAGGGGGGCTCGATAATGTTCCTTAATAGAATAGGGGGGCCCTGCAAGGAAAGTTTGGGAACCACTGGGGTAAAGTATTATTCCCCGGAGGTTCTCTTTAAAGATGACGGACTCCTTGATCTTCTTTGGACTTTTCGTATACTCCTGAACCATTATCCTAAATATCTGGCAGTTATGTCTGTTTTATTTGTGTACTGGTTACAATTCTATGATAACTTTAAAAGATAAAAACTGTCTTGGCTGAGCTTTATTCATCACATAACATGAAGTCATTCTTTTCTTAGGTTAATTGACAAGTGGACATAAGGTCACCTTGTGTGTTTTAAATTCATATGTCTGACCCTATGACACTTGCTATAATTGTATTCCTTTATAGAGCACCAGTGGAGATCTGTGCCACTTAGGAGTAATGATCAGTGCTTGTAAATGACACCCGAGATAGGCTGTCGCCCATGACATAAATACTGAGCACCTTGGTGGTTTGTCAGGCTTTAAAAAGTTATTGCTTCAGCCTCAAGAGTTTTCCACTGACATTTCTCGCACTGTACATATAAGTCCTGACCTTTACTATTTCTGTGCTAAGAGCTTTTGCTTTGCATAGGAAACCTATTATACAGCATTTGCAGATACTATTATAACTCATGTCTGATTTTCTTCTTTTTCTGAAATAACATAAAATTATTTCAAGTACTGTGAGCAGCAATCCATGTAATGGACAAAAGGTGGAATTATCAAGGTAAGTAAGACACTGAGACAGTTCAGTGTGATGAATTTTACAAAGTAGAAACTCAACAAAAGTGGGTTTGCATGTCTTTGGCCTAAACAGGACTTTAATCTCTCTTAAGTTGGCTATGCTGCACCACTTAGTTTTAAAATGCTTCAAGTGAAATGTAAATCAAGTGCTAATAGGCTTAAGAGACATGTATACAAGTAGGAGCTTCAAGAGCGCCACCAAATTAAGATTGCGCTACTACACGAAACAGAAGTGGGTGTTGAATCCCATATTGTTTAGTGTGAACACAACCTTTATTTTGGTGTTTCATTCTTGTTCCATTTACAAAAGCTCATTGTTTGTTGGATGTCTAGACAACGATAATCATGAACAACCCTACTTTGCCCTTCCCCCAAAATCTTATCCTATCCACTATACATTCCATCTGCATGACTACTATTCCTAGAACTACTATAAGAGCAATGTATAGCATTTGTGGGGGAAAATTATTTTTGTTCTGCAGCATATGACCTTTAGGTCCTTATTTTTATTAAAGTTAGAGAACCGAAGGAAAAAAATATTTTCATCAAGCTTGACAACAGGTCTCCAAATGTTTTCTCTGTACCCAGACTATGGATATTAAATAATTAAAAAATTTTGAACAAGCAATAAAAGGCCTTCGATTTTTTTTTTCAATCATCTTTATTTAGGAGAGATCATTTACAAAGAAAATACAGTACATGCATAGTCCAAGTAGTACAAATCTCCAAATTTTTCAATCAAACTGTATAGAAAAAGTTAAGCAAAACATCTCCAGGCAGCAAAACTGCTGCAGATCATTATAGGTGAACCGGGCAACTCGTTACCAGTGAGTGAACAATGAAGAAACCGAAGAAAAGTAAAAAAAAACCTCATATAAAAAAAAACACGATCAGAATCCATTTGAAGAAAGGAAACTTAGCACTAGATTCTCTAAGCCGAAATCAGCACTGTAAATGCCACACAATATAGGCTGATGAATACAGGAATAAGGTAGGTATAAGAGGAAAATGTTCATCATGTCTGGCTTCCTTCAGGTGCAGATTGATGAAGGCTAGTCTAGTTCGTGAAAACGTCCCAACACAAAACTAGGGCAAGCAGCGACCTTACACCACAGCCATAGGACCAAAGGAGCCTCCAATATGTCAGTCTAGAATTCTCAGGTGGCCCAGGGAGCCACATACCTGTTCCTGCAGGTACCATTTCGTGTTTTTGAAAGGTTGCATGAACTCCTCCAGCTGAGATTTGGAGAATTCATAGAGGAGAAAAGCTTAGGGGATGCCTGGGGGGATTGGAGGACATTGATCCTCTCCACCATCATAATTTAGTAAAGGTAGGATTTGATGGCCGACACCGTAGGTGGAGAAGGGTGTATCCATTGTTTAAGTATGCTCCGCTTGGCTGCTAAGAAGCACAAGTGGGCAAATCTGGTAACTGATAAGGGAGTCGTTGCTGAGGTGTTAGTCTGTAGAACATGAAAAAACGGGAGGATCGGCTGGACCTATACCCTGTTCCTGACCTTCCCCACATATCCCAGTGTCCGTCTCCAAAAGCAATGGATATCAGCACAGGGCCAAAATAAATGGTCCAGCCCCGCATCCTCTGAGTTTCATTTTGGACATGACATTTTATGGGCCAGGTACGCCCTGTGGATGACCTTGAAACACATCCCCCCCCCCCAATTTCCCCCTACGATTGTCTGCTTAACCTTTAAGAGTTAGTAAAATGTGATGTGGAAAAACCCAGTCCCGGACATGGCAGAGGAGACAAGTCAGATTATATTTCCTAAGGTTGGGACAATTTACACCTGTACAGATTGTTGGTAACTGTTGCTTGCACATGGCTATCCTGGGGCGTTTGCCATGCCATATAAACCGGATGAAGGCAGAGTATAACCTCTGGAAGTCCAAATGGCGCACCAACAGGGGCAATGTCTGGAGGGGGTATAGTAGACGAGGGAAGCTAATCATCAGGTTACATCTCCCTAGCATCAAAAGGGGTAGATCATATCACCAGTGAAGTTCCTGCAGAATTTTAGTCAGGAGAGGTGTAAAATTGAAGGAGTACGCTTCGGTGGCATTTGCAGAAAAGTGGAGCCCAAGTACTGAAAAGTGTGATGAGCCAATTTTATACCACAATCCGTAAACACTTGTTTATCTGGCTCATAAGGAACAAGGGCCAAAGAACAGCAGCTCACTCGTCTGTCTGTTAATAGTGAACCCTGTGGTTTTGTGGAATGAATAGATGAGGGATAGGACAGCAGGGAGATGTGCACAAGGGTTTCTTAGAAAAAGAAGCACATCATGCGAATAGGGCCAACTGTGGTCCTGGTACTGGTGAGACCTGTACTCATATCGACAGTGCAGATAGAGTACCAGTACCAGGACCACAGTTGGAGTATAGAGTACAGGGAACGTTCTCCTGCAGATCCTCCAATGTGGTGTACCTAAGATCGTGCAAAAAATGCCCTACAGGACTCTATGTTGGTGAGACAGGTCAAACCCTTCGCCAGCGTATGAACCTACATAGGTACACTATCAAGAACAAGAAAACCGATGTCCCTGTAGGAGCCCATTTCTGCAACGCTGGCCACAGCATAAGAGATCTCAGGGTTATGGTACTGATGGGGAATTTGAAAACACAGAAAGAGAGGCTGGAATGGGAATGTAAATTCACACAAAAATTCAAAACTCTGGAATACGGTTTAAACAGGGACAACAACTTCATGTGCCACTACAACTTTAAACTGAATTCAAAACACTCACATCACCCCCCCCCCCTCCCTCTTTCTTCTTTCTCAAAACTGATGGAACTCTTCATCACTGAACAATAAGGTCTGGACTCCTAACTTTATGTCAATTAGCTATTCATGCCTAATCTTCTGATAATTTAAACCATTGCTATTTAGGTTTTCTCCAAGAAATACCTATGTTGCCATATTTCTCTGCTTCCCAGGTCTATGGACATTTAATAATTGCTGAGGAGGTGAATATCACAGCTGAACCTCTTATCTCTATTACCCCCAATAACTCTTACTTATCCTAACTCTGATCACTATCTCCATTAACTAACCCTTCACTCTCACCTCCATCAGTCATGTGTGTCAAAAGAAAACTGTTACTTTTGTTAAAATATTTATGACCATGTTATTTTGTATATAAATGTAAGTTTCAAAAACCAGGATTGTATTAGCCTGAAGAAGGGATCTGCGATATCCCGAAAGCTTGCTCCCCTAATGCCTTTAGTTAGCCAATAAACGGTATCACTTGAACTCCAAACTTGCTGTAATTATTGATGGCTAACACGGTACAACACTCTACTATTGCTACCAAAATGAAAGAAGCATCAGGAGTCAATTAAGTCACAGGAGGATACCAACGTCTGTAGAGCTTGGTCGCCGGGCAATTTGATGCTGTCCTTGAGATGTGCTGATCGTTGATTCTCCACCAGGCATAGGACGGCATTAAAATCTCCACCCACCAGTAGAGTGTGCGTATTGTGTTGTTGGGTGATGAGGGCTGTTAGAGTCGAATAAAAGGTAGGGGAGGCCGTATTAGGTCCATACACTGAGAAAAAGGTAACTGGGGAGGGATGTGCGTCAATAGTCACATACGCCCAATGGCCATCAGTGGTGTCTGAGCCATGGTCAAGTATTCTGTGCGTCAGGGACTTGTGGACGAGGATGAGGACCCCAGCTTTGCGTCCGCCTGCCGAGACCCCAAACACCTGTCCCACCCAGTAGCGGCGCATTAGGTTGCAGGTGAGCTTCTTGTAGTAGTGCAATGCCACTGCGCAGCTTCTTTAAGTGACGTAAAACTTGGGAGCGCTTGTTGGGGGTTCTGAGACCCTTAACATTCCAGGTTGTGACTGTCAGGGACTGTCATCCAAAACCGTCTGGGCTGTCATGGGACTTTACAGGAGTGAGCATAAATGTAGGAGATCTTCAAGGATATAGAAGGGGGGGCTCGTGTCCCATGTGAGCTCCACCCTGTCTTCCCAGTATTGAAGGCATTGCCTGGAAAAGCAAGATGCCGGTCGTAGTGACTGCTGTAATCCAAAAGAGAGGTAACCAAAGAAAAAAAACATCCAACAGGAAAACCATGAAGAGAACAATCAGTTCTAATACTTGACTTCCTTTTTACTCCAAGTGAAGCCTGCATCAACAGGCAGAAACAATGAAAACGTCAAACAGGTAGGTAAACTTGAACACGCTCTGTCCTCTTGTAAGCGAAAAACATGAACGGTGCCTTGAGAAATCTGCTAGGGCCATTTCACCCCTCATCAGGCGACGGCGGGGGGGGGGGG
>CM070033.1:131071326-131084845 GCA_036250615.1 Ptychadena robeensis
GACGGGGTGTCATGTTGCGGTGATTTCAGCTGGTCAACAAACTAAGGGGTAATGCGCAGCGTGGCTGGATACTGTAGGGTAAACCTTATTCTGCGCACCAACTCACTACACGTCTCAGAAAAGGCCCGTCTTTGTTTGTTGACTTCAGCAGAGTAATCGGCGAAGAGGCGTAGGCGATAACCCTCCGCTTCTACGTTTCTTTGCACGCTGGCCGCCCTCATGATGGAGACTTTGTCATTGAAGTCAAGATAACGGACAGTAACAGGGCGGGAGGGTGGACTGGCAAAACTGCGCCAACTCAGACACCTTGTATGTCTGAGGTAGACTTACCACCCACAGATTATTGCATCGGATCCTGATTTCAAGATCGTTCACTTTGAGCTGTGAGGCCTGTTGCACGGCCTTTAAAGAGTTGTATTCCTCCCGCAGAGAGCGAACCTCATCTGTGTTGGCAGAAACCCTGGTTTCTAGCTCCGAGATACGGCCGGTGTGAGTGGTGACCTCATCACCAAGCGTGCGTAGGGACTGGGTCAGGTAGTCTTGCAGAGTGGCCATGAGGTCTGCTTTTAGACGGCCAGCCACCTCCAGTGCCAGCTGTTTATAGTCCAGGTCGGGGAGGGAAGCAGGCAGGTGCTCACCTTCAGAGGCTGAGTCGTCCTCGCTTTATCCACCATGGCCCACCGTCGCCGCCATCTTGGAGCAGCCGGGGGTCTGCCTGGCCAGATAACTGTTTATCATGATCCCGGGACCAGCAGGCAGCATTCGGGCACCGCACCGGAGGGAGAAGGTTGCAGCAGAGTGGCTTAATGCCGATGATGGGACAGAACTGCACCAGTTCCCCTCCGTTCACGTGGAGCGCCGGAACCGGAAGTCCGGCCTTAGATTTTATTGATGTTATTGTAAACTTTGAGATAATTCATTCAACAACATCTATAGTTACATAGGTCAATAAGGAATCTAAAGCAATATTACTATCTTTTCAAAATACAGTGAATCCTGAAATAATTCACAGAGCATAACATTCAAAGACTTTGTCATGAAGCTTAAAATTGAGCTCAGGTCTATCCTGTTTGCCCTGATCATCTTCAAGATGTTTCTGTAGTTTAATTGGAGTCCACTAATAGTAAATTCCCACAGTTGACAGATTATATCAGAGCACAAACCAAGCATAAAGTCAAAGGAATTGTCTGTAGACTTCCAAGACAGGATTGGCAGTCACAAATCTGGGGAATGTTACAGAAAATGTCTGCTGCATCTCTTCCTAGAGCTGGAGTGCCATCTATACTAAGCAAAAGGAGGGCCTTAGACAGGGAGGTGACAAAGAATCAGATGGTTACTCTCTCAGAGCTCCAGAGGTCCTCTGTGGACAGAGGAGAAACTTCCAGAAGGACAACCATCTCTGTAGAAATCCACCAATCAGACTTGTATGGTAGAGTGGCCAGACAGAAACCACTTCTTAGTAAAAGGCAGCCTGTTTGGATTTTGCCAAAAGGCACCTGAAGGACTCAGACCATAAGAAACTAAATTCTCTGGTCTGTTGAGACAAACTCTTGAGCTCTACAGTGAAGCATGGTTGTGGCAGCATCATGCTGTGGGGATGTTTTTCAACAGCAGGAACTGGGAGACTAGTCAGGATAAAAGGAAATATGACATCAAGCTTGCATAGAGATGTCCTGAATGATAACCTGCTCTAGAGTGCTCTGAATTCAGACAGGGGCAACTGGTTTATTTTTCAGCAGAACAATGACCCTAAGCACAGGAATGGCTTCAGGACAACTCTGTGAATGTCCTTGGGTGGCCCAGGCAGAGCCCATATTCGAATCCGATTGAATATATCTGGAGAGATCTTAACATGACTTATGGAGCTTGAGAGGTGCTGCAAATAATAATTGGCGAAACTGGCCAAGGATAGGTGGGCCAAGCTTGTGGCATCATATTCAAAAAGACTGAAGGCTGTAATTGCTGCGAAAGCTGTATCCACAAAGTCTAGAGCAAAGGTTGTACAGTTGCAAGAAAAAAGTATGTGAACCCTTTGGGATTACGTGGGGTTTTGCATTATTTGGTCATAAATGTGCTCTGATCTTCATCTAAGTCACACCAATAGAAAAACACAGACTGCTTAAAAAATTACTACACAAACATTATATGTTTTAGTTGAACATAACATGTAAACATTCACAGTGCAGGGTGGAAAAAGTATGTGAACCTTGCGACTCAATAACTGCTTGACCCTTCTTTGGCAGCAATAACCTCAACCAAACGTTTCCTGTAGTTGCATATCAGTCCTACACAATGATCTGGAGTAATTTTGTACCACTTCTCTTTACAAAACTGTTTCAGTGTAGCAATATTCTTAGGATTTCTGGTGTGAATCCCTCTCTTAAGGTCATGCCACAGTATTTCAATCAGGTTGAGGTCAGGACTCTGACTGGACCCCTCCAGAAGGGGTATTTTGTTCTGTTGAAGCCATTCTTTTGTTGAATGACTTGTATTCTTTGGGTCATTTTCCTGTTGCATCACCCATCCTCTGGGGAGCTTCAGTTGGTGGACAGATGGTCTTATTTTTTCCTGCAACATTTCTTGCTACACTCTGGAATTCATTTTTTCATCAATGACAACAATCCATCCAGGCAGCAAATCAGCCCCAAACCATGATGCTCCCTCCCCCATGTTTTACAGTGGGAATGAGGTTTTGATGTTGGTTTGCTGTGTCTTTTTTTTCTCCACAGTGTTGTGTCTTTTTCCAATCAACTACATTTTGGTTTCATCTGTCCACAGAATATTTTGCCAGTAGTGCTGTGGAACATCCAGGTGCTCTTTTGCAAACTTTAAACATGCTGCAATATTTTTTTGAACAGCAATGGCTTCCTCCGTGGTGTCCTCCCATGTACTTCATTCTTGTTTAATGTTTTCCTTATTGCAGATGTGTCAACAAAAATGTGAGCATGTGCCAGAGATTTCTGTAAGCTGACACTCTAGAATTCTTCTTTTCCTCATTAAGCATTCTGCACTGTGCTTTTGCTGTCATCTTTACAGGATGGCCATGCCTAGGGAGAGTAGAAACAGTGCTAAACTTTCTCTATTTGTAGACAGCCTGTCTTACCGTGGACACATGAACATCAAGGCATTTGGAGATACTTTTGTAACCCTTTCCAGCTTCATGCAAGTCAACAATTATTGATCGTAGGTCCTTTGAAAGCTCTTTTCTGCGAGGCATGGTTCACATCAGACAGTGCTTTTTGAAACCAGTAACCCCAAAAATTATGTTTGTTTTGAAAGGGCAGGACAGCTTTCAGCAACACATCCAGTATCATCACATGGATTGGAATCAAGGTTGGCTCACACCTGACTCCAATTAGCTCTTGAAGAAGTCATTAGGCTAGGGGTTCACATACTTATTCCACTCTGCACTGTTAATGTTTACATGTAAAAAAGAAAAATACTACATGTTAAAAAATAATACTACACAAACATATGTTTTCATGTTTTTATTGAACATAACTTACATGAAGCTGGTATGGGTAACAAAAGTATCTCTAACACGCCAGCAGACCGAGAGGGGTGTTGTCACTGGGATAAGAAGAGCCCTCTGTCTGCCCTTGCCACACATACCTTCACAGGTAGACTGCCACCACGTGGCAACCGATACACCTTACATATTTTGCTCACACTTTTTTTGTGTTTAATAAGAAAATAGACAAAAACAATGCATACCAAAAAACAGAAAAATCTACAAACTACAAACGAACAATAACAGACTATAGAACAATAGTTCACTAGAACGCCGAGCGCACTCCCGCCGAGCACATAAGGGTCGCTTGGCCGCAACTATAGAGGAGCCCACCTTGAGGATCTGACCAAAACAGCCGGCAGGACGGATCGCACATGGATCCATTTTTGGTAGGTTTTTGTTAGACTTGTTAGTGCATGAATACTAGAGCTCCTAAAATGTTGATTTTTGTAAGGATGCAAGGAAGTTAGGAAAAATGGAGCCCCAGATGCCAGTTGAATTCTAAAATCTGTTGTATACTTAAGCGCCCCATATACCTTTAGATCACTCCATACCCTTTCCATTAGATCTACCAACAACTATGTAGTGCCGGGTCCCTGATAGAATACATAGTGATTGAAAGGGTTAGAAAGGTCCTTATATTACATGGTTTTGGTAAAACAAACGTTGATTGTACAGAAATTGTATGAAAAGATTGTAAGGTGTATGGGGGCATTAATTCCACATATTTATTTTTATTAATAGAAGGTTATAGTTCTAGTAAATTTAAATCTCCATAGTTTCCATAGTTCTATTGAATGTAGGCTAGTGGTTTATCACTAAACCAACAATACATAATAAAACTTCATATAATTTAGAGTTTCTCTCAGGCCAATGTCAAATAATGGATGAACACTAGAGAAAAAAACACAAGAACAATACATTCAGAGTGCTCAGTAACAGCAGTATAGAAGGAGCACAAATGACCTCTTTGTATGTACATATTATTTCACAGAACCGCTGTAGTGCTTTACCTTCCTGCCTGAGACAATGCTCACTTACGCATCAGGCCGCACCTCAACGCTGACTCTCAGAAACAATTCCAGGTTCACCCAGCTGCCTTTTCTTATAGTCATGGATTGTGACCTTGTTCATTTATTTCAATTCTACACTACTGACTCTGGCAGTAAGAAATATCTCCAGAGATTTATATGTTTCATAGACTGAAGTCACAGCTCTTTGTAAAGGCACTTTTCTCTAAGTGACTGCATACACTCAATATAATCTCAAGGTTTATAGCGATGTCTGGTCCGTGATCATTTAACTGTATACCCCCCCCCCCCCTTTTTTTACTTCCTCAGTCTAATCCTGACTTTAATGGTGAATGTATATATTTATTATTTATGACAATAAGCAACTTTACAGATCATGGTTAATGGCTTTCTGTTTTATATACCTCAATCTCCTTAACATGAACATGAAAACCTTCTTCAATGCACACACTGCTAGCTTTAACGTACACCATTACTGAATGTTGAGCTTGCAATTAATTAACCACTCAACCAACCACTATATTCTGTTCAAGTGATACATTATTCCAGAATAGATTTCACTAGATGCACTTTTTATTAAGAGACACCTAAACCCCATTTTTATTAATTTATCATAGGAGAGAGTGAGAATTATCTAATACTTGTGCAGCGTAAAGCCCCCCATAGACAGGCAGACTCCTCCATGCAACTTCTGTACAACCAACTTTTTTTCTACCAAAACCATGTAATAGGAGGACCTTTCTACACCTTCCAATCACTATGTATTCTATCAGGGAGGTCACTATACTACATAGTTGTTGGTAGGTCTCATGAAAGTTGTATGGAGGAGTCTGCCTGTCTATGGGGGGCTTAAGAGATTTCCCCTCGTGTTATTTTCTACAGACAGTCTTTTACCAAATGGGAAATCAGGCAAAACCTGCAATAAGGAAACTGCAGCTATGAAGTTGAACTCATGGGTTAACTGCTGACCATGAAGGTTTTAGGGTTGTACCACCAAGGGTGGGAGTTTAAAATTGAAGAAGGCAAATGAGAAGATAGCAAAATCTGACTGAAAACCTGAAAGAGAGCACTATTTGCCAGCTGAAATATAACTGAAGAATTTTGGGTAGTGGTTTTGTTTATAATGATATATGAGAACTGGGGATTCAAAATGCTGCAGTGCTGTTGGGGGGTACAACAATTTAATAAAACAAAGATTGTATTACTTAGTTTGAGCCTCTTTTGCATCGATTCCTGCCTCAATCCAACATGGCATGGATGCTATCAGCCTGTGGCACTGCTGAGGTGTTATAGCAGACCAGGATGCTTCAATAGTGGCCTTCAGCTCTTCTGCATTGTTGGGTCTCAATTCTCTTATCTTGAAATCCCCCTTCATCTCCCCATCAGGAACTTCCACCCTTGTTACAGTTGATGAGACAACTTGTAATTTGGAGTTCTCCTTTATATTCAATATCAGTGACCAGAGATCCGAGCAGTGTGTTCTGACGACCGGGGGGTGCTATTGGAGGGAAGTCTTTTCTCCCCCGTCACCACCTACCTGGTCGCCAGCTCCATGGGCAAGGGTGTGCACTTGGGGTGGAGGCATGGGGGGGTGCTATTGGAAGAGAAGAATAAGTCTCCACCACAACTCCCCCCAGCGCCTCCCTGGTCGACAGGGAAGCAAGAACGTGCATTGGCCCCCCTAACTCTAGAAACGGCACTGTCAGTGACAATGTAATTCAGCACAAATCAAAAGAGACATTTGGAAATTGCTCTTTCTACTTCATTTTGATAACAAAGATGATTTTCTTCATCCGGACCTTTGATGCTTTAGCAAATGGTTTAAAACCCATAAAGTATAATAAATGTATAAGGCACACCTGTTTATGCGAACTGCACTATTTATTAAAGAAAAAAGAAACAAGATATAAGTACCTATTAATAAAATATAAGTTAGAATAGAAACTATGCAGCAAGCTGACAGCCTTGCGTGATAAAGAGATTTATAACATTAAAGATCTAGAACATAGCTCACACTACTTTCTGAGTCATTGATGGCTGGTACACGGAGTAGTCACAGTGCACAGGTGTTTGTGCATCCTTTGAATTGCACCCCTAGGTGCCCTCTACCACTGTGATTTCCCCCCAGGGCTGAAGATTGTTGAAGATGTGATGAAGAAGAAATTTCTTTCTAGAAACAGAAGATTATTGACAGGGGCAAAACGTGATCAGGTTTCTATGCTCCAAATACATCTTGTAGTTCTTTGAAGAAATTCTCAAAGGTTTATATGTGAAATGATTAATAATGGTTTTAGAGTCTTCTGCACAATACTGGAAATTGGAGCAAAAAACACTGTTCTGTTTCATGCTTCAGCAACTAAACTGACCTAACACAAGATTCACTTTAGTTCATATGAACATAGATATGACAAAATTATAATAATTATTTATCCCTGTATTTCCTGAACGTTGTAGATATAAGCGATTATCCATAACTAGAAGAATTTTCCTCGAAGGGAACTATCTGCTCTTTTTTATAATATCATTTGTACAAATTTTTTAAAGCTATGATTATAACATGGCTATATTTTTATTACACTTTTATAATGGTAGAACAATAATAGAGGGGTACAGAGGGCAACTGGTACACAAAGCAATAAAAAACAGAGCCTCAACTCTCCTCTATAATTAAAGCTGTAGAGAGGAGTGTCCTATTTTATCAGCCTATCCAAATAACTTGATGATGTGCAGAATTCTCAAGAACTGTCCATTGGTCAACCATTGGAAGTCTCTAGTAATTTTCACCGGTATAAAAAAGTGGCTGCATGGATTCCATTGCTGAATCAATGGTGTTTTGTACAGATAAGCGTCATAATACTTATTTCAATTAGTTAAATTGAATATTACAATCTTTTTGGCACTATAAGACCCTACCACTGATATTTTTAGCGAGAAAATGAAAAAAACAGCCATTCACATTTAAAGTGAGTATACAGCATGCTCCAGTAAAGATGGTAAGGCTGGACCATGCAGGATTCACTATATATTCCCGCCAAACCAAAAGGCCAGTACCAGCAGATGGTAGTTCAGACAGGGCTGAAACTTTATCAGTACCCATTCTCTGAAACCACTGACCAACTCATTGAGGGATTTATTTTATCATCTAGCACTACTAACTTACCCATGAGGAGCTATTTACATATGATACATATGATGATTTTTTTCCCCTTGGATCTATAAGACACACTGACATATTCCCATGAATTTAAAGGAGAGAGTGTGTCTTATAGTATGAAAAATGTGGTACATTAGCAATTTCTATTTCTTGGATTTAAGTGTGCTAACATGTTAAAATGGGTTAGATTTTTGTACAACACATAGATGCATGTATCTAATCAGTGAATAGGCTAACTGCTTTAAAAAATATTTATTTTGTAGCTACCTTACTTATTTCAGTTCATTGGTTTAGCCTAGATATGCAGGTGCCAATGACATCTCCCCTGTGATCTGTTGGGGGTTCAATACAGATGACTTATTAGACCTCATTAGAACATTAGGTCCAGTTCTAGAGACCAAATGCTGTTTTACTCTATTTCTTAAGCCACTCGTACATGCTTAGATTTTTTGGCCGAAAAATCGGGTGTCGATCTAAAACTTAAAGAGTACAGGTATGTCTCCTCAGCTCTGACGAATCCGTTGGGGCTGAGTTGACAGCCTGTCTGCCTGCTCTCTCCCTCAGAGAAAGGGGGGAGAAAGCTAGCAGCTCCTCCATCTCCATTCGTGCTAGGCTGCCAACTTACGGGTCCCTAGATACTGTCTGCCGGGTCTCCCTAGCTGTCGGCGACTAGGGGGAACCAACGGACAGCACTGGCACACAAAGGGTGCCCGGACGATTGTGATCCGATGCTTCGGCCGATTGACCGCGCTTAATGACGTCGGCCAAAACAGCGGGTCTCAATCTAAACGTGTATGGGAGGCTTTATGGGTTATAAGAACTACTCAATTGTGTCTACCAGTGATTTCCCACATTAACTTGTTTTGTACACCTGGGCCTGCTTAGTAGGTTCATCTTTAAGCAGGACAACAACCCTGAGAACACAGCCAAGATATCAAAGGTGTGGCTTCTGGACAACTCTGTGAATGTCCTTGGGTGCCCCAGCCAGAGCCCACACTAAAATCAGATTGAACATCTCTGGAGAGATCTTACAATGACCGATGCTTCCCATCCAACCTGATGGAGCTTGAGAGGTGCTGCAAAGAGGAATAGGCAACATGGGCCAAGGATCTACGCAATATTGAACAAAGGCTATGAATAGTTATTTTATGTGATTCCTCAGTTATTTTATTTTTAATAAATCTGCCAAAACCTCAAGTGAACTTTTTCACAACATTGGCGTTGTGTGTAGAATTCAGATTTTGAAAAAAATTATTAAAACCATTTTGGAATAAGTCTGTAACATAACAAAATGTGGAAAAAGTAATGCTCTGTAAATACATTATGCAATGCATGGTATTTTTAAAACAATACTATTGCCCTTATTGGGCCCAGTACAGGTGTATATGTAGTACCCTTTCATAGTAGTCACTAAACTTGTTCAGTCAATATCATATGTAACCTCAAGAAAATTTGTTCTCAGAATTGGACCCCACACGTATGCATAATCCTCCCTAACATATTTCATTATGGTGCATTCATTCAGATATACATTTTAAAACATAAATGTAAGGTCTTGTCTTACCTCAAATTTATACAAAGTAATAAAGTAATTATGATTTTAAAATGGTTATGTGATCTTAAATTATTATAAGATTTTATCCTTTTTCTATGTGAAGCTTTCAAGATCTCTGTACTTACTGTACAAGGAAGTCAAATTACCAAATCACATTAGGAAGATGAAAACCCAGGAAAATAAGTATACAGTGAATAAAAAAAGTAAAATAATGACGGAGGAGGTATTCTGAAGGGGAAAGGGGACTTAAAACCGGCCACATGCTAGCTAGAAATGTCATAAAATTCTAGGCAGAAGTCATACAAGTCCTAAAGTTTGTTCAGTAGCATTTAATTCCTATGTGCATACAAGTTTTCTCATGACAAAAATGTCAGGAAGCAGAAGGCTGACCTTTTTAAAATGGCAGATCTTATGTAAGCTGGCTAGGCTGATAATATATGATTTTATACACTTGGAATGTTTCAAAGTGCATGTCTGTATAGTTTAAAGAAATGCTGTAACAGGGAAACCGTATTACATGATATGTCATACTCTTCAAATGCATGTCTATACACAAAGCTCTATATCTTATATCTAGTCGAAAGTTTTTAACTTACAGACATCATAGACATAAAAATAATTAGGCAAATTGCAAACAAACAAGTGGGTAAAATGGAAATTATATCATTTACTATGTAATGACACAAGAAAAAAAAGCAGGTTGCTTAAAAATGAATGCTTAATAAAATATAGGACCATCAACCAACTGCAGTGTTTGCACTTTGGACAGTGCGCAGCAAACACTGCATGTTCTATTTTCTTCTCACTGGCAAACAGTACAGATAGCCAACCCGCCCCCTTCTTAAGGCGAGAAGAAGTGTGACTTTTTCCCGCCAGCCGGATCCGGCGAACAGGGATCCAAAAAAAAAGATCTGAATTTTTTAGAGACTAGAGACTCCGGTCTCTAATTCTGTAAAAAATATTTTACCGAGTTTGGAATACGGAACAATGTGTTCCAAACAACCGTAAGTGACGTCCACAATGTCATTGTTTGAAAATGGGGGTCTGATTTATAATGTGGAGCATCTTTCTTTAATAGTTTTTCCTTTCACTGGGCTCACCTGGCAACTATTTATTACATGTCAGAGATTGTTTTCAGGAATCAAAAGAGACCCCAAGGACCAATACCATCCATGAGATTAACTCAAAAACAAAATATTTTATTTCTATGACAATTTGCATAAAAATGTTGAATGCGCTGTATGTATAGTTATTTAATAAGGGTAGGAGGACCCACTGACTGTTGATACCAGACCATGTTAAGCATGGAATCTGGCTGGACTGATAAAAGGAGAATATGTGCCCCCACCCTTTGAGACTTATTCCAGAGTCTTGGACATTCATTCTGAAAAATCTACCGTATTTTGCGCTCTATAAAATGCTCAGCTGTATAGGACATCTCATCCCGGAATTACTGGGAACTACCGCTCTGCCGATCGGACCTCCATGCTCCAACCAGCAGAGTGGGAGTGAAAGGAGGTGGGGAAGCTTTCAGATAATTTCCCACCTCCTGGTCCTGCTCTGCAAATCTGTGTGTGAGTGGCAGCTTCAGATAGTTCACATACAGAAGCAGGGATGATTCCCTGGTGGGGATCTATTGCGAAGTCGCAATATAAAGGTAGCCATAGATGAGGCAATTCTCCCTCGACAGAGGGGTCAACTGCAGTGTGATGACATCATCACGCTGCAGCAGGGCCCGCAGCTGATCGGCAGGCACCCTTCATGTAAAGTTATGGGATCTGCCAGGAATTTACCAACATGTCGGATCACTGTGCGATCCAACATGTGGGAGATTCCTGGTCGATCTGTTAAGCTGGGCACACCCGATTTGCAGGGGAACAAACACCGGCGGGAACACGCACGACGGTCAATTGGCCGAACGATTGGTTGAAAATATGCCTATGTATGGCTACCTTAAGACGGACTGTTTCCCTCTCCTCTGAAGAAAGAAAAATACGGTACTTTCTTCTCAGATCATGACTTTATACAATCATTCTAACCCCATTTTTGTGTAAGGAAAAGGGACCTGAAGATTACACTTATTCCAAAACCTTCTGGCACTTTCTTCATAAGCTATGCTGGCATTTTAACAGCACTATATGTACTTAAATTTATCACCTATGACTATCCATCCTTCTTGTCTCAGATTAACATCTGAAGCAATAAGGCAATAAGGCACATAGATCAGTTTGGTGCCCTTCATGAACGTAAAATCAATGTACCTATACTCAATCAGGCCCTTAAGCTAGGCATAAGCTGCTCGATTTTTGTATCGATTTAAGCACAATCGATCACTGTTCATGGCGTTTGATTTTGCTTGAATCTATGCAAAAATCAAGCTGTGTATGGATTTCCTCAAGTGGGATCCATCGATCGAACAGGGAACAGGGAACATGTTCATTAACCCTGTTCAATTCATGGGATCGAGATGCAAGATAATGGCAGCAGAAGCTGTATAACCACATTATTTTCTTACCCTCTATAAAGCTGACCATACACCTTTAGATCTCTCTGTCAGATATCCTTTAGATCTACCAACAACTATGTAGTGCCGGGTCCTCTGCGATTGAACACAGGTAGACTTGATGGTTTAGAAAGCCCCTCATATTACATGGTTTTGGTAAAACAAAAGGAGATCTAAAGGTAATCTGACAGAGAAATCTAAAAGTGTATGGGGCCCTAACACAATGACAACAAGGTAATGGATGGAAGAAACATGGGACCACAATCCTTCAGATTTCCATTCTGAGATTGAACCAGAACTGATTTATTTGCAGGGAACTCTCAGATTCTTCTGCTGGGTTTTGTCATTTCTGTTCTGGGGCTGGTTTTACTGATAATCAGCAACAAGGGGCAGATTCCTAATTCCTGGTCCAATGTTTACCAGATGCCTATTTAGAATAGCTAGTGTTTGGGATTGGGGCCTGTTGTGTATGGGAGACATCTGTATTTGCTTACACCCCCAGATATGCTCATATACCTGGGCTCAAAGGCAAATCTCTGTGGACCTATCGGTAGCTGGATTCACCACATCCCATTAGTTTAATTACTAATTTTGAAAGGGGGAACTAAACCCAAGAAGGGGTGGCCAACCCCAGTGGACTTTTAATATTCACCTTAAAAGTCCACTGGGGTTGGCCACCAGAGGCAATAGTGTGCACTGGCTGTAAGTGTTAAAGCATCATTAACGTTTTTTGCCACAGGAGGGCATCTGGAAACGAATTGCACAGTTTTGGAACTTTAATAAATTCACTTTCACATTCATATATACCTGGGAGCTTAGCTTTAATATAACAGGGTCTTCAGTCCACTTTTGAACAGAGTGTATATGTTATTTGTTCCAGAGATTTGTGCTATTTAATGTGACAGCTATCTCTTTTTTAACTGGGAATAATATAGATGCTCTGCGTTTATCAGAATGTATTTCCGCTTACGCTTAGATGTTCAGAACCTATGTATCAATTGGTGTCCTTTGATGATAAGAGAAAGAGATATTGATGCATGAGTAACAGAGAAATCAGGTATATCCTTGTGGGAAACCTGTTTTATATACAGTGAATGAGATACGGCAGATAAGGATTTTTGCCCGGAGCACTGCAATAGGCATACAGCTGCTGCATATAGAAAATACTGACAGCGAAGGTCACAAGATAAACTCAGCAGATCATTTAGTTATAGAAAAGTACAGCTTCACTGTGGATTCATGTCACCTAAGGACACTTGAACACATTAAGGAAAACATTTTCCTGCTGCTAGTGCATGGTTAAAATAAAGGTGCAGTTTGTGGCGCTTTATAGCACGGGATTGCTCTTATAAATGAAATATTAATACATAATATTTATATCTTAATCAATAAATGCAGCAGCCTTTTTGGAAATTAAATTCTTGCACATCAACACACAGCTGAAACTGTCCAGAAAAAAACATTCTATGTGCATCAAGTGGAATTTTCATCAAGAAAAAGAAACTAGATTGGATCGGGGGAGTGGCGGGACTAACACTAACCCCCTAAAAAAACATTAGCAATAGAACTGACATTATAAAGATTACTAACGTCTGAGCATATGTGCATTCTAGATTTTACACTTCTAGTTGCAACTATTCATAATCTATCTACATCACATTGGTGATTAAAACAATTTGACTTTATAGTTGGTTGAATTCACTTCAGATCTTAAGCTGGCCATACACCTTTAGATCTCTCTGTCAGATATCCTTTAGATCTACCA
>CM070033.1:131116046-131172306 GCA_036250615.1 Ptychadena robeensis
CATAGGGGGCGGGTCGAACTCGCCATATGTCCGCGAACACGTGGCGAACGCGAACATGCGCGAACAGTTCGGGCCATCCCTAGTCACAACGTCTTCTGCCGGTGCCTCTTCCGAAATGTCCGAAAGGTCTTCATCTTAGGCAACAAAACTTTTTATAAATATTTAGCAAATATAAACATGGCATTGCAGAACTCTGAATAATTTATCTAGGTCTAAACAAACTTAAGCTGGCCATAGACATCTCGATCCATGGGCAGCTTGTAGCAGACTCCTCAGAGCGTGGTGACATCACTACGCTGTGAGGTGTTGGCTACAGAACTGAGGGGAATCCTGTGTGCTCCACTTACACATGGGATTCTCTTCAGATTGTAGCCAATTAATTTGGGGGGGGGTGCCTACAACAGGATCGACCACAAAAAGAACCAGCCGGACTTTTTGGGTCGAAACCTCAAGGTGGGCACCCCTATAGTTGCAAGTGACCGACCATTATGCATTCATCGGGAGCACGCACGACAGTCGATCACCCGCAACTATGGCCAGGAATGGTCACATCTATGGCCGGCTGCCTCTGTCCTTTGGTTCTGCACACCATTAGCCATTCCAAGTTCCTAACAATGACAGGTGCTTAATTTTGACCAACCAATGTAAAGGAGATATGTCAGCTTCTAAAGTTATAATACCTACTCTTGCTGACCAGGATGCCTTAGAAAAGCAGGTAGAGTAGAGGAAAGCTATGCATGTGACAATTATCTATTATTCATGTGTGTCTAACTTCTAAGAAATATTTTTCAGAAAAATAATTTTCTCTTTATTATTAGTGATGAGCAGCATAGGCAATTGCAACATTTTGCAAGTTATACTCCAAATATTCTAAGTAAATTTGAAAATTCGCCGTACGCGCTCCCGATGAGCACATAAAGGTTGGTCGCCCGCAACTATAGGGGAGCGCACCTTGAGGATCCGACTAAAAGAGCCGGCAGGTCGGATCGCCTGCGGATCTGTCCTGCTAATTCTTTTCATGCCCGATCCTCCGATCCTGCTGCAGGCAGTTAACTCGGAGGGGTAGGAGACTTCCCCTCCGAGTTAACTGCCTGCAGCAGGATTGGAGGATCGGGCATGAAAAGAAAAAAGTTAATTGACTACAATATGACAGGAACCGTGTGTGTTAGTGAAACACATGGGATTCCTGTCAGTTCTCTAGCCGACTCCTCGCAGTGAGGAGTCTGCTACAAGCCGACCATAGATCCAGACGTCTATGGCCAGCTTTACATAGCAGCCAGTATTTAAAAATACTTTGCATCAGAGAGATCTGTCATTAACTGTGTTATATACTGTATAACATATTTAAATTCTATTACACATACGCATGTATATGATTCTGGGTGCTAGTTAGAACTTCTGTATTTATATACCCCTTATGGAATATTTAGAATCCTTTCCAGCTGTTGTTCAATAACAGTATATGTTAAATAAATATCTACACTGTACATAGTAAAATTAATTTGGTTATGACTATACAATTTGAACAATTTTCTTCACATCTGGACAATTTCAGTTACCCTAAAAGTCACTGACTTTATAGCATAGTCACAAAGGCAAAATTGTGGCTATTGACATTTTAAAAGACTGATGTTCATCAAGTTTAACATTTCATGACCACGTTAATTATTCCTCTGTAGGTAAAAGCACTCATCTGATGCAAGTAGGTGCCAATTTGGCTTGCCACACTGGTAAGGGTTCAAAACTAAGTCAAAATGAATCACTGCATCACTGTAATGCAGAAATTTCATCCTTTATTATTTAAAGCAGACCTACCACCAGAAAAAACTAAGGGCCCACATACACCTTCAGATTTACTTTTGTTTTACCAAAACCATGTAATATGACTTTCTAAACTATCAAGTCTACCTGTGTTCAATCACAGAGGACCCTATACTACATAGTTGTTGGCAGATCTAAAGCATATCTGATCTAAAGGTGTATGGCCAGCTTTATCTGTAATAAGTAAATTAAGAATATCCCTTGCAGCCCCTCCTCTCTCTGATGACACAGCGTCACGGTGATGCAGACATCTCTGAGAGCAGTGACAGCCAGATCTCAGCTCTGCATTAAAAGACTTTGACGTTTCTCTTTTGTATCCTGAATTAACCTCCTGGGCATTACAGGCGAAAAGCCGCTTTCCTCCCGACTCACTACACCCCCCCCCCCCCCCCTCCCGACAACCACCTCCATTAACATAGAGGTCTATGGTGCAGATCCCCCCCCCCCCGGTGATGCCGAAGACATGGGGCTGGAAAAGCTCTGTGAGCCTACAGCTATAAAGAAATGCTGCAGGCTCAGAGAGAACCGGCAATTGCGCCCAATCCCGGCATGGGTGCATTTTGATCCAAGATCAAACTGTGCCCGTACTGGCTTCGGGCGCAATGCCCAGGAGGTTGATCGATTAATTATCCTGAATTTGCCTGTCAGATAAAGATGGAATCTCTCATATGATTCCAGGAAAGAGGCGGTAAGTATATATTATTTTTTAAAACTTCAAACTTACATTTTACATATATATTTTTAAGTTTTTGAGTATACATCCACTTTAAAGAAAAGGAGCCAGATAATCAAACTATTCCCAACACTGTATGATCAACAGGAATAAAAAACAAAATGCAACAGGTACCATTTTTCAAAAAAGAAATTGCTACCCCCCAATAGTACTTACGAAAAAATGTAAATTGTCGACAAAAACTGTTAAATGTAATCTCAATATATTGTATAAATATGCAGTTTAGTGCCATTATTAATCACAGTTACATTGCATTAGGGGCAGCTCCCACTCACTTCTGTAATGTCGTTATCATTTATCACAGAAACAGCCAATGCATTTACTAATTGCTAGCGTTCACTACTAGATGGCAGTCATTTTTCTCACATCTCAGTACATTTAACTGAAAATAGGGCGTTTGTCACAGTTCCTGGGCTACAAGCACTACTTATATGGTATAATTAAATGTTATATTATTATTAAAATTCCTATCTGTACTGAGAAAGTTATATCCCACCCCATGGTAGCTCTCCAACCCTTCATCTGGACCATGTTTACAAAGGTTCTCATTTGTCCAGGTCATGTTTGCAGTAGACAGTCAAACCAACTGCATTTGTCTACATACTACTTCTACATTTGGAACAACTACCAAAATGCTGAGATACAAATCTATCCCTCCTCCCCACAGCATCCTCAAGAGGACTGTACTGGACGAGATAGAGCTGTCCGAAGATCGGAGCCCCGGCAGCGCAGATTTATCATTCCGCACTGCTACAGCGGCTCCGATCTAAAGAAGAAGAAGCTGGAGGAGAGTGGACCCCTTTCCCTAAAACCCCTCCAAGTGGTGTGATGATGTCACATCAGGGCGGCGGCGGGAGATTCAAAAGTAAATCACACAAGAAAAGTTTTTCTCCAGAGGAACCCAGTATGATTCCCCAGATGGGACCATTGCAGTTAACCCTTTCTCCCCTGGTGTGTTCATCACAACAGAGCAGAGAGGGTGCTAAAAGGGAATTGTACTGGATGCAGTGATATATAGATCTAAAGTCTATAGTGAACTTTTGGTACAGAAATCTGGACCTCACAAGAGTGCTAGGGAGGTTAAACAGTAAAGAACCTCCCTTTACGTAACATCATCATTATGGAGGGGTAAGAAATTATGGGAATTGCAATTCATAGCCAGATACACATTGAAGACTGAAAGTAAGAAAGTAAGATGAATGAGAGCAACAAGACTTTTGTATAAGCAATAAATCAGTTTTTAAGATGAGATGCAAATGTTTTCTTCTGAATTCTACCACGTACTTCTAGTGCCTTCAGATGTCCTTCAAGTTTGAAGTTGTTTATGCTTTTGTAGTTGATTAAATTGCTTGTTTTCCATAGCTTGTTCCAGTAACAGTAATGCATTAATTTTTTGACTTGGAGGCTTTGCAAATATACTTTTCTCTTAATTTTCATAATGCAGAAAACTTAATTTTCTGTTCTCAGAAAAGAAAAATGTGGCATGTTTTCCTTTAAAGTATCAATCCAAAAGTAAAACGTTGTTACAAGTATTTTGCTGGTCGGTTGTGGTAGGAGCTAGAAACACTTAGTTGAAAAAAGACAATTCACAAAAATGTAGGTGTTAATATTAGGTATTGTTGTGGTTGGTTGACACATAGTGCTTAGGTTGGTTGCTGGAGTTTTTCCATCATAATGTACCTCCCAAAATTCTAGTGTTGGTACGCCTGGACGGAGCCGTTTTCAACTACATGGTATGTGTAATTAAAGCAGAGTACATAGTGTGTTTCCCCTCCCCTCTACAAATCACCAACGCCATCGATAGTGATCTGTAACATGGAGGTTACTGTTAGGATCAGGGAGAGACTTACCCTGGTCCAATGGATGTCCCTGTCATTTGCCATAGATGGGGGGCCCATCCAGGGCACTGCTTAGTGGATGGCCGTCGGGGGGACCCAGAAGAAGGGAGCACTTTGCTCCAAGGTAAGCGACAGACTACTGTCAAAGGGCCCATGAAGAATCCAAAAAGGGAAATTTATAACCTCTGCCTAGTGGAAGGAAATTTACAGTCTCTGGGCAGAAAGTAAAAGCAAAATAGCGGGAAGAGAGCCATTAACTCATCTCCTGGCAGCTGCTACCAAAATAGATACAACATTAAAAGGCATATACACAACAAAATAACAACAGGTCATGGCCTAATAGGAACCAGATCAATAATGACCCCTTCTTCTGTCTCGTTTTGATTTCTGTGTCACTATAATACCCTTCCACCCCACATTTTGTTGAGACTCATAGCATTTAATTTGGGATACTGGCCGCCTATTGCATTAATCTAATATAGCTAGCTGCTTCTTCTCTTCATTATAATCATATCAGCTCCCATGTCCACATCACATTGCTTCCATTACCTGTGGTTCCAGAGTTCTTGTTCTGCCTTGGATCACAGTCAGATTTAACTCCATCTCAGGTAATACGTCTCACCCTCTGGGTCCCCAAAATGTCAAATAATCTTTAATAGTTTAATGCAATTTTAAAATTCAATCGAATACTTTTAAACCTTTAGCTTTCATTATGCTAATCCTTGGTAATCCAGCCATGAACGTTTTTGTTCAGGCACTACTGGTATAGAATGACAACCTTCTGTCCCTGTCTCTCAGTTGTAACTTTTGTTATATAACCCATGGACCACTATCGTCATCATCAGGCTTAAAAAATGCTATGCAGCCACTTCTGTAGTACATGTGGACAAGAGATGGATGCAAGTGATGTAAGAAAGTGTAAAAAAAAGCACTGCATATAAAGAAAGTCACATAATACACAGAGCAAATGGCTCAGGGGTGTCACAGATCCATCAGTTAGTAGGTCACTTCTCATTACATAGAGGTAGTTTGCTTTACTTCTCTACTAAGTTTCTCATTGCGTATTGTGACGGCTGCTCTCCTTTACAATTCCTTCTAGACTTTTCTCTTGTAGCTTTGCCATCCTGGCCCTTTCTTTGTATTCAGTTTTTTATTCATGGAGGCATCAAATATGGCCATTATGGTAGAAACTGTATTGTATTCTGATCCACCCAGCTATGACCTTCCTAACACAGACACAGATTTATAATAAGGTACGTAAGGAAAATGGAAAGGCTTTCTGTAAACCTGTTATTAGGTTATCAGATGAGAAAAGGAGGAAGCACAGCAGGCAAATTATTAGCAGATTAAACTTCATCTTTTGAAGATCTGTTGCTAACATGGTGCCCTCGCCAGCTGTAAAATGCTGATGGTGCCAATGCTGCTGATGTGCTGACAAACCCTACCGAAAAATCTATAAAAGAATCTTATTCTTGTTTAATTATTTCTCATCAACAACATAAGTCTAAGATGCTGATGCTGCTGATGTAGCTGTCCCTCCACACCCAAGTATGGAAATGCAGAAATAATATAATAATAATAACTTATTTTATTTCCCTTCTTCATTATCAGCCATTTACTTTATCTTGATGCTGAGTTAGAAATGCATAAAGCAAGACACCAAGAAATAATTCCCTCTTCATTGACTTACATGTTTCCTCCAAATGTCAGGATAAAAAGTTAGCGGGCAAGAAAACTAAAGACAAGATACAAGAAAGGAAATTTTCATATATATACTGAAGGTCCAAATTTGAATCCCTCTAGCAATCCCTGTTCTTGTATGAATGGGATTATGTTTTTATATCTTCTCTCATTTTCTCTCAGCCTGTGCTTATACTATAGCTGGAACTCATATTAAAGCTGACACTCTTACTACAGCCAGTATTTTTATTACAGACTGTACTTTTATCATACTATTCATATTACAGTGGGTCTTCATATTACATTCTGTGCTCATATTTCTGCTGGTACTCATACTACAGCTGGTATTAGTATTACAGACAGTACTTTTACCATAGCATACATTCATATTACAGTCAGTGATTATAGTACAGCCTGTGCTTATACTACAGCTACAACTCATATTAAAGCTGGTACTCTTACTACAGACAGTTTTTTTTTATTACAGACGGTACTTTTACCATAGCATACATTCATATTACAGCTACTATTTATATTACAATGGGTCTTTATATTACAGTCTGTGCTCATATTTCATAGTTCATATTATATCCTGTATTTATATTGCAACCAGTACTCATATTACAGCCTGTGTTCATATTACAGCAGATCTTCAAATCACAGATGATGCACATATTTCCGCGGCTATTTTATTATAGCCTATATTCACATTACAGCCTGTACTCAAATTTCAGTTGCTTCTCATATTACATCTGGTGGAGTACCAGCTGTAATATGAATACAGACTGTAAAGCCAGTAGTCATATTACAGCTGGTATTCATATTATAGTGGGTCTTCATAGTACAGTCTGTGTTTATATTATAGTGGGTCTTCATAGTACAGTCTGTGGTCATATTATAGTGGGTCTTCATAGTACAGTCTGTGGTCATAGTAGAGTGGGTCTTTATAGTACAGTCTGTGTTCATATTATAGTGGGTCTTCATAGTACAGTCTGTGGTCATAGTAGAGTGGGTCTTCATAGTACAGTCTGTGTTCATATTATAGTGGGTCTTCATAGTACAGTCTGTGGTCATATTACAGTGGGTCTTTATAGTACAGTCTGTGTTTATATTATAGTGGGTCTTCATAGTACAGTCTGTGTTTATATTATAGTGGGTCTTCATAGTATGGTCATATTACAGTGGGCTTCATATTACATTCTGTGTTCAATATTATAGTGTTTCCCTTCATAGTACAAGTCTGTGTTCGATTATAGTGGGTCTTCATAGTACAGTCTGTGGTCTATTATATTGGGTCTTCATGTTACATGTCTGTTTCATATTACAGTGGGTCTTCATAGTACAGATCTGTGTTCATATTACAAGTGGGTCTTCATAGTCAGTCTGTGGTCATTTAAATAAGTGGGTCTTCATGTTCCAAGTCTGTGTTCATATTTTTCAAAAAACAAAAACAAAAAACAGTGGTCTTCATAGTACAGGTCTGTGTTCATATTATAGTGGGTCTCTCATAGTCACAATTGTGTCTATACATACGTGGGTCTCATAGTAACAGTCTGGTGGTCATTATTAATAAATAGTGGGTCTTTCATGTTACTCTGTGGTCATATTACACAGTGGGTCTTCATATCACAGTCGGTATTTATGGTGCTCATATTACAGTCTGTGTTCATATTAAAGCTGGGTCTCATATTACATCTGGTGGTCATATTACAAGCAGTACAAATATGACAGCTGTTAATGTCCTTGGTGGAGCTGCTCACTGGCTTCAGAAGATTTGGCCTCCTGGACTTTAGATTTCATGTTGTCTACTAGAACCATTCATTGCATGACTTCATTCTCCTTCTAGAAAGATTTTTGGTGAACTATGGGCAGCCCAATTCTCAGAAGTGAAAACTTGTTGTGATCCTTGTTGTGAAATGCACGACACTTCAGTGACATTGGGAAGAGATAAGATTTTACAGGACATATCTCTCTGGACTTTAGAATCGGACATTGCATTTCTCTTTAATAATCACAGCACTGTAACCAAAATCTTCTGCTCCCCAATCAAATATACCCCCCATTCACGTATCTAATGATCTCTGCTTGATCTGTTCAGAAGTCTGCAGCCCGGCACGGTAATTAGAAGGATCAGGGAAAGTTTATTGGGAAAGTGTCCCGGGATGAGAACGCCTGATAATGCTGCAGATACATTGTAGGAAGTGATGATGCACTCTCCTAGCAGGACATAGAGCACAGCCCACTGTGATGATGCCGCTGATATACAATATCATAGACAGAGCTGCGAGAACACAGACAGATCCGCTCCAGCTCGGACTTTTCCACGCAGGCGGAACCGATGTTCTGACGTCACGCACTGGGATAAGTGGGAACAGAGGGGCGTGGTTCATCACGGACTCTTGGGGAAAGGCAGGGGTGAGACCCTAGCCACGCCCTCCCTCGGCTTGCACTCTCTCACTACCTGACGACCTCGTAAAAGTCTCTAACGCCATCAAGGAGCTGGAAGTGCACACGGGATTGAGTAGTGGGCGGGCCCAAACATTGGAATGTGGGCGGCAATAAGCAATAAGGGGGCGAGGCTGCCTCAGAAAAACAAACGCTACGGGCTGAAGGGAGGGGCTAGTGTGATAGTGGGTGTGGTTTGGCCGGCTCCGGGTTGCGCACTCTCCGTAGCTCGCAGTCTCTTGTTAGTCGCCGTAGAGGCACCATCCGGACAGTGAGAAGCGCGGCGGCGGAGAGCCGGGCATGTGTCTCCGGTACCGTGCACTCCTCTGACTATCCCGGGACTCGTATCCATGTGTACGGAGACCAGTGACAGGCTGCTTCCTGGCACACCCCCTGCCTCATCCCAGGCGAACTTCTCCCGCATAACTTTCCAGTGTGACAGCCGAGAGACCTCCAGCCCACTCGTAGCAGCGGACACAGGAATTCAGGGCGATGTCATTCCATAGTACATACCGTCATCTGATCGCAGCTCCGGGATCCCACTGACAGTGTGACTTCCCATAGAGCCGCATCGCTTGTATGATCAGCTCCATATCCCCGATCTATAGGGAACGGGCAAACTTAGTGCAATAGTGTGACAGTGTGCTGATGTGTATCCTTTGTGTAGAAGTTGTGTTAGTAGTCTTTGATGAGCACAGTCATTTCCTCTCCTCAGCATTGTGACAGCTGGCGTGTGTGTTTGTGCTGCATTGATTGTATATGTGATGGTGGGATCCTCCTTCTTCTAGAATTTGGGATATTGTTGTGTTATCTCACATGGCTTTCATATCGTCTATATCCTGCTAGCAATACGGATTTCTCGTGTTGTACTCCGATCTCTGTGTGATGTGGGATGTTGTGACAGCCGCCTGTCATGAGAAGATTGTTAGGTTGATGATGATAGAAACATTGGCAATGACTGACTATGTTAATTAGATCCTCATTGAGATAAATCATACAGAAGCCATTTCTCATGGAGTGACTTGATGGCATATTTTGGCTTTTCTATGGGATTGGCGGTCTGTTAGTTGGCACAGATACAGAAGTTTTTAGCTTAGTCAGATTTGTCTACTTTCCCGGCTCAGTCGTCATCTCCCGTATGAGGCACCATGTCCAAGACCCTGAAGAAGAAGAAGCATTGGCTGAGTAAAGTTCAGGAATGCGGCTTGTCAGGAGTGGGCGGAGATCCCAGCGCTCTTCTGGAGATCCGCGGGGGCGCGGAACTCGGAGAATTCCCTTATTTGGGCCGCCTTAGGGAAGACACGGCCAGCTACATCGCTGGCAAGGTACCCAACCAGGGAGATGTACTGTTGGAAGTTAATGGCACACCGGTCAGCGGCCTTACACATCGAGATACGCTAGCTGTCATCAGGCACTTCAGGGAGCCTATCCGGCTAAAGACTGTCAAACCTGGTGAGTGCTTTACCTCATTTATTGTTCTGAATGTGTTTACATGTCTACTGTGCATTCATTTTATTACAACAGGAATTGCATGGAGACATTAAACTGTCTGTGTTGGAGCCCCGACCCCTCCAATAAGAAACCAATACAAAATGCCTGTTATCCAGTCCTTACACTCTGGTTTTTGGTTGCAACCCATAGGTAACATCAGTACGGTGGGATGGTAGGAAAGCTCATGTTCTCACTCGGGGTCATTGGTAGTTTGGTTATGTCTGTTCAAGTATTTGTATCTTCAGCTGAGGTGCTTCAGCCAATATCTTCACCATGACTGCCCATGCTGAATGATTTGGTTGGTTAAAGACCCATTACAGTCTTGGGTTGCTTTCTTGTGAAGGCTTCTTGCTTGGTTAACATGGACAATAAAGGATGTGGGGATGGCTAAGTTGGCCCTAGCTAACCAAGCTTACGGGCACTTACTCCCTTGATTTATAAAGTATACCTAGTTGGTTTACTTAACGTAAGTAGTTGACACACATTCAAACTCTTTCCACTCTTGTCACCTTAACTGCATCCTCAACCCTAGCTAACCCTAATGACTAGCTCTTACTTCCCTATGTAATAAAGTATACCTAGGGTTAGTTAGGCTTAAGGTATGTAGTTGGCACATGTTCAAACACTTGTCTTTGCCTTGCAAGCATCCTCAGCCCTAGCTTACCATAATGGTAAGCTCTTACACTCCTGATTAGTGAACCATATATATCTAGAGCTAGTTAGGCTTAATGTAGGTAGTTGGTACACATTCAAACTCTTTCCTAACCCTAATACCATCCTCAGTCCTAGCTAACCCTAATGGTAAGTTCTTACACTACTGATTAGTTAACCATATATAGGTAGTTGGCACACATTCAATCTTTTGTCCTAACCCTAATACCATCCTCTAACCCTGGTCAACTCCTCCTTGTTTAATGGATGAAGCATATTCCTCCTCTACTTGGTACTTATGTTTGTAAATTATGTCTGCAAAAGGAACCAAATCTGGTTCCTTTTTCTTCGGTATTGAAGCCTAATCTCACATACAAGAAACCTCGGATTACTACAGAAGCAACCAGAAATCCAGGATGCAACCTTAAACATCACAAAGGTCCAGCAATACTGGTATTTGTGAAGCACTATTTTTGCTTTGCCAAGCTATGAGGAAAGAGGCAATATTAAGGCTCGGAAACGCATTGTGTATTCCTTCATTTGGATTGGCTCATTTCTGAAACCTTGGGCTGGACTCTATAAGCACAGTGGTTGGGTGCTTTTTACAAAACAGTTTCAGCAGAGACCTCAGGGCTGAAATATTCTCCAAGCATGTTGAATGTTATTCAAAGTATAGGCAATAATATAGAGGTTACAGGGTTTTTACCCCACCACTCAGTTTAAACACAAAGGACTAGTTAGGCTTAAGGTAGGTAGTTGGCAGACACTTAACCACTTTTTACTTCCAACCTCACCACTATGTAAGTGGGGCTGGAATCTTGAGTACAAGAGCTTGTTTTTTGTATCCTCCTCTTTGCCGACAGTGGTTTTATGGTGTATTTTATTTAATGTTTGAATATTTTAACATAGATAACATGGTGGTTATTGTGTTTGGTGTAAATTATGTTTCGTTTAGTCATGGTTTCCAGTGCACTGCAGATTCACGTAACATTGTAATCATTTGGGTCTTCTTGTGTGCAGGGTCACATCTTAGCCAATCAGATGCTACAATATACAGCAATCCAGCCATTGATTGTGATTAGTGAATTTCCTACATCGCCATTGTTGTGTATCTTGTTTTAGATGAAATGTGTTTTGAGTTATATGATATTGTATGTATATATATATATATATATATATATGACGACATACATCTAGAAGGACCTGGCATTCCATATACTGCTTAGTTCTAGTCTCTGATTCAATCTAGTTTGAGGTTCAGATGTGTTCTCTGTACAGAATTCTTCATCCATTGTCTCTGGTACCTTGGTCACTTTCTGTATTGGGTAACACTTCTGCTGATTTATAGATGTGTGTATCTAAGGTAAGGCTCTCATGAGAACTGTGGACAGCTACTGTTCATGTCCTTTTGAAAATGCCGTTTCCCTGACCCTGTCATGTTGCCTTGGACCACACTGCTCTGCAACAAGAGTACCAATCATACATGTCAGAGCATAGTCAGAAGGCGGTATAGAAATTCATTGACTCATAGTATGGAGCATCATCGTGACATGGGTCATCATGACAGTTAGACAAGAGGAGGAGGTGAGCAGTTGTAGTATTGGTGATGCTGCTATGACAGATCCTTTTCTGTGTTTTAAATTGAATGCTTTCCAAGCGTCATGTTTTCCGGTTGCAGTGATCCTATACACGTCTGTGAAGGTTCTTTTTTCATCCAGGTCAGGGAACATCGTGGAGTTATTCATATTCTGTGCTTGATTAGCATTGTTGAAGACATTGTGTAGCCACTCATCAGCTGGAATACATTTGATCTGAAGAAGTGGCTTGGAGTAGCTATGAAACATCTTGAACAATGCTAATCAAGTCCAGTGAAGTATGAATGACTAGTACTAGCTGTAAAAAAGTCATACCTTTAACAGCAGATAGAACATTCCGTATATACTTGAGTATAAGCTGAGGCATCTAATTTTGCCAAAACCTGAAAACACTGAATGACAGTATAAGCCTAGTGTGGTAAATGCATGTGCTAAGTCATGCAGATATACAACTGGTTTGTTTTGAATATCAGTGATAATACAATACACCAAGAGTGCCCATACCTTATTAGCAGGGGTTGGGAACCTATGGCTCGTGAACTAGATGTGGCTTTTTTGATGGCTGCATCTGGCTTGCTGCAAGTTTTGCCCGATAAAGTCACGTTTTTTTATGTGGCTTTCGCAGTCTAATGCCAATTTCAACAAATCCCTTCTTGAAATCGGTGGAATTTAGGAGGGAAAGGGCATTTTATTATCGGCACAAGCGGAGTGGGACATTAGCAGGGAGAGTAAAGGCCCCCATACACGGGTCGGATTCCGGCCGGATTCCGGGCCGATCGATTCCGGGCGCGTTCGCGTGAATCGATCGTGCCGGAATCGTGTGCAGCCCACCTTGTCCGTCCGATCACGTCCGATCGTTCAGGGGGCCCAGAATCGGATCCGTCAGAGAACCAACATGTTGGTCTTTTTGATCCGATTCTGCACAGATCAGGGGGAGTTGCCATTTGTGAGGTGGAATCGGAGGTGGAATCGGACACGGAATCGTCCCGGAATCGTGCCGGAATCCGTTGGACAAGGTGGTATGCAGCGATGGATACTCTTAATTGGCCGATTGATCACACCTGCGATTCCCGGCAGAATCGCCGGAATCGATCGGATGATGAATCGATTGGACATGGAATCCGACACGTGTATGGCTAGCTTAACACCCTCTCCCTGCTAAATCTTCAGTGAACTAAATCCAATACTGGAAAAGACGTCACTTCCGGCATTTGGAACGCGGAAGAACCACATTTTAAATATCGAAGGTGACATCAATGACATCTCTTCCTGCAGTTGTAACGCTAAAGAAACACATTTTTTGTAAAATTAATTTAATTGATTTTCAAAATTTAATTTACACAACAACAGAGAGAAGTGCAAAGGTTCATATACAGGGCCATTACAGTATGTTGACCACTATAACATCGGAAAATTGCCTACAATTGTGAGTCTTTGGGTCATCAGACCATGGTCAGAAACTCATTTTATATATCGGAGGTGATGTCAGTAATGTCACTTCCGGCTCTCGCGGAATTACATTTTAAAATATGGCGTTTATAGGCTCTCAAAGCCAAAAAGGTTTCTGAATCCTGCCTTATAGGCTTGGAAGCAATTTTTTAAATGAGAAGTCACAGCAAATGTGCTTTAGTTTCCAGATGTCATTATGTCAACTAGCCAATTAGTGAGTTATTGCAGAGCCCCTGAACATGATATCATCATGAAAGATGATGGCAATGTTGGTGATCATACTATGTCTACCTGCAGAATATTGGGATTTCCATCTCTTGACCCAAGTATAAGCCAAATTTTCTTCATTTTGTCAGCACATTGGGTGGTGGGGTATCTGGCTTATATTTAGGTTTATATGGTACTCCCTTTCTATAGCCTACATCATTTTTGTAAAGTCTTCTTCTACTGTCAGGTCAACTGACACTTCTAGAAGTCTTGATCTCTGACTGAAGCTCTTATTGGTTCCTCCAGCTGGCCTTATTTCACTGCAGAGTTCTGTAATGATGTTGAAGTCAACAAAAGGAATGGGAAATTTAAGGGCACCCCACTTCTAAAGTTTTGGACTTAGATTTACTTTTAAATACTATTCTCTTGGCAGTTATTATTTATAAAGATTACCATCCCAGTATAAAGTAATTGGTCACCATCAGTATTTTTTACAACTGTTCTTAGGTATGATTGTCACCATTTTCCATACACAGAACTAATAGCGGACAAATTGATATCTATTCCTACATATTGATGTGAAGGTCTTCTTGTATTTGCAGTGGCAGACATTTAACATGACTTATTATGGGTTAAGTAATTACCATTTCGCATGCCATAGGATATCTCCTCATGCCTGTGTTCTCAATACATCATATATCTTCTAGCAGCTCACCTTACTTTACCATGGCAGCAGCTTGTCAACCTCAGCGGCCCTGGATGGAATTGGGGCCAAAAGTTCAGTTATAAAATGAATTTTCCTTTGAACAGCTGCAGCCAGATAGTGGCATGAAAATTGTGGCGACTGAGCCGGATTTAGATATCTCTGCTCCGGGATGATTGGTAGCCAGCTGAGTACTTTCATGTCTGTCAAATGTTGTATTTTATTGATGATGGTTATTTATTAATACCTTGCTATTTCACAATCGCAGGAAATAAATACCTCCGGAATAATACCTTAAGGAGAGTACATTAAAGGGCATGCTCTATGTCAAGTTTTAGGTTAAAGGCTCATTACTGGTGGGATGTAATGTGTTTGAGGGTTTTTTTCCCCCTTTTCCAACATTGAGTACATTAAATATTTCTTTTGCTACATTTAACCCATATATATTCTGTTATGCGGGGCCTACACTTAAGCCATGTGTGACGATATGCACATGTTGCTGTTTGTGTCAGTTTATGGAGTTCGGGCAATACTGTGCCCTATTAATTTTCATTAACAAACCGCTCCCGAAAAAACATCTATTGCATTTTGTTTAAATATTGTTTATCAAAGGGCGCGTCGTGTGACTTTGGTGTGTCTGCGTGATGCCAACAGATCCTTGATGCCGGTCATGACACCCCATGACATGCCATACTGCAGGGGAATTCCCTCACTGCTGCTATGTGTTATTTCCCGCGTTTGCCAAAAGTAGTGAAGACCCAGCTTTAGATGTTGTGGGGTGTTGGTGGTGTTGGAACCCCCTTGCCTTTCTTTTACTGGGTCGGGGGCCTCCCCACTTTTTTTGGGCGCAAGACGTCAAGAAAACGTGGCAGATCAGGGATTTAAAAATAAAAAACCTTCCCTGGGTAAAAATCATCTTAATCTGGCAACTCCAGCCATCAAGAAACATCATCACACTGCGGAATCCAATCGCCATGAGAATCAGGAAGGTAGATGTCACAGTGATGTCTACCTTGCTAAGTCTCCTTCTGGCCGACAGCCCGCCGGGGTGTCACTATAGGGGTGGAACATAGCCGGATGCAGATTGGTGGACCCAGTAAAGATAGCTGCCCCGGAACAATGAAGAGGGGAATGTAAGTAAATAGAAGTGACAGTACAGAACAGTCTTAACCGTCTAGTTATATAGGCTTTGTACCCACAAACTTTGAAATATTGAGTGTTGCTGTCTTGAGGAGCAAGGATCTATTTGCGTTTGTGATGTTGCTCAACTTGTCCTGCAAAGTTTGTAGCTATTGTTATTGATTACAAATGATTTCTGGCTTATATCTTGTTATATATGTTAAGGATCTTCGTGGTCTAAATTTCGTAACATTTTAATAGTTCATTGTGATTTCGGTAATCTTACAGCTTTCTGTATAGTTATGTGGAACTGGTATTAAAAGTAGTTTCTTTGAATGGTGTTATATTTTTTGGCTTCTTATTATTGTATTAGCATTGTCTTTTGTACAATAGCAGTATCCTGAGAATTGCTGAAGACTGTGTTTACTCCACATCAAGGCCCTTAATCTTTCAGAAGTGTCCCACTTGTACCTATTACCGCTCAATGAGTGATGGATGTTTTCTGACACCTAACCTTAGTGGAAGCAACATTTTCTGTTTGCAGTTTAGTCATGCTTCATGACACCCTTTATGTGGATGTATTTTAAGTCTGTTTCGTTTTGTTGGATTTTAATCTGAACTTGACTTAGTCTCTTCCCTCAGAGGAGAACCGAGAAGCTGGTTTTAAAGTCCCTTGCCATCTAAGGCAGTGGTGGGCAACTGAGTTGATATGAAGGGCCACAAGTACGGCCCTCGGCATCAGTAAAGGGGCCGCACATGACATTTTCAATCTATACTGACTTGTATAATTTATAATGCTAGCTAGGATACATTCTTTTTAAATAACAAAACTTGTGTTAAATGATACTTCAAGCATTAGGGAACACTGTAGTGTGGTAATGCACATTTTGTGTGATATATATATTCAAAGGTTATGTGCCTCATCGATATCATCAAAGCCTTTAATGATACTTATGGGGCCCATAACCTTTGATTCAAGGGGGCCGCTGAAGAACACCCAAAGGGCCGCAGGTTGGGCACCTGGGATCTAAGGCTTCCTTGTAAAAATAATGGCTTGATGGAGAGACGCTGACCTCAGCATTTTATAAACCAGAACAGTTATGCACAACAGGAAATGTAGAAGTTCTTATTGACATTTGTCTTAAAAATTGTTAATCAGGTAACAGGCTTGGCAAAGCTAGACTACTTAAATGATTGGAAGACTGAGTCAGCAGTGGTGGCCTCAATACTTGTCTTGTAACTAGTTGACTTGAATGATAAACATTAGTTGAACAGGGCATATGATGAGCACATACATAGGTTACCTCTAATTCATGTTGTCAAAATGATGAGCTATTCTAGATCTATGAATATGTTTTTCCTAAGAAAGGTGAACTTGGTGCCATCTATTTCACTCTGCTGAGCATTTCTATTTCTCTTAATGTGATGGATGACCTTGATGACCTTTCAGGTATGCCTGGGAGGTAGAAGGTAATGGTAGCCAACTTTTAATTTTTTTTCATTTTCCTGAGATTTTTAAATACATTTTGGGTGCTTATATCTCTGGATCTACCGGTGATTAAGGTGTCTATATCTCTGGATCTAATGGTCATTTAGGGGCCTATGTCTTTGAATCTGATGGTCATTTAGGTGCCTATATCTCTGGATCTCCTAATCATTTAGGTGCCTAGACCTCTGGATCACCTGATCATTTAGGCGCATATACCTCTGGATCTCCTGATCATTTAGGTGCCTATATCTCTGGATCTCCTGATCATTTAGGTGCCTATATCTCTGGATCTCCTAATCATTTGGGTGCATATATCTCTGGATCTACTGGTGATTAAGGTGCCTATATCTCTGGATCTCCTGATCATTTAGGTGCCTACATCTCTGTATCTCCTAATCATTTAGGTGCCTAGACCTCTGGATCTCCTAATCATTTAGGTGCCTAGACCTCTGGATCTCCTAATCATTTAGGTGCCTAGACCTCTGGATCTCCTAATCATTTAGGTGCCTAGACCTCTGGATCTCCTAATCATTTAGGTGCCTAGACCTCTGGATCTCCTAATCATTTAGGTGCCTAGACCTCTGGATCTCCTAATCATTTAGGTGCCTAGACCTCTGGATCTCCTAATCATTTAGGTGCCTAGACCTCTGGATCTCCTAATCATTAAGGTGCCTATATCTCTGGATCTCCTAATCATTTAGGTGCCTATATTTCTGGATCTCCTAATCATTTAGGTGCCTAGATCTCTGCATCTCCTAATCATTTAGGTGCCTAGACCTCTGGATCTCCTAATCATTTAGCTGCCTATACCTCTGGATCTCCTAATTATTTAGCTGCATTTTTTGATGAATGTAATCCTTGCTTGTACTATTACATATATTGCCCTTCTAATGAACAAAGCGATTTCTGTTCAGTAAGGTGTCCTATGACCATGTGTAGGTGTAGAGACATTGGTATTGAACTAATTGCCCTGGGAACGTTTGTCAAATTTGTATAGCATATTTAAAAAAAATGGCACTTATTTCTTGTAAAGTACCAACCTCCATTGGTGATCTCCACAGTCTCCTTCCTCGCTTTGTCCTATGTGGTTCCATATGCTCTCTGTATGAAGAGCTTTCACCTGCTGTTTGGTTACAATTATGTAACTTCGGTGCATACATACAGGTGTTCAATTAGCCCATTACCCAACTGTGCATTAACCATAAACTTCATCTACTTTTTTTTGGGGGGGGGGGGGTATTTTTTGGCATAGCCCTGCTAAAAATTGTGCGGGGGGGGGGCTGTCTGGTTTCTGTTCTGTAAAATTATTACGTATTTTACAACCATTGCTCTTGGTCATCAGAAATCTTTTACTAATCTAGTACTTCTGTATTCTGATGTATGCACAGGGCTTTAAAATTCCAGCAAAATATGAAAAGCTAGCCGTTGTACTCTGAAGACCAAATTGATATGCTTTTAGTTTCCAGCAGGGCAAAAGGAACGTCAGCTCTATCTGTAAAGTTTGACAGAAACACTAATTGCATCTTAAATGAAGGTAATCTTAGCTATCAGTCATTTATAGGAACTGTGCTGACAGTGTTCTCTGGCATTACTTTGTCCAAAGGTGATCAGAGCTATTTTATTTTACAATGTTGTGGTCCCTTTGTATGAATATTATATATATTTCTGTACAAGCTGAAGGAATATGCTTTTAGTGTAGACAGATCGCAGAATACAAGTGATTAGTTGCCTGAGTCATTGATAATGTTCACAAATGCTTGGTGCATGTTTGATTAGGATGATAGAAGTGCATATATTTGAGATATCAATTTAAATCTGGCAAGTATTTTTCAGTAAAGTTTGGCTTGTGTTTCCATTAAAGTGTCTGATAAAATAGATTCTTCAACCAAACCCCCTTGTAAGGTATATGCCCACTGTAGTATAAATGATTGGGATAAGCACTCGTCTTAGAGCTCGTCTACACAACCACCCAGTTAAAAACGCGATTACAGCAACTGCGGTTATCAGCCATTTGCTCCATAGGGTTCATAACTGCCAACATTCCCGCCTTTTTTATTAAATGACTATCATAATTGGTTAAGCCAAGGAAAGCATTTCAGCCTTAAGCTAGGCACACATGGGTAGATATGTAAATAGATTAGAGTACAATCGAGCAACGTGCGCGCCTGTGTGCCTTCCTTCCTTGCAACATGTGTGCCTTCCTTCATGCGGGATCGATAGATCCTGCTCGTAGAAACTTGATTGAAGGGGGTTCCAACATGTTGGAAAACCCCGTTCAATCTCCATTACTTTGAATAGAGATGTGATGTCTCCATGCAAAGTATTGAATGTGCTGCGGCTCCTAAACAGCCTGGACACGGCTGTCAGTGTGAAGGGGGCAGAGCCAGCATTACTTTCTGAGGCTGTGTTCTGGATTCCTTTCTCCCTGACTGGCAGCTATGTTGTGTTGTGAAAGATTCACTCTCAACACAAGGCTGCAAGCTGGGGAGAATGGGTCCCCATTGAACGGGAATCCATGTTGCCATGTGGTGCGCATTGATTTCTGTTCAATTGAACCCCGATCAATCACAACGTGGTGACATTGCCACGCTGTGATTGATCGGGGGTCGATTGCACGGGAATCTACCCGCGTGTGCCTAGCTCATGCCAATCAGAGCATGCATGAGTATACAAGCGTGCACACAAAGAGAGGAAAAAAAACTATTTAGCACAGCCCCCTCGCCTCTTCGGTGTCATTGATTGGAAGGATGTTCATACTGCCAGTGAGGTTAAAAAAAATAGGACAACTTAAACATTCTTTTGCAGACTTGGGCAAATGATGGCCTTGTGAAGGATAACATAACAGTCATCCTCTAGGCATTATTTCTACTTATTGGAGGCAACAAGCAGAGGGGAGCTAGTGTGTCTTGACACCAAGGTGACAAATGGCCATAGTTTGCCCATGTCTGTTCTAGATATTTATTTCTTATTAAAATATTTGCACCGTACTAGTAACAATTCTTATTTTCCAACAAATGTGTTGTGACATGACTGTGCTTTGGTCATGGTCTCCATATCTCCTTTGCAGTAATCTTTAACTTCAGTTATGATTATGAATGTACAAAGGAACCTTTGCTCCTTCTAAGCATACAATCCCTGTTTTGTACATTGTTATTGTCTTCGAGCCCAGGAGATCATACTTATTGCCTGCTGCATGGTGTAGCTGCTATATCCTTAGGGCAGACATTCCGGAGGACTTAGGTGCCTTGTAATTGAGTTTTTCTTTTCCTTGTTAAGGATCAAGGTCAACCATGGACAAATTATCTAATAGTTTGTGGACAAGAGGGTTTTCCTAACTGAACTAAATAACTAAGAGGGTTTTCCTAACTGAAAAATAACTAGCAAAGACTAAGCATCCTAGAATAGAATAGTAATATATGTAGTTCTTTTGTCGTGGTGGTTGGGAATATTAAGTGTGGTCAATCTATCCTCAAAAATATTTACCAAGAGGTCCCAGTGAAGGCCAAATGTTCCTTAATCCATTCTCATGCTTTTATCTTGCATTATACAAATATGTTCTGCCTGTAGACCAATGTAAAGATTATGTTTTATAGGATTACTTGGAATAAAGTGTTTTCTAGCACATCTGACATATTAGGGTTTTTCGTGCTCGTGCCATGCTGGCCTTAGAGCATATTGGAGAATGTTTCTGCTTGATGCAGCTTTATGATTGAATTGACTGGCGTTTGCTCCTTTGTTGGTTATGTATCTCAGAGAATCACTTCGTAGGTTTGAATTTCTCAGAAGAACATGAAGTTAATCAGGCCTGCGATGTATCTGCTATAAAACGTAAGCAATTCCAAAAAGCAGCGAACAGCGGACTAAACCGGCATGCCGCGTTTGAATAACAAGACGGAGCCCAATGGTATTGGATAAAGTCTGAAAGATGAAAAGCTCATGAATCATCAGATATACTGTATGTTTGAATGATGTGGTGGTGGGGTGGAATTGTAAATTACAGACCGAAACAAAATGAAAGTGAAACTTTATGTACACATCCCCGTGGCAACAGCTATCACCAACCATTATCCCACCAAACCCACTTCAGATAGCTTTACTACACTGAGGATTATGTGCGCAAATGCATTTGTCATCTTTAACTCTTTGATTTCAGTGTAGATTAATGTGCTGAATTAATTGTTGTCCAGAAAAAGAGAGCACAGATTTACAATGGATAGCAAAATAGTGAGCATGGAAGCTTAATTGGCCTACATGGACTTCTTAATGGCCTTGAATTCCCTATGAATGATGGTTATACTTTAGCACCTATTGCACACATCCGTTGTTTTTCTTTATCTTGTACAGAAGTGCGGTCAACCTCCACACCGTTCTTGGATTATAATGATGAAAAGGGACAGTTTGCAGCAAACATCCAATTAGATTTTTTCGTTGTGAGCTTTTTCATCCTATGTATTGTCCATTGACTGTATATGGGTTAGAGGGTGAAAAAAGGTGATGTCTCCCACTTTGAAATATATATATATATTACTATGTATTGTCTTGTCATCTTATGCTAGGCATACATGGCTAAATTTTTTAAATAGATCCAAGAACAGGGCCCCCATCAAACAGAAGAGTGGTGCACATCAATTCCTATTCCATTGAGTGCAGCATGGTGACATCACCACACTGCAATTGACAGTGGGTCAGTTCTGTGTATGCCTAGCCTTATTATCCTTTCTTAGCAAGGCACATGCAGGCAGGTTGTTTCTCCTTCCAACATACCGCTAAAGAGGTACAGACTGGCAGATCTGCATGGACAACAGACAGTCGCCACAGAATATTCTATTAGATCACCTTTATTAACAATTATCGATGGGCTTTAGTATTATAAAGACCAAACTTTTTTAGAGCATTGACGTCAATCCCAAACACACAGTGGGCCAAAATTCAAAACTAGGACAAAGTCGGCCCTACCTTGATATTTATTGAAACAATGTCTCTTATCAAAATTGTCAACCTTTTCATATGGAAACAAACTTAGGTTTTACTTAAAGATTGAATCTGGAACAAGCAAGCGTAATACTATAACACATGTGACACCAAATGTCCACACATATGTGCCATTCATTTATATATTGGATCTCTGTATTATTTGATGTACAGTACTTCAGCATGTGTGTGCATTATAACTCAACAATGTTTATGGTGGTAATTAAATTTTATTTTAATACATTCATATTTTAATACGGTCATTTGTGAGGGCAGCCCTAGGAGTCTTGTATACATTGCTGCATATAGAGCACTAAAACAAGGGTGGGTTGAGACATCATGGAATTGTACATACTGCATTTTTCTCAGCTCATATATAGCCAGCTCACATACAGAATTGTGTCTGTGAGCTGGCTAAAGCCTACGCTCAGAGGGAGGATCCATCCATAAATGGATCAGATTGGCCCTCTGCAGGGCTGTGTATGTGAATGGCTTCCTCAGTCCTCACATGCAGCTCTGCAGAGTAGGACCAGGAGGCAGGGTTGCCTCTAAAAACTTCCCCGCCTCCTTTAACTCCCGCTCTGCTGGACAGAGCTCAGTGCTCCAACCGGAAGTTCCCCAGTATTTTTACCGGAATGAGACGCTCTGCTTTATAGGGTGCATCCTATACAGTGGAGAGTCATATAAGCTGCAAAATACTTTAATAAATAATTACTTTATTAACGTTAAAATACTAATAAATACTAAATACTAATAAAATACTAAAATAATAATTACCTTAAATAGTGCCAACCTATTATTCACTTAGCCATGACTGGGGCAATAGATTGCTATTATTTGTAGAGCAGAGGTTGACATTAAATTTAACCGTATGCATGCATTTGTGTCAAAGTAATATACCGTGACATGTACATAGATATAGAAATTCACTTTTGCATTGTATATTTTCTCTTTAGAAAAAAGGAAAAATATTTGAGGGAATGACACCTATATATCCGTAATGAAAAAAAAAAGAAAACGTAAATTGGATGTTAGTTTGCACATTATTGGATGATTGAATCAGTACAACGTCCCCTCATTCCTTTTAGCTAAGTGAAATTCCACTTTGCAAATGGAAAATTGACTTGGCTTAGTGGAGGAGATTAATCATCAATCATGAACAAATAAGTCCTGTTTATTTGTGATTTGGTGTTTCTTTGTAAAGTGAATGTTCACTTTTTTTTTCCTTTTAAACTTTAGTTGGAAAATGATGTGAATATTCACTTTGCAGCTCTGCTACTTTAGGAAGTCTACTGCAGTGTGTGAATTGCCATGCTTAACCAGGGTTTCTCCACAAATTGCTTTGGCTGATTCTACTATTATATGGTTGAATCCACATAGCAGGGCCAGCCATATGATACCAGTAATCTTTTTTTTATCTGCCTATGAGGAGGGCAAATGTTTTACTGAACCCTGATGATTTCATTTTAGCAGGGATTCACAGAGTCCTGAAAATGAATTAAACATTGTCTTTGGGTTAAAACTTTTAAAAAGGTTGGTTTATGGAAACACTATGTTGTATGTCTGTGAAGGTTCTCATTCATCCAGGTCATTGTATATCTGTAGTGTTTAATTCAAATCAACTGGACTTGCTGTGTTTTGTTTCTTAAAGACGTTTCGCTAGTCATCTGACTGGCTTTCACAATTCAGAGTGACTGTACACGTTAACACATTATTTGGAATAAGCTATACCCCAGAGTATATATTCCCAATAAAATCATGTACATTTACTCTGAATTGAGAAAGTGGATGACTAGCGAAACGTCTTCAAGAAACAAAACACTGCAAGTCCAGTTGATTTGAACTAAACACTACATATATACTCTATTGTATGTGTGCTCATTTGTGCATCTTGGCTGGATAACCCAGTACTCTTTTCCTCGCCTCCCTGTATCCTCTACATGTCCATTTTATTGCCAGGAGGATTGCTTTAATAGATACATCTTAATGTAAAAACTGTAAGCTCATGTGCTCAACATACTACTATGATTTCGGTGACAATGTTTTGGTAACCTTGTTGAACCTTGCGTATTATACCTCTGGTAACTCTATCTGCAGGGTTGAGTACTTCTACCCGGGCTTGACTAAAACACTGGAATTTAATACATAGAACCAAAGCAGCCTCCTCTTTCAGGAAACACTTTTCAGGAAATTGTTCTTGTGTTCCACAAGTGTTAGATCGGATGACGTTACAACATGCTGCGAATGGCTTCATTCTGCACAATTGGAGGAAGAACTTTTAGTTTTTTTGAGTGTGCCATCTAACCTGTATTTTTAGTATGACCATCTGGTAGAATGACTGTTCTGCTCTAAACTGCACGCAAAGAAGTTCTCGGCAAAGGAAGTTACTATAAAAAGACTCCTAGACTAAAGCATAGAAATGGTGTAAATGTACATTTTAGGCTTTTCTGGGTCCCACTATGGTCATTCCCGTCTGAAAACTTCCACTGGTGATCTCTGTAGACACAGTGACCTATTATATGTTCGCAAACAGTTGATGAAGTTAATTCTCAGTGTTTTAATAGACCTATGACCTTTTCTAAGATAAAGTGTGTTGTCTGATTGACATTGCATAGCCCAAATTGTTTATTCTTGTCCTGAAGAAAAGGTTGGTATTCAAGACTAAGTATTCGTTTTCATCATTGTTAGTCTGTAGGCAGCTGTGTCTGTCTGACAAAAAGGAAATTAAATTCTTTGCAGTCTGTTACGTAATCAATCTGTTTTAGCTTTTTTTTTCCTTGCCTAAATTTAGATTTCAATATCATCTCGGCCTTCAAAAAGATTACTTTCAATCAGTACTGTTATTTTCAAGTGCTTTAGTTCTTTTTTAATTTTAAGAAGAATAAAAGCAATGCATAGTCTCTCTATATAGGTTTCATTGCCTAGCTTTCTAAATGACAGCTGGAAAGTAGGGTTATCGGTCTGCCCCCGTAATTACACATGCTCCTTTATTAGGAGGTTAGGAGTAGTTTACAACCACATAAACCACCAATTAGCGCATCTGACCGGCGACATTAGTCTGACGAAAGCCCAGGAAACGACAGTGTAAATGTAGCCTAACTTTTGGTTTAAGGGCATAGCCTATTGAACTTTGTACAATGCAGGCTAGACTAGGGTGAGGCCAACACATGAATGTTTCTCTGAACTGTACATCAGACTTGGAAGAAATAGTTTTTAATAACCGTAGGTACTTGTCAAGCTTTCTATAGAAGCATTATATTTTCTGTGCAGATGAGGATGTGTGGATTGTGATCTAAACGGTTTAAATATTAAAATGTCTGGCAAACAGCCAAGATCGTTGGTGCAGCTATTTGCATCTCACTTCCGCATACATGCCACTAAAGCCCCCCACACACACTGCGGCCCATGGATCCATGTGGGCAAACATCTTGATCAGCCAGGGACCGGACATGTCCATTTTTCCCTGGCCGATCACATGAGGTGCCTGCCGATCCTCTGGGTGACTGGCTTCAGCGTGATGACATCACACTGCAGTTGGTCCTTCAAGGTTCGAGGGAGGATTGCAGTGTGTATGGGGGGGGGGGGGGGCTTTAGATGCTAGAATGCGGGGTTTCATGTTTACCATGAACTATTTGTTTGTGTACCTTGAAACTGTAAACTTGAGTATTTATCACCTTTTGAAGCTCAGGAACGTATCCTACCTGCTGAGTGACTTTTAAGTCTATCCTGTCATTTGTCTTGCTAGCTGCTGGATTCATTGTGTTCCTATGGCTTCAGGAATCCCTATTTATAGAGTGGTTGAGAATATAAGCTTGAAAGCCTCGAGTTTTCAGTAGCTTTCTCTTCCTCTGTGAAATGGCTTGGTCAGCAGACATAGATTGGTATGAAAAATGGCATTAAGTCCCAGAGGCCCTGTGTGAAGTCAGTAGTGCTATGGATTGTATGAAATAAACTGAATTTAATTGATTCTCAAGTATAGTTACCACATAGTCCAATGTTTTAATGGTCATCTGCAGATGCACCCCTGTGACTTTTGAAGTCCCTCACACCCTTTAATTGGGATCTTCTAATCGAATAGTCCTGCGATTTAAGCCTGCCATACACCCATCGAGTGGGTGTCCCGACAGAGCTGCTTAGATAAGCTCTGTAAAGCAGCGTGATCACGCTGCTCTCCAGAGATGACAGAATCGGCGGGCACCCTTTGTGTGCCGGCCTTTACCTTCAATGAAGATGCCGGTCTTCATTGAAAGTAACAGCATCGGCCAGAGAATATCGGACATGTCCATTCTCTGGCCGGCCGAGCTGTGGGGCAACAGGGATCTGTCACCCCATGTGGGCGCCCCCGATCGGCGCCTGATTTTTGCACACGCCCATCGGTTGGCAGCAAAATCGGCCGCCGCTTGGTGGTTGTATGGCAGGCTTAAGTTAATTTAGGTGCTAGGTCTTTAATATACATTTTATATAGATATCCTTGAACCTGATCTTAGGACTCCAGGTAATTGGTTTAAAAACTATTAGCAAAAAAATGTTGTAATGCAAAACGAAATGCTCTAGCATAGTAATGGCAAACCTATGGCACTTGGAGCCCTCTCTGTGGGCACCCGAGCTGTCAGCCAGCACAGAGGAAAGAACTGCAGCCTATTGTCTCAATGCTGTCAGTTCTTTTCCCCTCTCTTCTGATTGCACACAGTAGCCCATATCATCTCCTATTCTTTCTATTAAAGAATAGAAAGTAGAGTGTGTGTTTACATTTTTCGTGTGTGTAAATGAGTTGTGCATTTGTAATTTAGCTTAAATTGCCATGGCAGCACTATGAGATAAATAAGTGGGGTTTGGGTTTCAATTTGGCCACTCTGTCTCTAAAAGGTTCGCCATCACTGCTCTAGCACATGTAGTTTCTGCATGGAAAAACTCCATAAGCTAGAACAGTTTTTTTCTTAACAACATTCCCACAATCCTTTCTTACATATCCATTAATTTTGGTGATGATACCATGTTCAGGGGCTTTGCAATTTAGTGTCCCCATACACCTTTAGATTTCTCTGTCAGATTTCCTTTAGATCTCCTTTTGTTTTACCAAACCCATGTAATATGAGGGACTTTCTAAACCATTAAGTCTACCTGTGTTCAATGGCAGAGGACCCTATACTACATAGTTGTTGGTAGATCTAAAGGATATCTGACAGAGAAATCTAAAGGTGTATGCTTTACTTACAAATCAACTACTTGAACTAATAATCTCTTAATAATGAAAAATAAAGAAAAAAATTGAATATTTCCTTTGTGTTTATAAGCTGCTGCATTCCAGATCCTCCACTTCCCGTCTTATACTCAAGTCATATTGTTCTTTTAAGCTAGCCATACACATGTCGGATTCCATGGCCAATTGATCACTCACCCAATTGATTCCGGCGATCTCAGCGGGAATGGGAGCTGCAATCAATCAGCCAATTAAGAGGATCCGATCGCTGCATACCACCTTGTCCGAGTGATCGCGTCCAATTGATCGGGGGCTCAGAATTGGATCCGACAGAGAACCAACCGATCAATTGGACGCGATCACTCAGACAAGGTGGTATGCAGCGATCGGATCCTCTTAATTGGCTGATTGATTGCAGCTCCCATTCCCGCTGAGATCGCCGGAATCAATTGGGTGAGTGATCAATTGGCCATGGAATCAGACACGTGTATGGCTAGCTTTAGAGTTTTTGTAAACGTATTTACCTCCGCTTATATCTGGGTTGGCTTATACTCGATTTATATACGGTATGTTAAAAAGGGCTGCAATGAAAGCAGGCAATCTTTAATGCATGAACTTTCTAAGGGAAACTCTATGGGTCTAACAGTATTTCAATGTTCAAGTCATCAGGCTATAAATGCCCTTCAAGCTGAATAGAGGTTCATCTTTACTTTTACAAGTACTTCCAAGAATATCAGCTTCCAGCAGAATCTAATCACACCAGAGTTGTGCATTGTAAGCATTCTTCCTGAAATAAAAGGGAAGCCTATATCAGCCCTACTCATCATGCACTTTTCTGTTGCCTGTGACGTCTATCCTTGCTGGACGAAGCTCTTAGCCCACAGCAGTGTTTATGGTTATTGGTCTGTTTGACCTCTTATCTCCTCCATTCTCTATGTACAGTCATAACAAAATCTTGCTTAATGTGTCTGCCTTAGAAACCTGCCTGTCAGACTTCATTCCAGCTCTGTGAACTTGTATGTAATGTCAACACAACCCTCCTGTCACTCGGTGAACTTGTCTTCTGCTTTATGTGGAGCAGACTTGATTCTTTCGGTGGGGTGCCGAATGGTAAACTTGATCATATATGAGTGAAAAATAATTTAGCCAGTTCCCTGGTTTCAGAATGCCTAATGTTTTTAGGGACCCATTCGTATTTGTGCTTTGTGGTAACACACCATAATGCCTTTTACATTGGTAGGCTATTTGAAATCAATGGGGTGCAGTAAAGAACTGCCGGTCCAACCCAGTTTCAACAAATTTCATAAATTTTTATTACACCAGTGCAGCAGTGGGTTCAGTTCAGTGCTTGTCTAAATATAATAGTAATTGCCAGACAATTTACTGCTAGTATGCTGCAAAGTCCCTATCAGCCTGATCAGATATAAAATGTGTAGCAGGTCTAGTTTTATAGAGAGTATAATAAAGTCAAGCAGACATTTCACCATCTGATGTTCTCAGCAAGAGGTCTGCCCATTTGTGCCTACCCAGTGCATCCCTCGTTGCTTTTTGTGCTGGAAATCATATCCGTATATTACAAAACTGTTACTCTCACAAAGTCAAAAGCCTTGAAAGCTCATCATTAGGAAGATTTACATTTTTGCTTTCTTTTGATGTGCCTTCTATTAAACGCTTATACGTTATCTGCAATCTCATTGCTAATTTACATTTTTCTGCCTTCCCACTTTAAAAGAGAGAAGCTATAGGAAGTGAAGTGGTGCATATCCACTAGGACCACAATAGAAACCTAATTGCAGTAAAAAAAAAAAAGATGGGTGGGCCATTGCTACCTTACCATCAGATAACTGCAAATTCCACTAACAAGGTTTAGCCAAAATGCTTAGGGGTGAGTTTGTTTACCAACAATACTCATGTCGAAATAACCTCAGGCATACTTACCTGGTGATGCCGGGGGGGGCATTGACCTCCATGTTATGCAGGTGGCACTGATTTGTTTCAGCGCCATGATGACACTAGGGATGTCAAGGGGAACAAATAATCCGCTGCAGTTGCATGTGTTGCGATTTTTAGAAGAAAAAAATAAGTGCCACGAGTGCAAATCCCAGAGGGTTAAAGAGCCATGTCAGTAAGGCTAGGTTTCCATGGTGTTGACAGGGATGTCGACGCAGCCGTTCCATATACATGCCTACCGCACCTCTTTTTTCCACAGCGTTGAGCTAGACCGCTGGCCGGACAGAGGACAGTGGAGGTTGACATAGTACATTTTGTAAACCTCTCGGCTGGCTTAAAGCCATGAAATCAGGCGGTGCCTTAGGCATGTATATGGATGGCCTGCCTACTTTCCACACTGTGGAAACCTAGCCTAAGGTTCATCCATTTCTTGGGGAAAGTCTACAATTCCAAACTATAACTCCCTGAACAGCTAGCATTCCTACCCAATAGTCACCTGTATCTAAAGCCTTCTTTAACTTGCATAGTTTGTTCACTTACATACATGAGCATCCTTTTCCGCCCTCAGATTGATAGTGCTATTGGTCATCCAGGATATGAATGCATTATGCAAATAATATTTGTCAAATTTAGGTACTGGCACAATGGTTGTCTTGGAGGAACATTATTTTAGGTGATCGCCATAAAGAAAGCATTTTGAAATGGTCACGTTTGCTCTATTGGCCCCTAAGGCGTACAGATCCAATTGCAACAACTCCTTCCACTACTCTTCCAACATATATAAGCTGCACCTTACATTCCCGTGACGGCAGAGAAGAAAATCTTTAATTTTAAATCTATGCACCTCACAATGTGACCGTTTAATAAATGCCCCTCCATATGTTGTTTTCATTTGCCTGTCCAGGATGCTAACAGCATTGCAAATATTCTACAATAACATATAAATCGAGCAACATAAAATTGAAAAAAAAAAAGCGTCTCTGCGCTGTCACAGATCAGTGGACCTGTCAAGCAAAACTGACTCCTAACATTTTAATTGCCGACCTCAAATATTATTCAGGAGCCTCACGCTGGCATGCCTGGGTAATTGTAGCTATAATACAAAGCATGTGATACACAGGCTAAGCAGATGGCTTGGTCTGGAAATATGAAGGAAATTAAGCTGAAGATAACTAGAGTACATATTTTTCATTTGTAAAGCAGATTATCTAGGGCAGGCTCTGGTCCAAATATAAATAATCTACAACCAGGGTGTTTTTTTGGTCTATTACTACATGTGGAATTCCCATTATTTAAAGATACAGATTTTTAGTAAGTAGAATGTGGTGTAAAGTGTGTAAGCACAGAGTATTGTTTTTCTTTTAATGAGGTCTCCCTTAAAATGTTCCAACTTTAGTTTTTTACTCGTCCTACATTTTCCAAACCATATCAATTCCATTTAAATTAATAAGGGAATGAACCTTCTCTGCAAGTTAGAGGCTCTGTAAACTTGGCCATACACTGTTCAATTGTTTTCCATTCCATGAACGTATCAATTGTTTAAGCTGATATTTTAAGAAATCAATTCCTTTTTACCTGAATGGATCAACCAAAAGTGATAGAAAGAGCAGTGATCGGTCATGTTGGGAGATTTAATCAATTGTACAAGTTAAGCCCACCATACACAATTTTCGGGTGCAGATCTAAACCGTAAAGGGCCAAAATCGGCCACCAGATCGATGTAAGCCATTACGAACATGTCTGTAATTCATAGATCGGTCTAATACTTTTGATTGGGACAAGTGTACCTGTCAAGAGTACGGGTATGTCTCCTCGGCTCCGTCAGGGATCCGACAGGGCTGAATACACAGAACCTGTCTGCAGCTGCAGCACTCTCTCCCTCAGAAGCTCTCCCTTTGTGCTATTACAGGAAGTAGAGGCTGCAAATTCACTGACAGTCTGTGACCTGGCAGCCTTTGCTCACGGCTGGGGTCCCAAGATGCTGTCCACCAGGTCATCATGCACGGTCGATCGGCCAAATATGGGGGGCTTATGTGATGGGTATTTTAGATATTTCCATCTGATGGTATTTTGGAGACACACATGCACACAAAGGCATGCATTGATTGAATTACGTGAAAGTATGAGTGATCAACATTTGACCGCCTTTAATATATAAATGGCACATATTGATGTACAGGAAGATTCAGTTTGCAAAAGTTGATATGTATAGACTTTCATTAAGAGCCCTATTAGACTGTAAGCCCAACCGGGCAGGGTCCTCTATTCCCCCTGTGTCATTACCTGTACCTGTGTGTTATTGTGTGTTGTATCTCCCCTCTAATGTATTGTACAGCGCTGCGTAATATGTTGGCGCTATATAAATAAATGATAATAATAATAATAATAATAATAATACAGAATCAACAATGGCCTATAGGGGTTGGGAATAGAAAGCGTCCTATTATTATTTTAATGTGTTCTGAACTATTTGGCTGTTTAGCTCAAAAAAGTTAATTGAGTTGGGTGACCTGAAAGCTATAAATGGACAACAATTGAGAGGCATCTTCACATGGGACAAAGTTTGTTTGCCAGATTTTTATTTCCCCCTTTTTAAAGTGGTTTTAAACCTATGGCAAAAAACCCTCCTTACCTTCATGCAGTCTTCATGTGGGCTAACCAACCCCTGTAGATAAAATACATACTTCCCTCTTCCTCGCTCCCATTCCGCCATGCATGTTCTCCAGCATGTAAACTGGAGGAGCGAGACTCTTCCGATATTGCCCCCCTAACCAATCTGTATCTGAATCCTGTGGTGCTCCTCCTCTCCAAAATCCTTGGATTCAGGTCTGCACCCGAGGCCTGCTGCGGCAGTTGATATCTCTGGACGGTTGGACCGCCACTGGATTTTGATAACTTTTGGTTCAGGTAAGCATTTATTTATTTTTTGACCTCCAATCTGCCCTATAATCGGCACATATATGGAGGTGGAAGGTAGGTGGTATGTAAACAAAGCAATTGCCCAATTGTATTGTTTTCTGATGGATGTGGACAAATATTTTGGTTTAAAGAATGCTTGACTTTTACATGTTTGATTCAGCAGGCTAGAGTATGTAAACTGGAAATGCTCACTATTGATTAATGTAATACAAGAAGTTTTTTTAATTCCCTGCTATGCTAATCTAGGCTGTTGGTAATTTTGGCCATAGAAGTCACTATTTCTTAGTCAGTGTCATTGAAATACTTTAAATGAATAGATTATTTCCTAGTCATTGTGTTGTTTTTTCTTTGTTAAAAGCTAACAGAGATGGGTAAATCCTGCATATGTTTATATATTGTGTGTTTTCTTTTTTTATGGTAATCGTTTATATTGTTGTTGGTTTATAGGTAGTTCAAATGAACATATATAGACTGTGGAAACCGTAACCTTGAACAAGTAACCTTTATCCTACTTAGCCTCAGGCACTACAGCATCCATCGCAAGCTCATCAGTGCGGGGGACGGAAATTTCCAATATAGCGCTATACAGTAATTGTAAAGCACTATATATAATAAAGTCATTATTCGAGTACCTCTTAGGGTTGCCAAGAAGTAAAATCGCATGATGAAAGCCAGCTGAAGACCAGACTAAAATAGCATCTCTGAAGATAATGAAATTGTATGTGCTTCATTTAAAGTTATAAAAAAGTGACTCCACAAATGCAAGTTTTGGGCTTTAAATGTATGCAGTTTTGTGATATTGGCAACTTACCTTGGTGTTTCTACCTGAGTGTATTAACACAGGCATGTTTTGAGAACAGCATGGCCTCCCTTTTGAAAGGTAAAGGCCTCTACACAAAATATCTATGCCTGTAAGCTGTGAGACGATCATTACAAAATCCAATCGAGCAATGCTATTTAAAGCTAGACCTAAAAATGGTGAAGTGCCAGCAATGTTGCTAAGTTGTCTGACCATGAGGGGCATTTGTTTTTTTATTCAGTGTTTCCATCTATGTACCAGCATACATGGTCTACAATTTTTTTTCACTGGAATAGCATGGGGTCTGTAAGTATATATTTGTTTTTTTGTGACAAAGCCAGCTCTTAACTTTTTCTCTAAGTCCTAGAAGTGATCCATTGTTTCCTATTGGATATGGCATGCACAGGTCCACAGATGCGTCTTAGCCAGCGACGTGCCATGTCAGATAAAAAACATGGGGCCTATGAAAATCAATGGATGCATGAAATGACACATGAACTATATGCACCCCTTGCTTTTTAGTTGCTTATTTTATGCATATTGCCTATATTGCCTAAAAAGATGCAGAGAGGACACTTCCCATTCTGATATATAGGACCTAAGCGGTGTGCTGCAGCGCTGTTTTATCTTGTGTTGAGTTTCATTGATAACTGCGGGCAGACTTACCTGTCTGCCATATTCCCCGCAGTGATTCTCTTCCGGTTCCGCTGGGGGTTAGGTGGCATCTTATACCCCGTGTCACTTTTTCCCAGCACGGTTCCGTGTCACCGCTGACCCCGGAATTGTGCTCGGGACCTCACAAAGAGCAAAAAATCGGCAGCATTTAATATGCTCCACCGCAATCGCCCGGTGATGCGCTTTTGCTCAGGAGGATACATTTGTGAAGATCAAAAAGCAGCGCCCGATACTTTTCCACGTCTTTGTCATGGTAAATTAATTGGGGAGCCCTCCTGCGGATGCGTCGGGAACGTGCCCTGTGCCGCAGGCAAACTGCCCACAAGTTGCAGTAAACAACATCCAGCACAGGGAAACAGCAGTGGCATGCGCTGGCACAGTGTCCCATTTTTGAATTCTATCCGAGGTGTGCCTTGAATGCCCTCTGAATAAAACTCTTTCTTTTGCTATAGAAACAAAAATTCATCTAACAGGATGTGATGTGTATATGGCTTCCTTAAGCTGGGAATACACGGCTCGATATTTGAGCCGTTCGAGATATATCGGCTGCAGCGCGATGATGTCATTGTGCTGCTGCCAAGCTGGCCCGATATTGGCAGCCAGCAGGCAGCCCGAATGATACTTTGGATGGGTACCCATGGTAAAAGTATAGGATATTGAACAGGGTTTTCCAACATGTTGGAACCCTGTTTGGCCAAGCGAGATCAATAGAAAAACTGCATACACTGGTCGAATTTTGTTCTGATTTTAGTACAGCTGAGCACTGTAATTGTGGTAAAATCTGTGAAAAAATCTACCCACATATTCCTAGCTTAAATAAATTCTTCTGACTTTTTGGCTTTCAGTGAGCAGTTGACAATGACAAGACTTCTAGTTATGTAATGCAGGGGGGGGGGGCGCAAGGGGGTGTTATCTGTTCCCCTATCTGTTCTTTATTTTCACTGTTTGTTTGATGCTTAGATATGCTGGGCTCTGTGGAACATGGTTGGAGCTCATTCCTGGCTCGGCTGCTGTAAACAAATGTAGTAATTACTGGTAAAACAAATTGTCTTTTTTTTGTTTGTTTCCTTGTTGTTTAAACTTTTTTGCTTTTGGATTGTGTTTTTTATTTTTATATCTTTTGTTCTGTTTTATTGGGTTGCAATTGTGTATACAAAGGATAAGTATTTGAAGAAATGTTATTACTATGTATAATGCTGTTTTTAATAAGAGAAAAAATATGTGTCGATGCAAACTTTTTAAATGAACGTTGCAGTTTTCGCTAATCTGTGGTATTTGGAACTGTAGGCCTTGTCCAATCTGAGGAATATTTTGATTAAGCAGCATCATTTCCTGTGAGAGGGTGGTGTATCGAAGGGGAGTGGCAGATTGTGAAAATTGTTCTTGTTAACCCATTTGCTTCTATGCAATATTTGTGTCCAGCTATGTCCAGTTATCATTCGAAAACCCTTAGGATGATAAGAAGGTATTGGGGTTTTGCTAAACTTGGTTTCTTTAGCATTATAGAACATGGTTAGTTAAATGTCTTGGCATCACAATGTTTTTGCTCTAGGTTTAAGCAGGATTGGGGTTTGTGCTTCATCAAACAAACAACTCTGAATTAACATGTATTTTATATGATATTATAATGATACCTACATTGATATTTTATGTAGTATTAGTAGTATATATTTTGATTCATGTGACAACATCATGGGGGGGGGGGGCGTGGGGGACATGCCCACTTGGTAGACACAGGTCATTGCCACATTAATAAACATGACAAACTTTCACCTGGACTAAAATCTGGTGACCCAAATCTACCTTCTATTATGTAGTATTTTACCCAATCTTTCTGTTTTGTTGTGCAAATACATGTACATAGTAGAGCATGTCCCTTCATGTGACCACATCATGGGGGGGCAGCATGCTCATGTAGACACTGGTCATTGCTAGATTCTCAGTGAGCTCGGAGTTTGGACTAGATTATTTTTGAAGCCACTGAACATGGTATTACCAATATTGCTGAAGATGTAGAGATGGATTGTGAGGACATTAGGAAAAAAGAATTGCTCTAGCACATGTAGTTTTTGCATACATTAATCTCAAAGTTGATTAAAATCTTTTACTGGAAAGATGATAACATACAGACAATAATAAATAAATATCATTTAAATGCTTTTGTATATTAGAACAATTAGACAATGTAGTGTATCACTATGAGACATAACTTTTTTTTCATACTATAAGATGCACTTTCTTACCATTAAAACAAAGTTGAAAAATGTCCCTGGATCTTATGGTCTGAATATATTAATATATTAAAAAAACATTCTGGGAGCAATAGCTCTGCATCCCAGGAGGCTGGAATTTTGCTCTGCCTCCTCCAGCCAAACCATACATATACCATAAAAATATTTTTTACTGCATCCATTAATGCCTATGGGCGCAATCGGCTGCAGCTGCTTGCGCCTAAATTTGGGCAGGGCTACTTAAATGAATAGGGGCGGCCGAAACTGCACTGCCCCTCAGCAAGCTGCAATGTGGGGACGAACACAGGGATTTTTTGTTAGATTGTACCCAATTAACTTGGAGGGGGAGGAGACTCCCCCTCCAAACGAACTGTCTGCAACAGGATTGGCCACAAAAACGTGTGAAACTGTAAGGTGGGCACCCCTGTTGTTGCGGGCGACCGACCACCATGTGTTTGGCGTGAGCGCGCATGCTGGCCAATCGCCTGCAGCTACTGTGGGGAATCGTCATGTCTATGGCCAGCTTTAGTACGTTTATTTCAGAATAACCAGAGTAAGTTGGTGCAGGTTATAAATGCTTAGAATAACAGAATGTTAGGGAAGCAGAGTAGGTTATTTGTGCCCAAATACACATTTAGTCATTTTGACTGTAATGTACCTTTTAAACATGTATTTCCAACATTGATTTGCACACACATTCATCTATGCATTATTTAAAGTGGACCTACCACCAGGAATCTATGTTTTCATTAATGGCACCTGAAGTGCCAATAATAGGGAGGAATGCAGTGAAAACCCCTAAAAACGTACCTGTAATGAGCAATTTAGTAATATAATCAGGCATTCCTGTTCACTTCCTGGTTTATGGAGAGAGCAGACTGCGGCAGCTTCGTCACAACACGTGATTTTTCAGTGAGCTGCTTTGCCATAGGAAAACACTGAAGGCCCCCAGTGGCCACCCGCGATATTGCACCACCATGTGTTGGATTTACACTGAAAAATCACGTGCTGCTGTGACGTTCTGCCGGGTCCTGCTTTCTCCATTAACCAGGAAGTGAACAGGAATGCCTGATTATATTACTAAATTGCTCATTACAAGTAGGTTTTTGGGGGTTTTCACTGCATTCCTCCCTATTATTGGCACTTCTAGTGCCATTAATGAAAACATAGATTCCTGGTGGTAGGTCCGCTTTAACTGCTGAGATTTTGAGAGCTGGTTTGGGCATTTGGATCTCCTCTGACCTTGCCATTACAGTCTATTTTGTAGCTTGACAAGCTACTAATAGCAAAGGCATTCAGACAGACTGCTGGTTAAAGCTGAGTAGTAGTGGTGCAGAATGTTTTGAATGCAGCACATTCATAACTTTGGCACTGTAGCATTAGAGTATAATTGACTCATGAGAATAGAGACCTCACATTTGACCACAATAGCTTTCATGCTGGTGCCTTTCTAGCTTCCATTAGGTAATAGTTTACTAAAAGCTGATATTCAGATCTAAAGCTTTTTCAAAATGAAATTGGCTAATGGCTATTCTTAAAACCCCTATTTGCATTCGTAAAACAGGCTATTGTACAGAAACACAATGTAGTAAGCTTCTTGTTGAAACGTGAAATGTATAACATAGGGAAATATGAGAACTTTTATTTATAATTGCTCTGTCACCTCTTGGAGCCCTCAGCTTTTTTGATGTCTTTAATGAAGGCCTTTTTTCACTGATGGCGAATACTGGATAATAACACCTGCATATGCAGACTTAGTGTAAAGTTAAGATTTTCACACTAAAGTCTGATCAGAAACTTTTTGTGCTAAAGATTTTGGGTCGGAAAAAATACTTAACCTACTTAATTAAATGTTTGTGGTTGATTCAGTGAACATTTTTCATCTATTGGATGTGCTAGATTCCCCACTGCACCCCTTAATCTTTGAGTATCGCCTAAAATAAGTTGCAGTATACAACATATAAAATTAATGAAGCATGCTGTGCATATTTGTGCAAGCATTGGACACAAAAGCACCCGAAATTCCCCTTTGTCTATAGTTAAACCAATGCCATTGTGATCTGGGCGCAAAGTCCATTATATTAGTGTTTTGCCATTACAAAAAATTGCTGTATACAAAATCTAAATATAAAAGGTATGACGCTTGCTGTGCATATGTGTAGCATTGGATACAAAAACACCCGAAAATTCTCCTTTGTCTAAAGGTCAACCAATCTGATTGATTCAAAGTCCATTATATTTGTGTGGTTATAAGTACATCTCTAAATTATTAGTCCTGCTGGGTTTCAAGGCAAAGTGGTGTATCCTTGTTCCCTACATATTTTCTTTATTAAATCAGTCGCACCCTGGCACTACATGCAATAAAATAACGACTATTTGCAAAACAAAGAGGTACTCGACACGCACATCCAATTCACTTGTCCACAAACTCTCGGTACACAGACTCCCTCTCGGGTTAAGTGTCTTGCCGGCGTAAAACTCCAGGTGCTGGGCTACAGAGGATCAGTCCATCCACTCTTGAAAACAATAGTATTTAGTAGCGACAGTCCGCACACCAGAGTCCTTAAAGTGTAATACGCTTTCATTGGGTGAAACGCATTAGCGGGGGTGATCCCAGGAGGGACCCTGTTTGTATAGTGTATCTGTTTAATGAATTGATTTGAAAATAAAGATGATTTTTAAGGACTCTGGTGTGCCGACTGTCCCTTTTTATATATACCATTGTTTTCAAAAGAATGGCTAGCTTGGCGTATTGGCATTTTTGGCCACTAGAAAACTCTAGTAGAATGAAAGTCTATGTGCAACTACCTTCAACACTTGTTGGCACCATGTTCTTGAGTGAGGTCACTAGCATCAGCAAGGAAAGAGTTAGGGCCCTTTCACACTATATGTGTTTTTTAAAGGCATGCATTTCTGCATATATACTAAAGCACATGTGTTTTTCACATTACATTTGCATTTGCGTTTTGCATGTGCGTTTTTGTTTTTGAACAAATCAATGAAAAATGCAGGAAAAATGCATACTGCAGTGAGTTTTTAAAAATGCATGCGGAAATGCTGCATTTTTAAAAACGCAATGCATGATGTGTAAAAGGGCCTTTTAATGTCTATTCTAGTAATAGATAGAGAGATAGGGATTACCTGAGGTTTTTACATATTATGTAGAACAAATATGGAGATTGTACTTGGTATTTGGTACTTTAGGTTATCAATAAGCTAAACTGCATTCAGTCCTAGGAAAAGGCCATAAAATAAATCTAAAAATACTATAAAAACCCTACAAAAACAGTACTGTAATATATGGATTGCTTCATATTATGGGTATTTGGGCAACCTATCACTGTTTAAACTTACGAATGCCAGGTTATGCCATCAACTATAATATTATGGAAATCTAAAAAAAAATCTAACCTAATACTATATATTTCTTTTGTTTTCCTAAATCCATTAGCGTGCATATTCAATAATTTAAGTGCTAAACTTTTATATTTAAATCCTCACCTTCTTCCTGACATTGTACCCCGCAGACACACTACTCTGAGGTCCAAGACTGGCCCTGTTTTGTGTTAAGCAACTCCTTGTGTCTTTCTTGCAATAAATAAGCAGTATGTGCATTTTCCCAGTAAGACAATGATCTAAAACATCTCGCAGTCATTGATAGACTGCTTCCTAGTCCCCAGAGCTCTGTGGGCGGATGTCAAACATGCAGTAAACGCAAGACAACCTAAGAATATTGCTGAACTAAAAGAGTAGGTAAAGAAAGTGAGGATGAAAAGATTGCTCACTGACTACAGGAAACGAAGGATGTAATTGCTTCCATAGTACTGACAAGTTCCCAATTTTTTTATACCTACAACCTTTTTGATTATATTTAGGCCCATTCACTTTATGAAATGAATGCAAAATGTATAATAAAATATGAAAAACTGGATCTGACATTTATAGTTAAGTGTAAAGTGGGGGGGGGGCAAAATTTTTGCTACAAAGTAAAAAATATCTACCAACAATAACAATGTTAAACATATTTCTTATCAATTCTATTTTATATTTAAAATATATTTTGTGTACTTGGCATAATAGCATGAAGATGAATGTCACAATACCATTCTTCAACTTTTTGGTCATTACCTGACTGTGTGTTAACCTCCCTTGTGGTACACCCGTACTGTTAGAAGGGACTCGGTACGTGCAATCAAAGCAGAGTACATTGAATTGCTGTGATCTCACAGGAAAGGTAAGTATGCCCGACCACAGCACACTGATAAGGGTATTTTTAATGACCAGCTCAATTCATAGCTATACCCATACCCTGACAGGGTTGGGGAATCACCCCAGAAAGACACCTACTGGGACCTTATGGCCAGATTAATCTTTTCAGACGTTTAGGCAACTTTATATATAGAAAATGCAATCTTTATTAAGTATACAAAGGCATTAAAATCACTGGTAGGGGTCTTTCTGGGGTGGGGTGATTCCCCAACCCTGTCAGGGTATTGGTATAGCTTTTTTTGATAGGGACTGGCCAGTTATACAATAGCAACCCTGAGGTAATCTCCACTAGTTGAAGTATATGACTGCTTTTATTCATACCTTATTTTTCACTTCAAGACACACACTACCCACCCCCAAATGGGGAATGAGAGAAAAACTCCTGTCCATGTTATTGAGCGAATGCAAAGGAGAGTGCAAGCAGCAAATGTTTCTCCTCGATTTTGTGTATCTCTGCTCTTAACACTTCCTGCTCTCTAGTTCTCCCTCCTCCTAAGTGCCGATATGTTGATATACCAGAAACATGGTTTTCATCAATCAGCAGAGAGTGCTCAGAGCGGAGAAACTCTGTCAGCAGCAGTACCTGTAATTATTGCATGCATCGGCCCTTAGGAGGAGGCCGGGGCAGATGGTTCTGTGCCTGGGTCTCTCTGCTGCTCTGACAACCTGGAATGAGCCAGCAAAATTTAGGGTGCATCTAAAGGTCTACTGCACCTGAAGGTCCAGTGTGTCTAATCGTGCCAAATATACAGGAGTTAAACCATTTAGAAAAAAACAAAAAAAAATGCCTGAAATGGCAATCAGTAGTGAGGCACTATTATTGATGTGTATTTAGAATCCTTTTATCTCGGTTGACAATGTAGCCACACTGGGTAAAATAGGTTTTAGATAACTGGCTAGATAACTGAAAATACATGCAGCAAATTGAAAAACATGTAAAACATATAGCAAGAAGGTTCAATAATTTTTTCATCAAATCACTGTCCCAATGTTTAAATACTGTTCCAGTCAGAATGCCTTGGCTGTGATATCATAGGAGTAGCCTGTTACTAATAATGAAAGGTGAGTAAAGTGAAACTCCCTTTGCTTGTCAGCCTGTTGGTACAGTACGACGTATCGGTCACACAACCAGTGTACTCGTCAAACTGCCCGGACTGGTTTCCCTTCTGGTTTGTTTTTGTACACATGAATCTTAACAGGACTAACAGCATTGTGCATGTGCTTTTATCATGGCTCCAGATCTGTTTTTCTGGTTACGCTGTAGTAGTCTTTGGCCTGCTTGTAGGTGACTGCTAGATCTTTGCCAAAGATATGGTGAAGAACAAGAAAAGATCTGTTAACTTATGTTAATTAATGGGGAAACTGCTGCATTCTTGTATCTTTAAAGGGCACGTATAGTCAATGCTTCCCACCCTTGGAGTTTTCGTCTTAAAAGAATAGAGATGATTTAAGTATATAATTTTGTCTATATACAAAGCGTTTTTTTGTCTGTAACTTGTAAATATATTGTATGTGTGTTAATAGGGGTGGCCATATTTGCTGTTTGACAACTGTAGATTTCCTATGCAGATTTTACAAAGTTTGGAGTTAAAGTGAAACTCTTTAGTCATTTTAGAAGCATTATAAAAGCAAGCTTTCGGGATGCCTCAGATCCCTTATTTAGGCTTAATTAAGTATTAATGAACCTGCCTAACGGTATTCCTAAGTATGGCAAAGCAGTAATTCTAAAACATTCAGGGCAGCTTACCTGCGATCCCGCAGCATCCTCCAGCCATGCCACCAGGGATCTTGTCTTCCTGGTGACTGCCCAGATATTACAGGCATAGGTGCGGGCAGCCCTGACATGATCGAGCTGCCCATACCTATGCCTGTAATATTTGACTGGGATAGGCGTCCCGAATACTTACATCCCCAACTTCATTCAGAACATATTGCTAAGTCATTCAGTAATAGAAAAGTAAATAATAGTAATGGTTTAGTTAAATTTTTTGTACCTCTTTTGGCACCTGAAGAGACCACCAGGGTATTAGCCTGAAAAAGGGATCTGAGATATCCCAAAAGCTTGCTTCTGTAATAACTTCAGTTAGCCAATAAACTGCATCACTTAACCTCCTGAGCATTGCACATGTGGCATGCTTTTTTAAAACGCTCACTTGGAGGTTCCCAGCACCATTTTGGCGTCACCCTGGAGGTCTATATTGCGCCTACACCAGTGACCCGATTGGGGGGGGGGGGGGGGGGGGGGACCAGGAAGCATCGGAGTGTACACCATGGCAGAAAATCGCAGAGGGAATCCAGCCGACAGCTAAGTTTCCCTGCAGTTATCACAGATTGAGTTTTATTATGGATGAAACCCAACCCGAGATATCTTGGGTAGAACGTTCGGGAGTATAATTTCCAAACTTTCTGTACTTATTTGAGCATGTGTGTAAGAAGCTCCACTACTAACAAATACACCTCACCTACATATCAGGAGAAGCCTGCTGTACAACATATACACAAACCCCGGTTACTAGTATGGCTATGGTGTTTATATCCCGATACCAGGGCCATGTACTGCATAACTTAACTTGATTTGATTTCTATCGAAAAGAGCCTAATAATGGTCAAACATTCAAACATGAATTCATCCTTGAAGCCGCCTATTCCTCATGATTTTGGTGTCTTGCATAGGTTGGCTCTTGAGTTGTGCAATTCAAGGTGTCAGGAATGTTGACAGATTATATTTCAGGTGCATTGTGTGGCTTGTATTTTTAGCGATCGTTGTTGTGCTAGCTGTTGCCTGAGAAATAAAATACTTAGGCAAGTTCTATGCAACGTGTAATCAGTAGGACAAACGTCCTTGAGTGATTTGTACCTTAATGCTTGTTGACTTGGTATTTTTTGTGTGCAATTGCTTGTTGACTTCTATACAACTTTAACTATATAAGATTTGATTTAAAATGTTAATATGGCTGATCGTACGCAATAGGGTGATGTTCCTACCAAAGCTTATCCAAGGTTCTGACTACTTTTCCAGCAGCCCTCATTTTAGTTGTATATTTTATCCCTTTTAGTGCTGACTTTGTGAGTTAATTGCAGATCAGGGCAGCTAGGACCCATGTAAGGTGCACAGGTTTCCATAGGAAACCTGTTTACCTTTCACGCTAGGCCTGCGCAGCACACAGCAAAATGGTTTTTTTTTTGCCGGTAAAGCATGTGGTTAACAGTAGCGGTTGTCCGTTATGGGCAAAAAACACAACTGCAAGCTCGGCATGACTAGTGTGAAAGGACCCTTAACTTTGAGTTAAATTGCAGAAACTATGTGAGCTAGAGCAATACTTTACAGAAAATGTTCCTACAACCCTCCCTACATCTCCAGCAATGTTGGTGATAATAATAAAGTTCAGAGGGGTTGCAGTAACTCAAAAAGTTATTTGAAATTTTACAGCCATAGTAGTGTGTGTCCGGCTTTAGTCTCGCTCTCCCTGGCCCCTTTTTATTCATTTGAATTTCTTATAAAGCCCCCTATCGTCTCCATCCACCATTGGAGTGCATTGCAAAGATAAACACAGAGTCCTAGTCATCTAATGAAAGCTGCTTGGACATTTTAATTAGCATTCTAATGGGATGGAGAGATGTGGTGTTTGCGTAATCATGTTTTTAATACCATTTTCAACCTGAGGAAGTATGGCCGGCTTTACTTCACCTGGCAATACGTTCAGCCTACTTTTACCCTTTTAGAAATACAAGAAGAAGCATTTCTCACCGCCTGCTTCTTGTTTCTTCACGTTCAGAAATCATGTACACATTTTGCAAACCATCATGACAGCAGTGCATTACCTCCATGCATGCGTACTCGTTCCCCTATATTGTTTATGCATCAGGCTCTATCTTATTGTTGTATAGTTACCACCATCCTACAAAATTCTGCCTGGGAACTGAAGTAAAATCTGTAGCTGTTCTAGTACTTATCTAGTTCAAATCATAAAAAATAAACAATTTATAGATTAAGCTTATTTTTATCATAGCTTGCAATAAAATATGGAAATAATGTACTGCAAAAATACAAAGGAAACAATTATAACACAGAGGTCATTAAGTGGACATTAAGATTACAAACTGCCATAAAATATAAAACATCCTTTTCCTACTCCATCACCATCCATATAAAGTATCTCTCAAAAGTTAGTACACCCTTGACTTTGTGGTAAATAGTTTATAATATCTTCTCATGGGACAACACTTAGGATATAACAGTTTGATAGAATGTTAAGTAGTCAGTGTACAGCTTGTATAAGCCTTTTCACCCCATTTTCAACAGAGTACTATTGCTAGCGATGTGAAACGGACACCTTTCCATTAACTTGGAGGTCTTTGGCGGTACTGGAAGCGAACATGGGGGTCGACTACGATTTGGAATCTATGCAGGCTCAACAAACATATGCGTGTTTGCCCGATCCCAGCTCCGGGCAAGTTTGTTTTGTAAAGGCGGTGTAATGTCTGAACCTCTACCAACAAAAATAAGTAGACCCCCCAAAAAAATGTGTGCAACTTTGTGCCCAATTAACCATTTTTGCTCCCTGGTGTCATGTAACTCTTACGTAGTACAAGGTCACAGATGTATTTAATTTTGGTGTTATCATTCCCACACTCATACTGGTCACTAAAACTTTAGTATTGCACCTTATGGCACAGAACTCTCTGAGGATTTAAAATAAGAATTGTTGCATTAAGTTTACCAAGGCTATAAGATTGCCAAACCCCTGAAACTAAGCTGCAGCATACAGCGGTATAGCAGGACAGGTTCTACTCAGAGCAGGCCTCGCCTTGCTCTACCAGTGAAGAAGTTGAGTCCACGTACTCGGCATTCTATCCAGAGGTTGTTCCTTGAAAATAGACATACAAGTGCTGCCCCCATTGCTGCAGAGGTTGAAGGGGTACGGGACGGCCTGTCAGTGTGTTTTTTTCCCCCCTAGTACTATTGTTTACAACTGCCAACATGGATTGGTGGGGTACTAGGCCGCAATAGCCAGATCATTGTATCTGGACTTCCTTAGTGGTCGGGCTTAGTTAATTATTAAGGTATAAATATAGTTATAGGGATAAGTGCAGTTAAACTTTACAGACTTGAATTTGCGAAATACATTGGCAATGTCATTGTGCTATACAAAGCTTATAGGGGAGGTATACTCGGCTGGTTAATGTGGGAAGCCGGAGCCTCTCATCAATATGCTCAGGATAAGCAGATCACATCTGTTCAGACAGTCCCACTTCTGAGCTGTTCATGCTTTAACTGGAATGGTAATTAAGTGGCAGAAAAACAGCAATCTGTGTGTGCAGACACCTGCTTGTGTCCTAGACCTGGCGTGAAATGGCAGACATCAAACCTAACAAGACAAATGTTCTTTACCAACAGTCTGAATATATGCTCTGCATTGTACTAATAACACGTTATAAATGCGTGTTTCTAAAAGCTTTGCAGACAATATTCCTATTTCCAGTGTTTCCTATTGTGTCACACTTTGGTGTTGGGTACATGTTAGCATGGAATTAGCCTTTGTTTGCAGGCCGACATTAAAGCATCTTTTACACATTCGGGCCCTTGTACTATATAAAGGCTGCTTATGTTCTGCAGCCATAATGCTGCTCAAGTACCTTCATAAAAAGCAGTGAAGGGTTTTTATCTTTAGCCAAAGATTTATCCAAGCTCTTTCATCACAATAAAAGGACAGTACAATGTATCTAGTTAACCTGTGTCTAAAAAGAAGAACCAGCAAGGGGATATTTGGTATCTTACCAGTCTTTAGATGTTTGGGTCTGTATTTGTTTTTGGCTTTTTGTTTTTTGTATTTACTTTAGCAGAGGATACTACCTGCAATTTATACTTCCTAAGGGCTTGTCCCCACTTGCGCTGTGGGCCACAGCCAATCGTCCAAGTGGGGACAAGGTTGTTTAAATTAATGTAAGCAGTCTGCCGCAGTCGCTAACCACGCCGCGGCCGACTGCACGAGTGGGAACTCGTCCTTAAAGGTAGGAATACACATATAGATTTTTGCACAATCAACGATAGATTAGATCAGGATGTGCAATATTTTAAACCTATATCGAATGTACACACTGTATTTTCGTTCGACTGAATGAAATTTCGTTCCAACTGTTCTCGAATGAAAATCCGTTTGATTTTTGAACAAGAAATAGCTTCATTCAAATGTATTAGATCGAACAAAAATTATCAAATGAAACCATGGTATGTTGGATTAACATTCGTTGAAAATTGACCAACATGTCCGATCAGCTTGCGATAGATTTTTTTTGTACGATATCGTTCACTTTTGTTCAAATGTTGATGGAACGAAAATTGAAAACCGAACAAAGGTTTAGTTCGAACGATTAAAAATCTATCTTTTTGAATCTATCGAACGAAAAAATCCACCCATGTATTTTCACCTTAAGGGTGGCTAAACTCACTACATCAGTGAAAGAGCATTGTAGCCACCCTTGTTCATCATTGGCAGCATTGGCAACCCCTAGAAAGGGGATCGTTTGATGGACTCAAAGACTTAAATGGAACTTTATATATGTGATTAACCTCCCTAGCGATATGCCCGAACCCAGTTCGGGCAAAGGGGCGCTGCAATTATCGATATGCCCGAACTGGGTTCGGGCACTTCGTGGGAGCTCACCTGGTCCGCCGCCGCCATCTTCTCCGTCCATCTTCATCTTCTTCCGGGTCCCGGAGTGACGTGTGACGTCACGGAGGCGGGACCCGGTCTTAAAGAAAAAAAATTTTTTTTTTTCTTTTTTTAAATCTTTTTTTTTTTTTTTTTTTGAGCTGGATTATAGAAATGTCTTTCTATAATCCAGTTCAAAAGTGGATCGTGCTGAGCGTTTCTGTTACTGTGTCCTGTGGCTGCACCCGAGCAGATCAGGAAAATTTTTCTTAGATTTTTTTTTCCATTTTTTTCCATTTGTTTTTATTTTGATTGGATTGGATAAATGCTTTATAAATGTTTTATCCAAATGAAAAGAAAAGAAAACAAGTGTAAACTTACAGAAAATGTATTTATTAATTTTTTTTATACCTCTAAAGCCGGCAATAGAAGCTTCAATCTCTGGCCGATTTTGCGAATGATCACCATGCGCATTCGGGGTGATCGCTTGGTGATCAATCGCAAAATGAACACGCCCACCTGGAGCAACCGTTCGTACTCGCACAAAACTTTGATCAGCCAGAGAACAAACTTTTTTCTCTGGTCGATCGCCAGTACATTGAATGGGGACAAGGGTCCCCATCCAAAGTATTGGTTGTCACATCGAATCGATAAACTCCCGCCAAGCATAGCGTCTATGGCCGGTTTAACCTCCCTAGCGTTACGCCCAAAGCAAGTACTGGCGCAGTCTGATCGTGAATCAAACTGCGCCCGTGCCGGAATCAGGCGCAACCGCTGGCTCTCTGTGTGCCTGCAGCATTTCTACAAAGCTGCAGGCCACAGAGCCTTGGCGGAAAGGCAAAACACTGTATCACTTTTGGTACAGAAATCTGCACCTCAGTGAACCGCCAGGGAGGTTAACAAAAATGAGTAAACCTCTTCTCTAAACCATGATCCTTACTTACCCCTCCTGCATTTAGGACCTTACCTATGGTGCTTAAAATGTAAATGGCAAATTATTTTACTTGAAGTAGTGATTGGGAGTCAAATAAGATAGGTCTGAGCTCAACATTTCATATAGTCGGATAGCGATACAGATGTGTTTATAGCGCTCTGTGGTGCGTTGTTTTCTGCCAACATTTGTGCTATGAGCATTGCATTGCACAGTACACAGTGTATGTGTTCTTACACGCACACATGTATTGAAAACCTGTGTACCGTGTATAGTGTGAAAAAGCCTTCCAATATTGTCAACTTACGAACCTTTCCCTATGTTATTAAAATGGGTTTGTGTCTGGGCTGCCATTTATGGGATTTTACACCCCATTCTGATCGAATATGTCTTCTCTGGGGTATACTGCTGTACTGCTAGTCCTGGGTTTTAAATATTCTGACTGTATAATTGTAGTGTTTTTATTGGTGTTTTACTTTGTGATTTGTAGATAAATTAAATATATTATGTAATGTTTTAAGTCAGAAGGCATAAGTGTAAGTAGTCATGATTATTTTCATGACATAATACACAGTGATGATTAGTAATGCATGGCCAGTTAAATACATATATGCCGATCAATGACCTGTAATGGCCACATGACATAATCATTGGATTAACCGGATACACCCAGTGTCGCAAGGTTATGTAACTGGGTGGATAGAGTTTTAAATCTAATTGAAATATTATGTTGTAGGGTCTAAAGCTGGCCATACACCTTCAGATTTCTCTGTCAGATTTCCTTCAGATCAGATTTTGTTTTACCAAAACCATGTAATATGAGGACCTTTCTACACCTTCCTATCGCTATGTATTCTATCAGGGAGGATACTATACTACATGGTTGTTGGTAGATCTGATCTGATCTGAAGGAAATCTGACAGAGAAATCTGAAGGTGTATGGCCAGCTTAAGGGAGAGATCTTTATGTCGTAACAGCCAGTTCTGATTAGGCATGTCAGGAATATAACAGTATATTGAGCATTCAATATATAAGTCATTGAGCATTCTGTGTCCTCTTTTTTTGTCTTGGTAAAATCCTTATTCCATAAAATGTGAAGTATATTAACAAAGTTAAGTTATTCTGTCAGTGGATTGCAAGGATCAAATCTTTGTCTTTCTATGGTTGATACCAGCATTCCTCCTCTTGCATGACTCTTTCACATAATGTGTGGTGTTGAACACTGCATTTTGTGTAAACTCTGCACGTGTGTTTTGCAATAAAGTTATTACAAAGATAAAGTATGCATATTGCTTGCTTCTATGCATTTAAAAAAGCTTTAAAAACTAAATGCATTCCATAGAAAACATATGTACCATTTGGATTGTGTGCATTGCCAAAACTGGACAGCAACAATTAAGCAGGGAACACATGGCCCGATTTTTGCCGACGGCCTCTAGCACACACGCACATCAGTTGCCCGAAAAGTCTGCCGCAGCTAGCTACTTGTATGAGGGCCTTAAGGCACTGTTTGCTTCTGAGCTCTGATTTCCTCTCAATTCAGAGCCAATCTCTCTACATTTTACTATGCAGGTATATTTTCTTTCTGTGGCTCCTCTTATGCCAAAGCCTTGTCTTCATTCACCACAATGTAGAGCATATAGATCTGCAGTGCTGGAGGAAGTTGCTAATTGTTTTTTACTAGATCACATGAAGGGAAGAGAGAACACTCTGGATCAGGTAAATAAATGTAGTAATCCTGAACACCATAGAAATGAATGAGCTTTCAACCCCTACAATGCAGTGTCTTAATTTTTGTTCTGTTTTAAGCAGGTTAGATGACTTATTATACACTGCTCAAAAACATAAAGGGAACACAAAATAAGACATCCTAGATCTGAATGAATTTAATACTTTGTTCTTTACATAGTTGACTGTGCTTACAACAAAATCACACAAAAAGAATCAATTGAAGTCAAATTTATTAACCCATGGAGGCCTGGATTTGGAGTCACACTCAAAATGAAAGTGGGAAAAAAAACACTACAGGCTGATTCAACTTGATGTAATGTCTTTTAAACAAGTCAAAATGAGGCTCAGTAGTAGTGTGTGGCATCCACGTGCCCCTGTATGACCTCCCTACTACACTGGGCATGCTCCTGATGAGGTGGCGGATGGTCTCCTGACACACCTGGTCTCCTCCCACACCTGGACTAAATCCCCCCAAATCCTAGACAGTTGGTAGATGGAGCGAGACACGATGTCCCAGATGGCCTCAATTGAAATCTGGTCTGGGGGAACGGGCGGGCCAGTCCATAGCATCAACGTCTTCATCTTGCAGGAACTGCTGACACACTCCAGCCACATGAGGTCTAGCATTTTCTAGCATTAGGAGGAACCCAGGGACCTCAGTAAGTGAATTGAAATTTCTTTTCCCTGCTTGTGATATCTGTGACATAAATAGGACAAATTTTGTGCCATTTAATTGCACTTTAATAAAAAACAAAATGTGTTGTTGGATCAAGCAAATACTGCTAACCTACTTCATGATGTATATCTACATATACAAAGCTGAATCGCACCATTTCATGGAGAGGCTTCGTCTAGATATCCAGCACGTCTTATGTATTCTTCATTGGCAGCGGTGACACAGAATATCTGATAGTAGGACCTATCATCCTGACAGATGAACAATGGCGATATGTAACGGCAAATCATTCCTTCCCCTGTACTGCGCCACTTATCTGGAGACCTCATCAGTGATCACTGTGTGAGTGAAAGCTGATAAACTGACCTCATTTGCATCGTGTAACAGCGGCATTGTGTTTGGGTTTTCTAATGTCACTTCACCTGGCATTGCCTATTCTCTTTCTGTCATCGTCTGTTTTCTTTGAAAATTTGTGACACTGAAGCCTCCACATTACACCCAGTTTGAATATGATGCAAGTATTAATTGCAGTAGAGCAATAGCGTCACGTGGGTAAGTCAGATGTCTCCATATGGCGACTTATTACCCATGTCGGGATCATTGTGATTCATAGTAAACAAGTGGAAATGACAAGATCGTTGAAGGGTTGTGTATTTCACAAATGAATTTCATAGGGATGCTCAGCAGCATTGTAGAGCTCTGTTTGCTTGGCATTTTTTTTTATTTTTTTTTACTAATTTCAGGCATTGTTTCCGGAGTAAACACTGGTAATCTGGTAAAGGAAGTTTTTATTTAAAAAAAACCTTTTTAACTTTTGCAATTAAATCCAATTGAGATGCCAATTGTGACAAGTGGTTTGCACTTAGAGAGAATGCAAAGCCAAAATAGCCAGCAAACATATTTAAAATATAATTGTTCTGGTTGATCTAATAAAATCATGTACACACACTGGGGTACACAGGGCGCCATGGACATGTCGGTGTGCCATGTATAATGCCCGACCTGCGGGCAGATTCCCTGTGTTTTTGGACAGAGTGGTGGTAGTGCATCCTATGCATAATGCATTGATTTGAAATGAAAAAAGTGGGAAATGCAGGTTCTCCGCATCATGAAGACACGGCCATGTTCAATTGATGACAACGTGGGTCTCTCCCCCCCCCCCCCACCCCCACAGTGCATTTGTTCTGGTTTATAAAGCAGCCTTAAAGTGCACCTAAACTCACCTCATGTACTTTATGTCCCTCGCTAGCAAATACCCCATTATTGGTCTACTTGTAATGAGATTATTCTTTATTTTCCTTGTTACTCCTCTTACATAAGTACTATATTTTCCGGCGTATAAGATGACTTTTGAACACAGGAACATGGTTGCAAAAGTCAGGGGTCGTCTTATACACTGGGTGTGGCTGTCAGGGGGGTGCAGGGGACCACCTAGGGGAGCCGGTAGAGCTCTATGTTCCATGGGCTGCGTGCTGGCTGGCCGACAGAAGCAGGAGAATGAGATCGGGAAGAAAGAGATCTCTCCACTCCTTCGCAGCAGTGTTACCATGGTTATGGGATGCTTCTCCATCATCCCAGCCAATAAAAAACGCAGAAGGGGACACACCCTCTCCACTGTGCTGTAGAAGCAAAACCAACACCTGTGTAACAGTGTAACTTTAAACATTCATAGCACGGAAACCATTAATAGTAAAATCATGAACCAGTAAAGCTCACCTACTACTACTTCCACCCCGAGTTTCACCACTCTTGCTACAACACTTGTACGTTAAATTTCAGCTAAAGTCCAGCTATCCGAAAAGCTTCTTCATCACCAGAGTGCTATACTCCTATATGCAACATTTAACTTGCCTATATTGAACACATATATCTTTGCAACCCTGCATGGTAGCCCCCTATCAAATATTGCTTCCCTATGAACATAAAGCACTACTCTGTTGCATACATGCTTTCACTTATCCGAATTTAAACACAGATCTTTAAAATCCTGCATGGTAGAACCTTGAAATTTTGGGGGTTACCAGCTAACCACTGAGACTACATTCATGCAAAATGTCATGTCCCTAGCTTCAACGCTTCCTAAAAAGAAGTTAGCTATCAAATAATGCTTCCATAAGACTATAATGGCTTATTCTGCTACATGCATCCCTTCACTCACCTCGTTTGAATGAACACCCAGATCTTTAAAACCCTATGATGTACAACCTTGAAATCTGAAATTGGTATTGCAGTATTGAGATTAAAGCTATTTTATTGTCAAATGTATACAATTTATGTCAGTTGGATAACTGCAGGGAAACATTAATAAATATGAAAGGTTGCAGATAGGGGTCAAATTGGGAATGTAAATTACTAATACAAAAAAAATTGGACTTCTAAGGGTGTTGGAGATCTGTGGGTTGAAAGTCAGAGTGGACATACATTATTTGGTGTGTGTTGGAAGAGGAGTAGTCTTATATGGCGAGAATATACCAAACTCTATATTTTAACTGGAAAAGTTGGGGGTCGTCTTATACGCCCAGTCGTCTTATACGCCAGAAAATACGGTACAAATCAGTGAAGCTAGTACGTCCCCTTTACAGGCCTATGGGGCTATGTTTTCACCATTGAAAATAATTGCACATCACATGTGTAGCAAGTATCTCACACAAGTGTGGCTGGCACATGTTGGTGTAGACAGGTGTGCCCCCCATATAGGAAGGGACATAGAATCAAAATAACAAGGGATTTTTCCCTTTAAAAAAAAAAAATATTTTTTAAAATTGCCTTTATGCATTAAATATTGCTTGCGGGTTGAAATATTTTTTTTTATCTGAGGGTTTAAAAAACCTTTTTAACTTTTGCAATTAAATCCAATTGAGATGCCAATTGTGACAAAATTGGTTTGCACTTAGAGAGAATGCAAAGCCAAAATAGCCAGCAAACATATTTAAAATATAAATGTTCTGGTTGACCTAATATTTCCTTCTAATTGATTATATAAATATGTTTGGGTTTGCGTTGCTGTTGGTGTTTAATCATTTATTGTTGGAACTTTAGGGGATTTCAAGATTTCCATTGATACGAAGATATTATTAATGCTGCTGACCTGTAGGCTCCTGTAGTTTGTACAACGCGGCTCAGATTAAATTTAGATTAAACTATATCCTACCGAGATCTTTTATCAATTATTTTTATCTTTGGTAATCCTCACCCCCGAGGACCTTGTTATATAAAATAATAAATCTCATGTCTTAGTTGTTACAGGAGATTTCTCCTCAATTGTCCAGAAAGCTATCGTGCTATCAATCATCTGCACCCAATTGAAAAACAGAAAAATACTGGCCTTTCACTCATTGTCAATCAGTTATGGGGTCAAAGTTGATCAAGTTATTTAATAGATTTCCATTTAATTTAGTGTTTTAAAATGTCACATGGCGTATTCCTAGCAAATGGTCAAATCGAAATGCTCATAGACATGAGTTATAGATGACTTTGTATCCAGTTTACATTTTTGGTCATGATCCCTTAAAGACCAAAATCTGCCATGGATTATGAGATATTATAGTATATTTTAGTATTCAGAAAATTTCCTTAAAACATCCACAATTTGTATCCTTAGCTGCCGTTTATCTGACTTCTAGTGCCCCTTCAAAGTATCTGTAAAGCTAGAGTCGTAGGTCCAATAGGCAGTGCAATATTATATATATATATTTTATAATCATAGCTTGAACGTATGTGTTTTATAAAAAGTATTCTTTCATTTGTTTTCCTTTTTGCTTCTTTAGAAAGTCTTTAGATTAATACCAAGTTTGCAATGCAATTGCATTGGCAGGAACTCTTCAATCGTAAATGGGTCTTCTAAAAATTTTTAATTTACCTTAAAGTGAACTATTATTCTGTTCAGGACATTCCAAATAGAAAAAGGTGATATGTGGATACTAGAGGATCCAGGGATTGGGGGCTTAGAGTTCCATCACCATCTATCGTCGATCAATTCAGTTAATCAATTCAATTGATCAATTAAAATGTAATTTGAATGGAAAATTTAAACTGTGTATGGCCAGCTTCACAGTAATGGTTAGTGAGTCTTTTTATTGGCTTGTGGTAATGTCCGTAATCCTGGTGAATTGAAATAGGGGCTAGTGTGACCTTTTTTCAGGTCATGTGTCTGTTATCTAGTGCAGTGTTTTTCAACCTTTTTTGGGCAAAGGCACACTTGTTTCATGAAAAAAATCAGAGGGCACTGACGATACGCATAATCGCGGCAGTAGGTGCCCCACTGGAATGCAGATGCATACCAGCAGAGCAAAAACACCGCCCCTGGTCTGTGGGGACGCGTGTTGCTAAGCAACCGCATCCTCAAAGAGCCGGTCCGTGTATAACATTATAGTATAAGACTTATACAGCCAATCCGTGTTATACACGGACCGACTCTGTGAGGATGCGGTTGCTTAGCCCTCCTATCTAGCTGCCTCTTATAGTATAAGACTTATACTATAAGAGGCAGCTAGATAGGAGGGCCGAGGGTGGGGTCAAAAACCCACGGCACACCAGGCAAAAACACTGATCTAGTGTATGGCCAGTATAAGAATTTTTAAATTTTGTGTATTCTAGTTATAGGTTTTCTTCAAAGATGACATGACCTGATCTAAAATATAAGTGGTTCTGTACTGCAGGGAAACCCCCCAAAACACATATGGTGCTTATTACTTATGTACTCTTTATCTGGGCAAACCAATCCCAAATCATAAAAAGCATATAATTACCTTCCTGACTATATTTACAGGGTTCAGTCCTCCAGGCACCAAGATGGCTGAACGGGGCTCTTTCTGCCTCCACCAATCTGGAGTTCCAGTTGTCCCTGCTGCAGGCTGCCAGGTAAAAGGGACCTGCTGAAGCACAATTTTACTGGAGGGGTGAAGCGTCACCAAATTAAGAGGACCTTTGATTAACACCTCCAAAAGTTTTGCTCTAGCACATGTAGATTTTGCATAAATTTGGTTTAAATTTAAAGTCGAAATTCCGATTTTTCGAAATTTCGACTTGACTTTGAACTTAATTTGTGCAAAAACTATTTGTGTTAGAGGCAAACTTTTTTGTAGTATACCCCCAACCCTTCTCTACATCTCCAGCAAGTCTGGTGATGATACCATGTTTAAATTCAATGCTGACCCTCCCAAGAGTGAAAGAACTTAAATGTATACCTTAACAGTGGTGGGCTAGGGATGATACGGCATGAGGAAGGGGCAGCTGGTCTTGTAAAGCACCCTAAGTGAAGTTTACAGTATGCAGCGTTGACCAGAGTAGGTAATTTCTGTACACAAGAGGAGCTTAATTTGCAATAGTAATGGAAAGACTGGAGTGTACATTTTTTACCTTTCTATTGGAAATGGTTTTAGATGAAGACACATCTTCTGTGGCTCCTGGTCAACAGCGATGCTTGGTAAACAATTGTGGTATCCTATTAGTTTATATTTACTTTCAAACAACCAAAAAAATATTTACTTGAAACATATTATAGAGAATTCTGGAATCTGTATTTTAGCAACATACCTAATGAGAATCTACATACCTTTAAGGTCCCATACACCTTACAATCGCACCATACAAATTCTGTACAATCAGCTTATCGTCTATCAAAACCATGTAATATGAGGACCTTTCTAAACCTTCTAATCACTATGTATTCTATCAGGGAGGCCACTATACTACATTGTTGTTGGTAGATCTTAACCTCCCTAGCGATATGCCCGAACCCAGTTCGGGCAAAGGGACGCTGCAATAATCGATACGCCCGAACTGGCTTCGGGCACATCGTGGGAGCTCACCTGCTCCGCCGCCGCCATCTTCTCCCTTCTTCTCCGGCTTGTTCCGGGTCCTGGAGTGACGTGGGACGTCACGGAGGCGGGACCCGGTCTTAAATAAAGATCCGGGGTCTCCGGCTATTTCCGTGATCTGCGCTCGTGTGCCGATGACGTCATCGGCCGGGAGGTCATTTTTTTACATTTGTTTTTATTTTGATTGGATTGGATAAATGTTTTATCCAATCCAA
>CM070033.1:131172406-131183754 GCA_036250615.1 Ptychadena robeensis
CAGCATTTCTACAAAGCTGCAGGCACACAGAGCCTTTCCGCCCCATCGGCGTCACCGGTGGCGCCGATGGGGACGGAAAGGCAAAAACACTGTGTCACTGTTGGTACAGAAATCTGCACCTCAGTGAACTGCCAGGGAGGTTAAGGAGATTGTATGGAGTGATCTAAAGGTGTATGGGGGGCTTTAAATAGCAGGTATGTCCTCGTGTGTAGTATATGCTGCAGAGATACATACATACATACATACATACATACATACATACATACATACATAGGTATTACTACACCCAATGTTGCATTTCACCTCGGTTGGTTAGACTTGCTGCTTTAATGATGGGATGAAAATAAGAGCACCGGGTCAGCACCCTGACAAAATTAGCATATTTATTAGTCTGTGTTTCTTCTACCATAATGTGTGACTAAATAAAATGTGGTTAATAATTACTGAAACCTGGATTCTTGTTGACTGCAGCTGGCAGTTCAGTGTAAAATGAGAGGAGCAGATTGCTGTGTTTACCAGAATATGTGCTCTTTTTCAAGTCGGAAGAAAAAGCTTGCCCATATTTGAAAATATCATCAACATGTATCTTAAAATCTCTAAATCTATCTATATTTGGGTAAAGTAGCACTAAAACATAGAAAATGTTTACTTTAGGAGCAAATATATATAAATTGAATATAGCCATACGTTGCAAATTTCAATTTTGTCTATAATTCCTTAATGGAAGGATGTCTAGGCACTCTCAGGCTTATAGCAATATTGCTGTATATCTGCAGATCTAAGGAGGTGTGGTGGCATCACCGCCATGCACAAGGAAGCAAAACCCTGCCTCTGCAAAGATAGACACATCATGGTCACAGTGGAAATATTGGCTCCAGGAAGATCACAATCTCGTGACTAAACCATTACACTGTATTCTAGTCTGGTAACAGTATTGAGCAACAATTGTTGAACCTTGGTATCCATTTTGCAAATTAACCCAATGGGGCCCAACCCACAATTCCACTGATCCTGCAAACTCCTTGAGGGCTCAAACACTCCTGTGTAATCATCTTTTAGCCCCTCTGAGCAGCTATCCGATGCAGTGACCTCAGAGATTGCAGCCAAGATCAGGGTTGGAAAAGCCACTTTTAGAAATCTTGGTGGCTCTCCGCCCTTCCGGCATGTGGGCTAAGGAATGGGTGTTGTAGGAACAAGAACAAGGCAGAAGGATTCACTGACTGGTGGATGGGTTCCAGCTGCTCTCTCCTTTCAGCTTTTGGGATTGGGGGTAGGTGCTGTAAGGGAGGAGGGCAGCACTTTAGCTTTAAAAGGTTGCTGACTGCTGTTCTCGGATGTAGATCTAGGGTTCTGTATTGTGAAGGGTGGACACTTAGGGCCCACCTCGGAACTGGAGTATAGGGCAGAAGAAGAACCCCTTGTAGTATCAGGTTATTAAACCTCTTTCCTCCTAGATCTAAACAATAATTTTACCACTCCCTTGCAGTAAGGAAATTGATGTTAACATTTGTAACAGATTTGAGATTTCTTTACAAATACAAATGTACTTCGTGAGCTGTTTTAGGGCTCCAGATGCCTTTGTCAAATGTTTATATCGCAAATGGAGCTGGTAAACAGAGTTACAAAAACAAGTCTAACATTTGCTATGATGGGGAGTCATATGTGCCGCTGATGTCATCACTGTCATATTTAAATGAGCGTTTTCCTACTTTACATCTAAGAATGAAGTAAATAAGATCCAATATCCCAAAGTACATAGAAACAAAAGATGATGAAATGTTTAATTTTTTTTTATAATATAGGTATCCCTCTTGCACATGACCAACATGGTCAACAACATTCTAAATAATGATGCCTCCTGCAACCACATGCCTCCTGTCTCGCTCTCTATCACTTTCTCACACTCGCTGTCTCTACTATTTGTTGTATACTTTTTACTGAAGTTACTTTGTCCATGCAAGCTTTATGTAAGCAGGTGATCTAAACAATGAAGACAAATACATTTTTTGTTTGGAACATGTCTGGCGCTGCACCGGAATAGTCAACTGCCTGTTTAGGGTCTATGATACTGTAGACCACTTTCGTTACACGATCCTTCACTCCCTGCAACCTCCTTCGCTCCTTCATGCTCTTCTGCAACCACTTCAGACAGAAGTTAAGCTGTGACATAGTACACCTAAAAGTCCTCCCACAACTCACGATGAGGAGAGAGAAAAGAGACGTCAAGGGGAATCTGGTAAGGAAAACAAGAGTTAATATTCCCTTGGACACAACACAATATTTAAGCCTTGCAGTTGGGTCTAATATGAATCTCAGTTTTAAATCTTTTCTATTGGGTTTTGTTAACCTAGATCTGAAAATATTTGATCTGGAAACACTCCATAGCCAGACAAGGCTGTGCCGTATGGCATAGTTGTGTAAATCTCTAGACTGTATGTACAAATCTAGAAAATCCATTGGCAGACACATGGGTATATGGCTCTCTGACGGGGGTTCAAAAGAATGAAAGGTTTAGAGGATTCATCTTATTAGCCATTATACTGATGGGTATGTATTCTCCTTTTTTCTTCTCCATATCTATATTAGTGCAGGTCCCATGATCTGCATGTGCTGAGATTCTCGGCAATAATGGTAGCAGTTGAAATCTCCGTTACATAAGCGGCGGCTGGAGGAATGAAGACAGACTTTGAACGTACAGGCTTTTGTACAGTGTAGGGAATTAAGCCTGCGCTGCCCCGGCTTCACGCTGTTCAGTGATTGCAAGAAATGCCAGTGGAAGAAAAACATGTAATTTTCTCAAATTATTCCTTCCTGGCTCCCAGGTAATGCAAACTAGTAACAGATAATGCAGTCAGAGCATGAATAATAAAGAAGACTTGATTGCTCTGCGAGAAAGTTAAGATAGCGACCTTGTCAGAGGGGGCGCGGAGAGCTGGTGCAGCCAGATGTTATCTAACGCCACGTTAAACCTGTGAAGGTGGATTTAAAAGCTGTCAGTACAAAGAATATCTCAGCACAGCAGTATCATGGGACATGTATGGTATAAAGACTAGGAGGAAAGGTGGAACGAACACACATCTTCCCAATGCTTGGATGGGTTTAAAGGGGACTTAGCAAGAAAGGAAGCAGGAAAGTTTGTATGGTTAGGTTTGGCTTCTTTGGCAGTAAACTGCTTCTGGAGGGAACAGGAATGGGGGGACCGCGGGACATTCATATGCAAATTGGGCTATCTTAAAAGAGCACACCTGGAATATCACCCCCATTGTCATTGCAGATGTCATCTTTGAAGTTAACCCTTTCAGAGGGTTGCCAAATGCTATTGTATTGGATAAAGTGATAACTGTATCCAATACAATTCAAAACAAAAACAAAATAAAAATGTTATTATAAACAAACATAAATTCTGTTTTGAAATCTTTCATACCAAATAAGTATTCAAGAGATTTAAACATTTAAATGATACATTTTATATATTTTTGATGTACTTTTTTTTTATAAAAATTGTGTGTTCCAAACATTACGGACAGATTTTTGGAAGTTACAAGCCTACAACACAAAAAAAATCCATTCCATTAGAGTCTATGGTGCGCTTTTGGTACAGAAATCTGGACCTTGCAAGAGCGCTAGGGGGGTTAAGGTGGTTCTAGACAATTGTGCTAATATTAAATTGCAGACACCAGAAACATGAACATTATGGATGCTCCCCATGGCACCTACTGTAAACCTACATACAGGGAGTGCAGAATTATTAGGCAAGTGGTATTTTTGAGGAATAATTTTGTTATTAACAGCCAATGGTCTCAATGAACCCAAAAAACTCATTATATCAAGCTGAATGATTTTTTGGAAGTAAGTTTTTAGTTTGTTTTTAGTTTTAGCTATTTTAGGAGGGGGATACTGTTGTGGGTGCAGGTACTATACTGTGGCATAATTATTTAGGCACTTAACAAAACAACTAATTTATACCCATTTCACTTTTTCTTTTTTACCAGTGAACCAATATAACATCTCAACATTCACAAAATATACATTTCTGACATTCAAAACTAAACAAAAACAATCCGTGACCAATATAGCAGCCACCTTTCTTGAAAGGACACTCAAAGCCTGCCACCATGGATCCTGTCAGTGTTTTGAGCTGTCCCATCAACATTGCGTGCAGCAGCAACACAGCCTCACAGACAAGACTTTCAGAGGGTGTACTGTTTTCCTTCCTTGTCAATCACAACTTTTGATATGGACCACAGGTTCTCAATGGGGTTCAGATCAGGTGAACAAGGATGCCATGTCATTAGTTTTTTCTTCTTTTCTCCCCTTTCCTTGCCAGCCACGCTGTGGGAGTACTTGGACGCGTGTGATGGAGCATTGCCTCATTGAATCATGTTTTTCTTGAAGGCTGAAGACTTCTTCCTGTACCACTAGCTTGAAGAAGGTGTTCTTCAGAAACTGCAGTAGGCGGGGAGTTTGAGCTTTTGACTCATCCTCAACCCGAAAATGCCCCACAAGCTCATCTTTGATGATACCCAGCCCAAACCAGTACTCCACCCCAACCTTGCTGGTGTCTGAGTCGGACTGGAGCTCTCTGCCCTTTACCAATCCACCACGTCAGCACCATCCACCTTGCCCATCAGACTCCTCTTATTCATCAGTTTCTAAAACCTTAGAAAAAATCAGTCTTTGAGATTTTCTTGGCCCAGTCTTGACGTTTCATCTTGTTGTCTTGTTCAGTGTGGTCGTCTTTCTTCAAGCCTTTCTGTCGCTATGAGTATTGCACATTGGGCACACCTTTGTGCTTTGGGGCACTCCAGTGATGCTCTGGAAATAAAATATGGCCGCAAACTGGTGGCATCTTGGCCAGCTGCTGCACACTTGACTTTTCTCAGTTCTGGGCAGTTATTTTTGCGCCTTCTTGTTGTTTCCCCACACGCTTCTTGCGACCCTGTTGACTATTTTGGAATGAACCGCTTTGATTGTTCAATGATCACGCTTCAGAAGCTTTGCAATTTTAAGACTTGCTGCATCCCCCTCCTGCAAGATATCTTCACATTGTTTTTTGACCTTTTCCCTAAGCCGGTCAAGTGTCCTTCTTTTTGACCATTTTTTTGGGGCCCAAAGGAAGGAAGTTGCCTAATTAATTTGCACACCTATATAGGGTTTTGAGTGTCCAATTAGACCACCACCCCTTCCTCTTACAGAGATGTACATCACCTAATATGCTTAATTGTAGGAGGCGTTCGAGCCATACAGCTTGGGTAAGACAACATGCATAAAGAAGGAATTACAAGTTGGTCAAAATACTCATTTGCCTAATAATTCTGCACTCCCTGTATGGATAATATGACCTTTAGAGCAAATGTTTTCTCCAAGCTTTCTTTTACTTTGAAGCATTAGTGATGATGATTGGATTCATAAGTAAACATATGTCCTCGACGATATTCACTGGTTGGTCTCGATGGTTAAATAGTTTTTCTTGGTGTGTCTGCATGCCAAGGATTGTTTCAATTGTTCATGTACTTGTAAAATAATAAATATTTTTTGTGACATCCTCAGGCTATTGTATATTAATATAATGAACAAATTATATATTTAAGTGGTTTAAAAGACCATTGCGGTACTGAAGGAGAACCAACCCACTAATGCCTTTAGGATAAATGTTTATGGGAGTTTTTCACTTAAATGTTCTACAACTGGTGATCTCCAAAGGCCTGAGGAGCCCAGTGGATCCTCCTTAGTAAATAGGTGTATAACCTTTTATAATACAAGAATGTTAACTACATGGCTTTTCATAAGTTTTGAGCTCACTCAGTCACGAATCTTTAAACGGCCAGTTACTAATGTTGATTGAAATGAAAATGCTCAAACATGCATTGCACTTGTTCAGTAGAGATAAGGCCAGGACTCCAATATGACCACACAGGGACACAAATTTGCAAATCTGTAATTGTGTAAAAGATCTTTTTATGGGAAGAAAAAAAAAAAGATCTTTTTATTTGAACACCTCACCTGTAGCTTTTACTCGGATTGCCTGAACCCAGCAATTTGGTTAGATGACCACATGCCATTTGCCATGTATTGTGGATGTTATGGTCTAGTGTTCACTAATGTTGGGCATGGTTCAGAGGAAGGAGGAGGCAGGAGTGTTTGCCAGCATCGCCCTCCTTCCACTATTTCTGCTTGAATTTCCTTGGGTAAAAACTGCTTATATACTGTATTATATATAGAAAAAATGCTCCCCTAATGCTGATCTGTAGGTAAAGGAATTTAACAACCATCTTTGTATCGCCTTATCTTTCAAAAGAAATGATTGTTTTCAGCCTGTCAAAACTTCCACTTACTAGTAATAAGAGCAGTAAAACAACAATTGGCTTAAATGTAGGTAGGCATAAAGCACATGGTATTCTCATTAATTTTATTGTTTACTAATTTGTAGGATAAAGAAAAAGTTTATTGTCATTCTCTAAAGATTTAATTACATATATTCGCTAAATGTTACACTTCCGGTTTTCACTCCTTATGGCTCAAATAAGATCCAAGGATTGCATATCTATATAATATTCCTATATGGGAATCAGACATTTAAGCATAAGGTTCTCATGTTGTTTAGTACACACAGTGCCAGTGTGCTTTGCTTCCTTATAATAAAAAATGTGTTCAAATCCCACAGGAGATAGCCATTCTGTCCTTGATCCTGGGCAACTTCAAGTCAGTTAAATGTAATGCTTTGCCACTTCTTGTCAGCGGCTCGGAACGCCATCTCCAGACTCTGGAAGTTGATTTTGGCCCCAACCTTGGCCACGCACTCATCCATCCTCAGTGAAATTATGCACATGGAAAGTTTGATGCCTCAAGACCCCAAACGGGCCAACACTTTCTGTCACTCGTGGGCCAGATAGGCTATCTATCACAGCTCGGCTATTTTCCAAAACCTCCTGGAGAGGAGACTCCATCCCTCCCACACTCTTAACCCCCCCCTATACCACATAACTGGGTTTCACACAGCAAACCTCCCCCCTGCATCTCATCCCCCCTTTTACCACATAACTGGGTTCCACAAAGCAAACCTCCCCTACATCTCATCCCCCCCTTTCTCTTTGTTTTCCTCCTTTTCCTTCCTTCCACATTCTTTCATTTCTTATCTGTCTCTTACACCTGTCTTCTCTCTATTTCTTCTTCCTGGCACAGTTTTTAGGGTCTTTTTTCTAGTTACTTTTGTTGGAACAGTTTTTTTCTCATGCAGTAACTACCACGAACTGCGGAACATAGATGTAATGCTAGTCTTCGATACTTGCTATCGAAGTCCTCTTTGCCAATCTGGGCATTATTGTCCTTTCGCTGGTTTATGGTACAATGTTATGTTTGTGATCTGCCTTTTCGTTTTCAATAAAAATATATGTAACCAAAAAATTCTGCCACCAGATCCCGCAATAATATTGGGAGAGTATTAAAACCTGAAGTTTATCGAAGCAGTGGAGAATTGTTTGAAAGGGGACATCTACTTTGACGTTTGCTTTACAGGCGGCCTAGATATCTGAGGGTTGTGGTAGTCCTTGTAATGCTTGACTCTCTACTTTCTTGTAGTTAAGAGCTGAAATAGAAGGAGTAATAAATGACGGATCTAGTCCCATAAATATGCTGGATAGAAGTGAAGGAAAAGGAAAACCGAATATTGTCGCCGTTTGTATTCATTTTGTCACAGCAGTGTGAATATGGGAAAAAGCTTCTATACAGAATAAATTCATCTCATCTCGTTCATTTTTTTATGGTCAGGCATGAATGCTTTCCATTTTCCTTTGGACTCTTTGTGCGTTCTAGGATAACATATGAATTTGTGATGATAGATTTGATATTCGTGTTTCATCAGCCTGAGTGTATGGCGGTTTCATTACGGCTGTCCCCCTCCCAGTAAACATTATGAAATATAGGTGTGACTGCTCAGATGACAGCAGGTCAGGCTCATCTCATCTGATCACTCTCTTATTATACCACCCAATGTGTATCTTCATCTTGTTTGTGACGCAGCAGTTATCACTGGCCGCTGTCAAGGGCTTTCTGCTGGAGACGGAATGATTTAAATACAGATTGTTTTGTAAAACACTACCTGAGCCCTCTCCTGTGTACACTTCCATGTGTTGCCATGGTATTGCAATTTGTTTCGATGACCCAGATTTTGAAGAGCATTGCTTTTATTTCCACATTTATTTGCTTCTTTCTTTACATTCCTCTTCATCTTTTCTTTTGAACTTTGTTCAGTCATTTTGCCTTTTTTCCATTAAATTTTGGATAAAGTAATTTACAAAAGTGTTGTGTTTCACTTATGGTTAGCATCAATGCGGTTTGTGTATGTTAGAGATTATAAATGTATATCTCTATGGTTATTAATACAAAAATATATAAATAGTTGTGACTCCAGATCTTGCACTGTCAAAAAGTCATTTACCTGGCTTGCCTTTTTCACTTATCCCTCTAAAGATAATACTATTTCACTTGGTCCATGGTCACTTTAATGGCAAGGCAGGTAGTTGTGTAATTCATTTGATTTTTTTCTGCTGAAGGTTGGTTATGGCAAGCTCATCTAGGTTTTCTTTGCTTAGCACTTCATTTAGCATTGCAAGCAAACCTTAGACAAGATACCTTGGGAGTTGTATAGCTTTCATTAAACCTTCCTGTTGGCTAGTGGCTGTAACCAACCAACCAACTACCACTAATTTTGTAAACTGACTTTAAGATAAAGAACTGTTGGAGAGTTGGTTACTACTGTGCAACCTCAAAAAGATTTTAAGGCCCAACACCTAGCATTTGCTGAATACTCCAAACCCATCCATACTAATTAGTCCAACTGCCAAGGCTAATAAAGATTCGAATTTGAACAGATTGATATTGAAAGGTTATGCTTACCAAGTCATTATTGAGTTTGGCAATCTTATTGTGCATAAGCAAGTTAATTATTAGACAGAACCTACAGAAAATTGTTTAAACCCTTAAATGCATCTATAATGAACCCCCTCCCTACATTTTAGAGGCTTGTGTTCATGATTTTGTTTCTTGTATGAGGAGACTAATGGTGGCCATAGATGTATCTATCTATTTTCTGCTGGAATTCTAAACCATCAACCATGCTGAATGATCTGATTGATCTATCATTCGGGAATCAAACCCTGCCCATCTTGAGCGACAGTCCAAAATCAAAATAGTTCATTCACTGATCGGAAACATCTTGTTTCTTTGGGGGGCTTGATCATTCATCAAACTACGTTGGTGGACACTTTCGATTGCTGGCTGTTCTATCCACCCTTTTTTTACCTAATCTATCTGCCAGCTTCTTGGAATACATAGGAGTCGATCCTCTCTTTTAACCAGCGAACGATCTTGGGCCCAAATCACCGGGGAATCGTTTACCGTATGTGAGGTGTTCTTCGATCGTTGGACAATCAATGACTTGATCATATATCGCGGTTGAATGCATGACTGATCGCATGCGGATCAAAGTGTCTTGGGGGGGGGGGGGGCTTATGTTTGCAGTTGGTGTTCCATTTAATTTCAAAGGTATGTCAGAGCTCTGCAGGTAAGTTGAGGGTTGAGGGTTGAGGTCAGGACTTCTGAGGTCACTGGAGGCCCTTCATACCATATTATACTATATTATACTATATGTCAAATGTGTTTAAAGACCTGGCTTTGTGTGCAGGAGCATGGTCAAGCTTAATCAGAAAATGACCTTACTCTGCGTCTAAAATATTTGCCTTAAGCTGGCCATACACCTTTAGATCTCTGTCAGATATCCTTTAGATCTACCAACAACTAGTAGTAGTAGTAGTATAGGGTCCTCTGCGATTGAACGGTAGACTTGATGGTTTAGAAAGTCCCTCATGTTACATGGTTTTTGTAAAGCAAAAGAGAAATCTAATGGGGTATGGGGACCCCTATACATGAGCCCTTTCGAGATTCCTGATAGCAGTGCAAAGAAGCTGGAGGCGCAGCACTGCTGTGTCATTCAGCTCAACCCGTGGTCCCCATGCAATTTACCATCATTGCCGATATCCCTGTTTTTGAGTGTGATTGATCCTGCTCGAAAACAGGAATAGCCACATTAGATATGGGCTAGATAGATGGGTGTGAGTGCACATGGCGCTCGAATCGGCCATCATTTTAGCCCATATCTGTTGTGTGTGTTACCTGCTTTAGAGTTATCATTATACATTGGTAAAGCTGCTATCTTTAGCCATAATATGTGGCATACATAGCCAAAATATATTAAAGGACCCAGTTTACAGATCTGAAAAGTAATTGATTTAAAAAGCATTAAAACATTACTTACTATAACATTACAGCATGTCTATATTTTATATAGATCCTAGGGGTGCCATTTTAGTTTTCTAGGTTACTTTGGCCCTATAATTTATTGCTTGAGGATTACATTTTTTACATTTTTAAGTATACATTTTTCATAGTATAATGCATTACCTCTAATGTTGTCTCCCAAAAGTCATCTCCTTTGTATTTCCCACTTAGCCTTATTTCTCATCACACCCTTAATAGCTGTGTGCTTTTATCTCCCTCCTCCTCTCTGCTCTTCCTTCTCTCTTCCCTGCTTGCCTTTTCCTCTCCTCTACACTGCCTCGTCTGCTGTAGAAATATACATTAAAGAATCTGAGGATTGGAAAAATAGGACAGATTCTCTCTTAGCCACAGAAACAAAATCCCTGCCAATTTGAATCAGCTGCTTTTTCTTGATGAGTTGGTTCTTCCATTAGTATAATTCATATGTTTCTCTCTTGACGTGCTATTTGACTGTGTGTGCCGTGAAAAGAATGCATTTATATATTTGTTACTGTCAGATTCAATTGGTTTTCATAACAGAATGATCACTGACTCTGTAGGTGGCCAGATGCTGCACTGTGCATTAGTCTGTGTGCATTGACTGGAATTGGAAAGTTTGATCTGCTTACAATGTTCAAGGATTTTCCAAGCAGCCAGCATTTCTTCCCTTCGACTGGGATACAAATACATCAGCATTAACACAAAATTATTTGGCTAAGTTCTTTAAAAAAAAAAAAAAAAAATGAATAATTATATATATATTTTGCCGTGTTTCCCTGATGATTGGCTTATATTCTTATAAAGCCAAAAAAAATGTCTTCTTTTGATCACTCTGTGCCATTCATTGTCCCCTTCTGATCACTCTGTGCCAGAGAGGGGCTCGTTTGATGGGGATGGCTATCATAGGGGAAACAGGGTATGTGTGTGTATGTGTATATATATATATATATAAAAAATCATATTCCAGTACAGCGTTTGAAGCAGGGCTGTGGAGTCGGTCGATAAATTCCCCGACTCCGACTCCTCAGTTTCAG
>CM070033.1:131183854-131198225 GCA_036250615.1 Ptychadena robeensis
CTCCAGGGACCCAAAAATTTCTCCGACTCCGACTCCTCGACTCCGACTCCACAGCCCTGGTTTGAAGATGCAAATTATAGCAACCCAGAGGAAACCGTTATTGCTGTTTGCCATGTTCAAGTTTGTATTAAATATTTGCGTTATTACTCCGGTTGCATCATCATAAATCACTGACCTTGGAAGGGAACATCTAAACTGGCTTTATGCTTGCTTTGGGTTCTTCACCGAGTCACTACTAATTGTAGATGTGGCTACTGAAAGATTGTTAAATTGTGCCACAAGCATGCCTATTTCTGCAATAACCAAACAACTATGATGCTGTGCATAGGACGTAGAAAAAGTATTGGTTATGTAGAAGAAGTCATCATAAATTACTACCCATTGATATACATCTGTGTTGACAATCCATGGTATATGTGTTACAAAAGTAATCTCATGTGATTTGGGCAGTTAGAATGTCCTCTAGAAACCTTTAGGAGCCAACTTGGTAATAAGCCTTCATGGAGGTCAACTTGGACCTTGAGGGGTGATCTATGCTTTTCAGTAAATTCTTGTTACGGCAATGGCATGCCTTTGAAATATATCTTAAGCCAACCTTCATTTTAGTTAAATAGTCAAGCCCCTTGCCAGTTGTTTTGCCATCACTCCTATTGGAAACATTCACTTCTCTTGAGCCATAGACACAAAAGGTTAGCTGGAAACCTCTCTAAAGATAGAGAAATACACTCCATGACAAGGTCTCTGCTCAAAGAGCTTCTGCTCTGCTGACGAACAAACATTTTTTATTTTCCCTACTTTCAAACCTATAAAGGTTTTGCTCGAAATATTTTAACTCAATCCCATGTTCTGGATTTGTAGAAGCTCCAAGTCGCCTCTTCCTGAAACTTCTTTTTAAACAGATACATTTCATTTTCTACTAGACAATGTCAAAGTTATTAATTTAACATAAATAATACAGAATATCCCATTGTGGCTTAATTAGCCTTCCCGCAACCATCTTCACGTCCGGAGAAAAATGCTTTTTTGCCTTCCTCCATAACGAATTTGCGCACAACTGTTAATTGTATTTATCTGCGTGAGTAATGACGGCTGTGTAATTGCTTTGCAGTGAAAATTAGCGGTGGGATTGAAAGGACAGAAGTTATTTTGTATGTCTAAACACAAGACTTCAACATATTAATGCTTGGACACAATTTATTATTAGGCCTTGTTTGTCATTTCACATTGAAGGATTTATGATGTACTTGGTTGTGAAAGGGGAAAATTAGTTAAATATCTGGGCTTCTGTGATAAAAGAAAATGGAGAAACTCTGCTACTGAAGGTCATCATAAAATTATATTACAGGTTTATTAATGCAGCATTTTTCTTGTCATGTTTTATCCCTAATTGCCTCAAAATTTTAATTAAATTTTCAATGAGAGAAAATGAGAGTATATCTTGACTAATGTGTCACCCATGCTATGTGAATGGCAACTCAACTTTCCCGCACCATGTGCTGTGGTGTGGTATGCCGGCAAAAAAGATGCGGTTGTTACTTCTAAGCCGGCTATACACGGCTTGATCTTTTGTTCAAATTCCAAACAATCGATCCTTGTTCGCATCAATCGATTGTTTGGGAATTGAACACAGCCCAAGAAAATGTCAATCAAATAGGGATCCAACATGTCAGTATTTCCTGTTCGATCAGCATTACTTTGTATGGGAACCGAGGGTCGGCCAGGGATCGATAGCACAACGAACGCCAGGGAATCGAGCCATGTATGGCTGACATTAGGCAACACAAATAGCATAGTATGGCAAGAAAGATAACGTTTTTATTAAGTATCCATTGTGCATGCACTAATGCGAATAGGGTCTTAAGAAGAATCCGTCGTTTTGTTCCTTCAGGGGACATTTATTTGCAAAACTTTTGGAATTTGCCACTCATGGGAACGCCTTCATTCATTGGCTAGCACTCTTGCCATCCTGCAATAGGCTCCCAGGTTTATTTCTTAAGCTGGGCATAGACGTAGGCATTTATTTCAAGCAGGAATCCGTCCTGTCTGATCATTTTTGTTGATCGATTGAAAATCAAGTTATTTGAGCCATTAGCCAGGACACAATTGCCATGTTTTTTTAAGGGACAGTTGAGGCTAATTCTCATGGGTGGCTTGAAACAACACGTTTCTACTGCCTGCGACATTAGTGGTTCCTGTCGGTTTTTGGTTAGTTGGAAAAAAGTTAAATATGGGGAAAGTTGTGAACAGCCACCTCCACGGCGCAACTGCTGCACACAGTGATAGTACGGAAGTTTTAGAGCTGTTTAACACTATGCCCCTAGCTGCGTCCCCCAGTTTGGGAACCACCAGCCTAAAGGAATGTCTTACTGCGGCTTTGTTTTTCACACAGCATGGATGCTGCCAGCAGGTTTACAGACAAGCGTTTTGAGAGTAGTGGGAGAAAAACACTTTCCAAATTCAAAAAAAATAAATGATAATACGGTTTTTAAACAGAAGTGAGTGGAATGGGAATTTCAAATGGTAAGACTTTATATAACGCTTTAAATATTGTTTCTGTGTACAGTAACATCTGAAGATGCTGTAACTGATGCTTCTTGTCTTGTTGTTCTGGAAATGTTGACATCTTGTGAAAAGCTGATAATGTAACACAGGCCATACACAGATTTAATTCTAGGAGAACAAGGCAGTAGAGTTTGCAAGGATGTATCAGTTAAATCGATCATATTTTGGGTTGAAATGAGATCTATCACCCTCAGCTGCTCCATATGAAACGTGTGTGCAAACATAATGACTTGTTCTTGCGTTTATTGCACCTCACAGATAGAAATGTATGGTCTTGCTCACGTCATTAAAAAAATATTTAAGCTCACACTATTTTAACAGTTTGTTTTCCTGAGAGCCCTCTGAAGCTGAGCACTCATGTATAGTCTCATTAGGGCCCCCATACACCTGTAGATTTCTTTTAGATCTCCTTTTTGTTTTACCAAAACCATGTAATATGAGGGACTTTCTAAACCATCAAGTCTACCTGTGTTCAATCACAGAGGACCTTATACTTTATAGTTGTTGGTAGATCTAAAGGATATCTGACAGAGAGATCTAAAGGTGTATGGCCAGCTTAAGAGAAGTCAAATAATTGTGTTATTAAAGTAATTTGTTGCAAGCATATTTATTTTGTATTTTACTGAGCTGTCTACTGAGCAATGCAAACTAATTAGCTAAAAAAATAACATCTTAAACTTCATATAAGCTTAAAAAATACATGTAAGGCTCTTTTTCTTTCCATATTGAACTGTGTTCAATCTGCTGTCCGTATGTATTGCCTAATCATCACAATTAGTTGCTTTAAAGCACTGGGGGGTGGGCACGGAGGTATTCTAGGGGGTGGGGGGCGCTGAGGGGGGGACAAGCAGGAAGCCAACCATGGAGGAACTAGTTGCAGACAGTATGTAGAGTGCATGTAATGTGTGTGTTTCTATGTCTGTGTGCGTTTGTCTTTATGTGAATGATGAATGTTTCTGTATGATTGGTGTGTGTGTATATATGATGTATGAAATAAAGCTGTACGAGATGTATTTCAAATAAAGTTTGAGGGCCATTTCACACTAATACATGACACTGCAATGGCTCTTAATCTAAAACTGTAGTTTGAATGGGTGGTGGTCCATAATGTTCCCATCTCAAAAAGGGGAAAGTTTAGAAACTATAGAAACTATACTATAGAAACTATATATAGAAAAGATCATTATATTTATGGTTGCATGGCAATCTTGGTAACACCAGGAAAATGCTAGATTAATAATAAACACTTCAAAAATGACCACAAGCCATGCCTGTTTGGAGAACCCAGTTTGTATGCAAAATGATCATGGATCTCAGAAAACACATATATATACAAAAGAAACACAATCTTAAAGAATAGCATTTTTGTTATTGATCCATATATCTATTGATAAATTCTAGGCAATAAACCACCTATAACACTCAAACTAAAATAAGACTGCAATGTCAATTTAAAACCTGCAGGCATAGTAGGAGGTGCACACTCCCTGATTCGCTGTTCCAAGCTGTATTCTATAATGGGGCTCACTGACGCAAAACCATATGCAATGATACTATACCAGGGGTGGGCAAACTTTTTGACTTGTGGACCACAATGGGTTTTTAAATGTGACACAGGGGCCGGACCAAGATCCTTCAAGGGCCGCCTGACATAGGGATCCTAAGTCCTCATATAAAATAAAATAAAAATATAATATAATAAAAAAATAATAAATAGAAGCTTTTGATAGAGAAGCTTAAACATTCTATTGCAGCAAACTTTGGCCTCTAGGAAACAATCTAAACAATTATTCTCTAGGTGTTGTCTTCACTTACTTCAGGGAAAGAGGGGAGACAGAGCGTCTTGACATCAAGGTCACAAAGGGACAAATTTAAAGGTTTTGGCCTCTGGGCTTTAGTTGGGCACGTCTGTACTATACAATAGTAGAAGAGCTCCTCAACAGTATCAGCCAAAGCTTGTTTATGCTTCTTTGCTGACATATGTTCACAATGGGTAACATTGCACAAGGAGTAAAATCCAGGTACTTCAGAGCCTCTCTACAAGAAAATTAGCATACACAGCACATGTTACCTAGGTGAATGCTGTATCGCCGGTTCTCCTACCACTTGAGTTGAGGTAACATGGTCATAGCAGGCTTCAGACTGAGTGAATCCATATAGGATGCAGCATATATCACTGTTTAGCTTGGCATAGCGCTGGATAGGGTCGGATCATATCTACTGGCTTTCTGGTCTGCGCACACTCCCATAACACCCGGCACTAATGTATGTGCGGACTATATCAAGGTGCGATTCTTGCGAATCTACCATAAAGACCATAATGCTAGACCTCAACATAATGGCGTAAAACAAACCAGCTGCAAATATATCTAATGCTCCTTGTAACAAATCACATTGATCTCCTACAGCAGTGCCTGTCCCAAGTCTGACAACATATGGGCGTGACTACAACATTTATAAATAAACCTTTAAGTTCATCTCTTTGTTCAAAAATTCATAGACATTTTCAGAGTGCCCTGTTGGGACATATCTGTATGGGGTAAATCCCCTTTACTTTCAGGCCTTTCTGATTGTGGAAATTAGCGGAAACTATACAACAGTTTTTTTTTTTTTTTGTAGAATTTTGCAGATGGAATGACAAGTGCTCAAGATTTGTTTTACATTTATTTGAGCACAGCATGCTTTGCTTAAGTGATGGCTACTAGTTGTTACCACTTCATATCTTATGCTGGCTTGTATTTTAAGTCATGAAATGTCATACCTGGAGATGCATTTATTAATTTGTGGAAGACCAGCAATTCCCAGCAATTTGCTAATGTTAACCTCCTCAAGTTATTACCAGAGTATTGTAAGGCCTTTTACTCCTTGTTTCGTTAGGCCATCTATTAAAATGAATGGGGGTGGAAAGGACCACAGGTAATGGGCTTCATCAATGGAGGAAGATCACTAGCTTCACATTAGACAATAGATCAAAAAGTTCTAACACTTTTCCTGAAGTGACAGTTACAGTGACGGTGTTACCACAGGGTGGTGGTGGTGTTGCGTTTTAATTTGGCTTTAGTTACAAATGTTTATCCTTCTTAATAAATTTGCCCCATGATGTAGTAGGGCTCACTTTTCTGTTGAACTCGGTGTTTCAATAGTTACTAATATATGGTCATAACATACAATATGTATGTGTGCTGCATACTCTACAGTCTCTAAAGGCTTTTCAGAAATGTGTGCTGGGGAATTATTCCCAACCCTTTCGGAGAAAGCTCATTGTTGTACCTGACATATAGAAAGAAGAACAAGAAGCAATATCCTTGAGTGTTGCAGTAATAGGAAAGCCATTTACGTGACCTTTTGTTATAATATGTAGGAAAAAGTAGATTATAGGAGACAGCATTGGGTTTTAAAAGCATATGTATGGGTATGCAGTTTATTGATCTGAATATAATATATAATCTATAATTCTATAATATAATAGTACTCTATAATAAACATACAAGTAGATGTAAATAAGGAAAGGATATGTAACCTGGTTTTTAACCAAAGCACAGGGGCTCTTGTTAGGTGCTAATTTAATATCTAGAAAAGGGGTGTCAAACTAAACGCACACTGGGACAAAATCCAAATTAAGGTCATCTGTCCACTATGTCTTTTTCCTTGTGTTGGACACAAAGAAGACACTCTGAGAAGACACTTCCCATGCCACTTTGTTAACCATGCGGAGTGCTGCGTTGTCATTGCAGCAACACTTGGTGAAGATCAATGGACGCATCAGTGGTACGTGAAAAAGCTACAACTGAACAGCATCCGGCAGGGCTGTGTCTTTGTAATGCAAATTAATAGGGCTCTCTTCGTCTTCCCCCCTCAGCACAGGAAAAAATAAGCAGTGGACTTTCGGACTTTCGGACTCACGGACTTTCGCATCAACCTTGATATTTATAAATACAATTTCTACAATTCTGGAAGTTACTTCTTCTCAATATATATAACGATTAACCTTTTTATATGGAAACAAACTTATGGCTCGTGAAATAAAATGTCAATAATATAATTATGATAATTTCCTGTGCCAAAAAATAATTATGCCAGAGTTTGACTTCCCTGGTCTAAAATTTGACTGTCCTTTCGGTTTTCGATTTTTTATTGTGTGCATATAGATCCCTGTTATTTCATTGATTAAATTGTACTATCTATGTATTATCACCATTGCCCTCACTATGTGTTATGCTAATGTTCTGGTCCATATACCTCTACCACTGTATAGAGTCCTCCCTGTGCTCCTCTTACAAGCCTGTTTGGGTTTATTGTCAATAATCTCCTATTCTTTCTGAGGGATTCTGGAGAAACTGCTTTGAAATGAGAGCGCTAGCATTCAATAATGACTTTGTGAGTCATAGCTGAATCTTTTTTATTCTGTAAATACTCAATTCCCATGAGAATAACGTTCCTTAAATGCTGACAGCTCAAAGGGAACCTATCCTTTGTATTAAGCAAAGCACAGTATGGCTTTATAATAAGTATGTATGTATTATACTAATTATTGGGTATCTTGGGCAGAAATACCAATTGAACATATCAGAGTTGAAGGAGGACCCTATATCTGTGTACTGGCGTTTTGTGATTCAGCATTCTGCAAATGTTTTCATTTTACTGCAAGTGTCACATCTGTGCAGGCAATGCCAGTAATAAAATATAAAAATAGATTTCAACCAGTTGTTTTTGGCAAACTGTAAAATACATTTTATAAACTTTATTTTTGATTTGATTCTTTTTGAGAGGTAAGAAGTAAAAAAAATGAAGATTACTCAGAGGAAGTTAAGTTGTTAACTATTTCAGGACATGCTTGAAGAACAGATGGTATGCATAGATATTAAATGGCAGTCCTCCTTCTGGTTAGCCTTTTCAAAGTATTTGGATAAGGGTCCTTTCCCATTATACACATGTTTCCTTAGGAGCAGAGAACATTTTTGTACTACATAGCAACCGTCCCCCATAAACTTGTATGGGTGGCTTTATTCACCTACAACGGATGTGTTTGCTACTGGTAAACTGCCACGCTAGCAAAGCAGTGCTTGTAGTGTGAAAGGACCCAAGGGGTCTTTTCCTAGTGGAAGAGGTTCTATCATTACAAGAGTTTCAGATACTCAAACCTGTCAGATGTGTATCTATCATTTTTTGACTTGTAGGGTAAAGACTAAGATACCACAGATAAAAGTTTTGTTTCCATTGCGTTGGGACCCCTGTGTACGCTTAGCGGGAGTACGCTTAGCAGGAGGTCCCAATGTAACAGATAGACTTACCTGCTCGGCGGACGGGTCTGTCTTAATTGCGTTGAGCCGATCCGCCGGTGTCAGGCTGAACGTAGTAGAGTACGTTCAGCCTTTACACTGGCGGATGTGTAAACAGACCATTCGCCGGCAGGCTGAGTCTGTGGGATACGTCGGGACCCCTGCTAAGCGTATACGCTTAGCGTAGGGGTCCCGACGTACAATGGAAACAAGCCCTTAGAGGGAGCATCAACAACTCAAACTGATCTTATCAAAACTAATTATTTAGCTCCCCAAGCTGTATTTTCATTCCTCTCAAGTGTGTGTGGGGGGGCTGGCATGGTGGTGGTGATAGGAATGCGAAGATGGGTAGGCAAGGTACAGAACTTTTGAGTTTGATTCTCTGGATAATTGGAAGCCAGTGGAGAGATTTACAGAAATATACAGCAAGTGGCAGCAGATGAAGAGCAGTAAGAGAAGAGAAGGAAATGAGTCCAGTGGCACCATTCATGATGGACTGAAGAGTTGACAATCTAGTTAGAGGAAGGCCAGATGCTCTTTCATTGGTGGGTGCTTTTAACCTAGGGCAGAAAGTATATTATAACAATTACCAGGTGAAATAACCAAAAGAAAAATGGCCAGAGAAGAGAAACTAATATACATTAGGGTTTCTAAAAAGCCATAATTTTAATTTCTATATTGGGATTTGTTGTTGAACCTTACACTAAATACACACAAAAATACATATTTAAAAAAACTCCATCTAGCCAGTGTTAAGCCATTTCATTTCAGTTTGACAGTTATTTTTACCTTTTTGGTTCTGTCTACGATTTAATAAAATTGGACCAAAGTAACTTGTTCAAGGTCGCCGGCCTTTGTCAGAAATGTTTGAAGGAGAACATTATCACTCAGGGTTTTCTTGTGCCGAAATGCGGTATAATAGACAGAAGCGCTCTGATAACTGCAAGGGTTGACGTGGAATGTTAAGCCTGATCCCTCTCCCTGCTCCGTGAGAACTGAAGACAGATATGATGTTTCTCGGTATCAGTAACTGACACTATATAATTACATTTCATGTGAGGCCTCGTGTACCTATCTTCTCATTGCTCGCAGGGTTCAGCTGTTGGTATTGGCTGTGTATTAAACCTACTGGCTTATTGTATGGGAATTTATTGAATTCTAGACCTCAAGATTACACTATTTGATTAAAGCACAGCCTTAGATGCAGTTATATTTATTTTGCTTACTGAACTATTGATTTTTTTTTACTGCAGTAGATTTTACTGTGGAAATGTTTGAGCATCGCTTCTTCTAGCATTTATTTTTGCACAGTTATGTTCTATGCAGTTTCAAGATTAAACTGTGAACCTTCATTATTGAATTGCTCCTGAAATGTAATCTGATCTTTATATTGAAAGAAACGGTATAAAAGAACAATGATTCTTGCATTGCATTTTTCCCCAATGGAGAATTATTGATGCAAATAGGTAAGCTATGGGTACACATCAAAGATGTGCTTGATTTTATTAAAGTTTTGTACTGAGCTGTATTGATAAGTAATGCTTACGACTGTTTCTTTGCTGTTTCAAATTTCACATTTTAAAGAGGACCTAAACTCAAAAATTATATTTACAAATATTTTTTTATAATCACATTATTTTGGAATGCTCCTCCTCCGGTGGCAATTCATGTCACAAACTTAACATTGCCATTCTATGAATGGAAGCAGCCATCTTGTGTGTGGCAGTGTAGATCTAGCTATCCAATTCTGTCCTTCTCCACCTCTTCTCTGACCATCCACAATTCCCACCTAGGGAAACCAACCACCATCATATGGGCATTACAGGGCTGGACAGACAGCAAAAATCTACTACCACCAATGAAATCTGGTGGAACCTAAAGCTTTACATTTTCATGTACCTTTTCACATTTATGTAAAAAAACGAGAAAGTGTGTATGTGCGTGTGTGTGTATATATGTATATATGTGTATATATATATATATATATATATATATATATATATATACACACCGTATTTTTCGGACTATAGGACGCACCGGACCATAAGACGCACCCAGTTTTTAGGGCAGGAAATCCAGAAAAAAAAGATTTATTACGTTTTCACATCAATTGGGTTAATGCAATAAATTGAATGAAGGCAATATTCAATTCAGCCAGCAGGGGTCACCAGCAGCAGTACACTCTCAGACTCAGCGTCTTCATACTGATCACTGATAGGGAGGGGGCAGAAATCTGCAGTCTACTCCCTCTCTGCTCTGATCAGCTGGGAAGATCAGCTGTGATTGATCTGACACTGAGAGAGGGAAAGATGGCAGTCCATCTCTCAGTCTCTCTCCATTGCCTATGCCAGCAAAGCTTTGCTGACAGGCAATTATACAGTACACCTGGGAGAGCTGACACCAGCCGGCATCTCTTGACTGACAGCTCCTCCAGCTCCCCGGCTAATCTCCATGCGACCACCAGCGGGGGGCCGCGGGGGTCGCACATTCGGACCATAAGACGCAGGCACTTTTTGCCCCCAATTCTGGGGGTGAAAAAGTGTGTCTCATGGTCCGAAAAATACGGTATTTTTATTTATATAAAAAATAGATTTTCACCCCCCATATTTCTCAACTTTATTTTACACATTTATACACATACAAACACAGAGCCATGGATTGGAGGGAAATACCTGTATTGAGCAATTTGAGTAATGAGCAAAGAAGATAATCCGGCAGCTCTTCTCTTTTCCTGGTTCATTTTAGGCAGAAATAGGCAGCACGTCACAGGAAGCAGTGATCTGCTTCGAAAATTCCCATAGAAGATAACTGAAGGCCCCCCCCCAGTGGCCACCTGCGATATTGCAACCCCAGTTTTATGTGTTGCCTTAAGCGAACGAGGAAGTGAGGGTTATCTTGTTAAAATGGTCATTACAGGTAAGTTTTTGAGTTTTTTTTTTTTACTGCATTCCTCCTTATTATTAGCACTTCATTCATAAAGACATAGATTTCTGGTGGTAAGTCCACTTTAAGCTTGATCAAACATCATATTTACTCTGGGTTGTAGTACATTTTCCTAATTGTTTCATTTTGTTTAAATAAAGACCCCAAGTATCGGAACTGCTCAAACAAGACAAGTGTCTGAATAAGGAAACTTTATCCTGCTTTATGGGAAGCCTCTTATGTCTGAATTTTGACAAATCTACTAAAGTAGACTCATTTGATTATGCCAGCGCAAGCATTTCAGCCTTTTAAAATTTAAATGTGCCATACCTATTTTCCCTGCCTAAATCCTTCCGAGTGTGTCTGCTTCTTTATTGTTCCTCGTTATAGAATGGTCCTTGTCAAATACCTGTCATAATGTAATCTCATCTGAGGCAGCGGCAGCTCAGTTCATGAATTACTGCTTTTGCAGGCAAATTATGAGCGATGAGTCCTTCTTCAACAATACTTAGGATTATCTCCATTGAATGTTAATATCTGTAGATTGTTAGTTCTAACTCCTTTTTTGATCTTTGGGGGTAGTTAAAAACCTCTGTAATAAAAGATCCGCCATGATTACTGACATTTATAGACTATAACCGATATAGTTAAAGACTATGTCACCAGTAGGTACCTAATCAGATAAAGATACCAAGCAAAGGCTGGCTTCATTTTCACCTTTGTTTTGAAGCACCTTTGATACTTTGGTGGTGTGTTGGCGCCTTGTAAAGAATGAAGAGTATCAGGACAATGCTTTGAAAAGTCTATAAGGGGCCAAAGGCTCCCACTCTTGAGGGGGCTACTCTCTCCATTTACCATTGTAGGGCCTCTCTATCATGTTCTAGTAAAACAGGCTTCGGTTTGATACAGAAGTTGCTAAATGCCTCCCAAAAGTTTAAGTTTCCATAAAAAAATGCTGAAAGGGCTCTGCAACTGGATGTACACTGCTGAATAGACTATCATTTATTCCAATTTCCTCGTCTGCTGAATGTTTTTAAACCTTAATCACCAGACCTATTAGGTAGCGGTACTACTTCAAAACATGTCAATAGTCTAGCTTTACAAAACATGGATAGGTAGGAACAAGACACTTTGTAAAATACAATGCATATGTAAACAGTTAGCGGACATACCACCTCCGTATCTACTTCCTATTATCTGCAACAGAAGTGGGGATAATAGGGCAGATGAGAGATAAAAAATTTTTTTTACCTGGGTGAAAACCCTTTGGTGACATTGCAACCAGATTGGTGGAGGGATTGAGACCAGAAGCCTCTCACTCCTCCATCTTAAACTTTTGAGGACAGGTAAATCTAGGCATGGCCGCATAAGAACAGGGAAGAAGGGAAGTTTTTTCAAATTTTATCTACATGGATCTGTTGGCCTTAATAAAGACAACATGTAGGTAAGTAATGTGTATTCTTGGGGGGGGGGGGGGGGGGGGGGGGGGGGGGGGGGGGGGGGGGGGGGGGTTTAATACATTGTTAATTTTGGATTCAGCTACCAAAGATTAGATTTTTTAGAAAGCTATTGGTTTCCCTAACATCAAGTATAAAACCTATAAAGTATCATGTTGGTTATTTGCCCAACATGTTAAGTCTTAGGTTCTAGATTGAAAATTCATCAATGCACATGACCTATTTCGAGATCTACCATCTTGTACAGAATTATTATTTTAACAGCATAGATCTTAAATAACGGTAGTCTAAATCCTTTTAAATAAAGTATGTCTGAAGTGCGTTTCTTGCAGGCTGATGGTAACATTTTATCCTGCTTGACTTTGTGTGAAGACGGAAAAAAAAAAGATAGAAAATTGAGTGAGCATGTCATAAAGTCATTTAGAAGGCTAATTTCAGAAACTCTAATGAGTTTGCAAAGTATTTATGATGGTGCCTCTGTGTTATGATTTATATTGAAGTGTTCCTTTGAACGTTGGCCAAAAAAAGATGCTTTAAGCAATCACATTTTCTCTGTTCTTACAAAGATCTGAAGCATATTTTGAGTTCAATCCATTGTGCACATTTAGAGCTGCTCTTAATTATTCTGCCGAACAGTTTCCTATGACTTGCATTATGTTCTGTCACTCATAATGGATTCCATGTGAGGAAACATTAAGAACAGCCATTATGGACTTCAGAGTAGGAGCCCCTGCTATGACCTTGTATGGGTCATTACATTAAGATTGCGCTCTGGCTTCAGATTTTGCCCATTTATCAGTCTATTGTCTACATAAGAAAATGCCTAACTGTATCTGCTTAAGGCTGAAGTACAAACAGGATTTACATTTACTAATGCCCACCTCCCTCCAAAACAAAAGCCTTAAATTAATTAAAATCAATTTTTGATATTGATCTTTTAATCGAACACCGATCATAATTGAAATCAAAGTAGTACTACATGAAGGGTTTGATCGTAATACGATCATAATACGACCAGAATCGATGATTTTAGATTCGATCAAAAACACAGGAAAGAGTCATATATAAATGTGTTCATCGAATACAATCGACCCGACCAACAAACACAATGCTACGATTTTAGTTTGATCGTTGTAGAATCATCGAAAAGTTTCCAACATGTTCGGTCTCTTTTCGATCGGTGTTTTGATCATAATTGAACAATTTTCACCGATTTAACTATGTGTGCAGTATACGATTTAAGTTTGATCGATGTAAACTTGATCGTTTTAGGTTGATCGAATGCTAAAATTTACTTATGTATGCCCAGCTTAGTCTACTTACAATAAATACCTTCTTTTACTGAAGAAAATAAACACCTGTGCCAGATCAGCATTTATACATAAGTATTATAGCAGCTTTTGATCCTTAATAAAATATTGTTTATTACAATAACAGTTTAATGTTTAGTAGGAAGTTTTTATTCTTTAACCTCCCTGGTGGTAGATGAATTTTCATTTATCATAAGTTTCTGTCCCGCTTTAGCCCCACCACACATCTCCAATGTTATCAATGACTCCAAGGATGCCAGTACTAAGCTCCTATGCCAGTTTGGGCAATACAGGCAGCCGCTCCCCCCCCCCCCCCCCCCCCCCCCCCCCCCCCCCCCCCCCCCCCCCCCATGTCCCTTGGTCATCACTGACATCAGTAACACGCCATAACATTGATAAAGACAGCTCCTATGCAGGCTGGGCTTTGTAGTCCTCCCAGTTACCTTTTATCTAACCCCAGAAGTCCTAACCATTCCCCTCTTTCCCAATCTATGGAATATAAAGAATCAGATTCCCCAGCCCTTCTCACCTTTATTCTGTATGTTAACAGTAGTGATCATTTGCGTATTGACGCAGCCAGCACAGACGGATACAAGACATGGCTGCAGGCAGTTCTCTGTGAAAGCTTGGAATTGTACCATTCACAGGGAAGAGGGAGGGGGCTAGTCCAAAGACTGTTCTTCAGCTTTCAAACGAACATTGCAGCTGTGGTTCATATGGGGAATGGTCTTCTTGCTGTACTTGAAGCAATCCTTTAGTCATTTATACACAAAAACCCCACATCATTAACCTTCTGGGTGTTTAGCCCGAGTTAATTCGGGCTAAATAAAGTTGCTTAAAT
>CM070033.1:131205954-131249029 GCA_036250615.1 Ptychadena robeensis
AGTTCTGTGGTTAATGTATGATGCCTTCCTTTCCATCAATAGATGGATACAATACATTAGAGGAGTCGGAGTCGAGGAGTCGGGAAGAATCTGAAACTGAGGAGTCGGAGTCGGGGAATTCATCGACCGACTCCACAGCCCTGCTTTTCAGGGCATATTTGTTCTTGAAAAAAAAATCTATATTAACCACAGGTGACGTACTGTAGCTTATTTCTATTCCTATGCCAACCCTTTTCAGCCTGCTCTATCTTTCTTGCCCATTGTGTATCATACCCGCATCCAGTATGTCCTCAACTAGTGTCTAGTTGTAATCGGAGGAAGTTCAGCATAGGCTATAGTTGCTAGGACATTAACCACTAATACCACAAATGATTTTATACAGTCGAGTCATCTGTCACAAAAGTCATGGTAGAGGAGACTAGTCATGACATTATCACACAGACATAACCTCCCCTTCCCTACTCACCAATACCGACAGAGAGGTCTTGTGCTCAACCTCAAAGGCAGAGACAGCATGCACACAGGTCAGCAAGTACACAGATAGAGAAGGTCTTGTGCATGCTGTCTCTAGGTGGGTGGGGGAGGGGACAGAGATGATATGTATGTATGTATGTATATATATATATATATAGTGTGTGTGTTTAGAGAGTTGTAAGAGAGAGAGAAAAACATTAGGTATTGTAGGGGAGAGAAGGGGAGGCAAAAAAATTGTCTCCCTCCCCTCTCCGCTAATCAAAAGAAGAGATTGCATGCTGCCAGTCATAATGGGCATAGAGAGTGAAGGACTTGTGCTTCGATGTATGTGTGTGTGACGACCGGAGCGAAGTCGACTCATCTTAGGAATGGTTGAGTCTGGTGCAAAAAATTACTATTCAACCAATTGGCTAGTCAGATAGTGCCCTAGTAGGTAGTAGTAGTCTCCATAGTTCATAGCATTGTTAATATAGTTCTTGCTGTCATGGTACTCATCAAAGTTTTCAGTTTCATGGAAGAGATTCACATATAACACATTGTGGACATTTTAAAGCCAAATACCATTATCCTATTATCCCACTATGGTGTAAGTATAGGCTGCACATATAACTTTTAGTGGCAGGTGCTAAATCTCCTAGAGAACTGACAAGGTCACATTTCCTTTATATATTGGCAGGCTATTGAGGCTTCTGTTCAGTAGGATTTATCTCCTTATTAAATCCAAGTGTATGCAGAAGTTGATGGATAAAATTCCCTAAATGGATCTAAATTGGCAAATATATGATTGTAAAAGAAGACTGATCATTTAATAAATCTGCCAAGTCACACTGCAGTAAGTATCATACAAACAATTTGATTGAATAAGTGAGTTGTGCTAGTTACAGAGCCCACAGATCTAGGATGGCATTCTTGTATGGACAATTAAGGGATGCTCCCCGGTCTATAAGTGAACAGGAATGTTCTGTTTTGTTGGGTGTTATCTTGTTTTTGCAGTTTCTGCCAAATTCAATCTTCTTGGCATATCTGAACTTTTTGTGTAACTATTTCAGCATTTTAGAAAAATGTTGTCTTTACTTTGTTTTACTAAAATTTGCTCATTGTTAATTGGAAAAAATAAGTTGCATATTTTTGAAAAGCCTTCCCTTACTACTCTAGCTGACTCTATCATGAAATAATTCACAATCAAAGCTCCCAACTAAGACTCAAAAAGCAGTTTTCAGTAGGTATCTGAACTTGCCGAACCCAATGTAAATTTTTTAAGATGTCATATCAGGGATTAAAGATTAACCTTCTCATAATGTTTCCAAGAACATGTTTTAAACATCTAAATACTTTGGTCTCCCTGACTGTACGTTTATTTTCTTCCAAAGTGGTAAAGGAAAGTTCAATATATTACAATAAATCTTTGATGCAAAGGTCTGGGGGAGTTGGGGCATGTGCAGGTGAATATGGCAATCGGCCCTATCACTGAAGCTGGGGACATGCATCCTGGAAGAAGTGCTGGACGGACATCGCTGGAGGATGCCATTGGCTTGTGTGGGACTAGTAAGCCATTCCAGAGGTTGGCTCGGGTTCTCTCTTTTCATCATAAAAATAAAATCCCCTGAGCCCCACTGAGGAATACCACCAGGAAAGTTAATGTGCATGGTCTGGCATTGGTACACTTTATAATTGAAATTCTTACTTTGGCAGCAGTTATATTGACTTAAAAAGGGCATCTTTTCTAGGCTGGAACTGAAAATTATTTGTTTGTATATAGCGTACTTCCTCAAATAACAACACAGAAAAATGGGGGTAGCAAAAAAATTGGTTGAATGAAAAAAATCTTTTCCACTCACTATGCAGTTTTTATGTACCGAAATGCACGTGTTGGACTGTGCTGTATAGCAGTTAATTGGTGTGAATTCTAAATGAATAGCCGTTCAATACACTTCACTCCAACATAAAGATGTAAAGCCTATAGCAAGTTATAAGGTTGGCTTTGGCTGGGGTTTGAGGCTAACTGTAGCTCTGGTGGTCTATGCTTTGTTCTTATATAAGCTGTGTGCTATCTATTGAGGTATAATAATGATTTAGTCTTTTTCTTGTATTATCTCTGAGTTGTGGCATGGAATATGAAGAAAGCAGGCTGGCCAATCAGCATTCAGATCTCTTTGCATGATAGCGGAGAGGTATTTCTCTTTGCTCAGCAGTGCATTAAATTGTTGGTTTTCTCCTTCACTTTATATTCCTGTGATGTGTTCTCATTTTCGCTAAATAACTCTGGCTTTGCTGCAACACCAATATGATACGGCAAGATCTAGTCCGATAGTCGTCCCATCATGGAGTATTCCGAGAACAGTTGCACAGCCAGTCATGAATTTATTGTATTCTCTTTCCTCTGATCTGGACAAATTCATTGAAATATGAGTCTTGTTAGAGTTTATTAAAGGAGAAATTCCCTGCAACGATGTCCTTTTTGATTAGACATTATTTCTTCAGGGTTCAAGGGGCATCTCACTTGTCTTTGACTTTTATCTTGCCCTGTAGAAAGTTAAAAGTGTAAATTGACCTCAATGTGATATTTAAAGTTGGCCTTTCTGCTAATTTTAAGCATATAAAAATCCTGCCTGTGAGCAGAAGCCACTGAAGCAGATGCCAACTATGAACTTTGTTGGCAGAAATCCCTTTTATGTGCTTCTTTCTGAGAAGTTGTTTTTTTGCTTTTTTTTAGTTATAGTTTCCCATGGAGCTGGAAAATAATGAAAATAATTTGACAACCAACAATGGTGTTTCACTTTTCTTTGGATAAATCTCAATCTTCTTCTTTGGGGAAATCCCCCTTTGCCTCCTGTACCAATCAGTTGGTAAAATGATGACCCTTACCAGCACCATTGTAGGCCAATTTGTTGAAGCTTGAGCCTAGCATTCAGTGGTTCAGATAGCTTGTACTGTAACAAACAGTTTGCTAAATGGCCCTATCCTAATTTTTTATTTGATCTGATTTTTGATCTGAACATTTCATGAACTAGTCACATAGCTAAACTTAATTAGTAAATAACTCTGAACAGCTACTTAGGATGAATACACAAGGGTTGTTGATTCTTTTTCACTTGTGAACTAAAAAAAGGCCAGCCCTGAAAGCAAATGGTCCCTTTCATGGCGGCTGCTGCCCTGGAACTGTTCTTATGGACAACTGCTGAAAAAGCATGTTATGATCCCTGGTCGGCAACGATTTTCTGACCATCTAAATGGGGCCTAAAATACCCTTTGTGGATGTCGGGGGGCATCTGTATCATGTAAGTTGACCACAACTCCACAATGGCTAAGCACTGAAGATCTCCATTTTCAATAAATTTAAATTGGAAACCATTCACATTTGCCCCATTTAAAAACCTTAGTCAGTGACGTGTTTCATCCTTTATGGCTTTATTCTTAAATATAATTAAGCCCATCCCACAGTAATGCATTGGTAGGCAGAATTGGCAAATTAATTTGCTTTGATCTAGTGGAAGAAGCCAATATCTTTGGCAGGTTTTATATTTTGGCCAAAGCACCGTGTCTGTAAAGGTTGAAGTTCAAATTAGGACTAATAAATAATGTTAAAGACATTTCAGCTCAGAGGAGTTCTAGAAATAAATCCCAATATTTGAAAATGCCACACTGCAACATGTACATAGTGTGCAACTTCCAGGTATTACTGGCACTGACAACTTTTTAATTTACATTTGGCTCAGGCACCTTAAATTTATTTCTGAAATTTAAAGTTAGACGGGTAGAGTGCTACAAGTAATTGTATTGTTTTCCATCTCCACAAGGAACATAAGCGATGGCAAGTCTCTTTCATGCTTATTCTGGATCGAGGCGAGCACTTTTTAAATAATGTATAGTTTACCGGAGATGGATAGGAGAACTGTCAGTCTTCTGATCCCACTCCTAACAGTTTCTCCTCCTGTCACCGCTTTGTGGTAAGGCAGCACTCCTGTACAATGTGTCTGATTTATGTGGAACTGCAAAATAAAGGTTTTTATTTTATCTAATGTGTGTAGAATGTTAGCCTGCTAGAAGCGGTATACTACTGTTTGGATCATGGTAGGCATTTGACCTACAATTGTTGGTTCTCCTAATAATTCAGGAGGGGAAAAAATTGGTCTGCTGTATAAAGCTGACATTTTTAGAAAGTCACAATTAACACTTTAGGGGATTGAACTGGCTGTGATGTTTAACCTCCCTGGCAGTCCAATTGTTTCCTTACATTAATTTCCCAAAGCAGTATGGGAAATAATAATCAGATTGCCATGTAATATGTTCTTATTTCCTGCTCCCTCTGTCCTTCCTCCTGTTACAATAATGATACTGGGGATGTGAGGACCTTTTGGCAAGGGTGCTGATCCCATCATCACTGATGCTATGACTGATGTCACGATGTTGGAACCAGTCTGCAGAAAGCCAAGGGCACAGCTTGACCAGGTTAGCAACCCTGAGCATGGATTGGATTTACTTAAATTGATAATTAAAATCTATGCCCGGCCACACTTTGAAATACCTCTAATGGAAGTAAAAGCTAAATTCGGGGATCACTGCAAAAATGGACAGGAAAAGAGTGAACTCCCCTTTAAAACATATATTGCACAAGAGTGAACTAGTATTTTAACTAGTATCTTTGTCCTCTGTTGAAAAAGGCTTGGCTGTAAATATACTCTTGTATTTTCATGTTTCATGTCGTATTTCTAGCTTTGAAGATGCATTCTGGGTAATGCACATATATAACATTTTTCGAAACCTCATGCTTGTCTATGATGTTATTTCTTATGTAGTTTGTATTGCATTTACCTTCCTTTAAAAAAAACCTCATGAAACCAATGATTACATTGTTGTTAAAAATAATTGATCAATCACTAGAGATTAATCAATAGAGGTCCATACGTGTGACGGAAAGTACCCATAATATCCTTTTTTGCAATCACTAGAGATGGTTAAATATTTCCACTAGCTGACTGACTGAGTTAATTGCAAAGTCCCTGGACATGGTATCCTCACCAAAATTGCTGGAGAGATAGAGAAGGGTTGTGGGAACCTTACAAATATTACATATTTTTCTAGCATAGCGTAGTATTTGCATAAAGGTTCACTCTCAGGCCTTAAGGTCGATTTTACTTTGTACTTAATTTATGCGCTAGAAGAAATATTTTTAATGTTCCCACAACCATTCTCTGCAATTTGGGTGATGATAAAATGTGCAGGGGCTTTGCAATTAGTCTAAATTTTGCGACCATCTCCATCAATGACATTGGTAGACCTGGGCAGTTTAGCCAGTCTGTGGATTTATTAATGCTCCCTCTAGTCAGGGTGGATTTGATTTAAATTGAACTGATTTAAAACACTATTAAAATCACTATTCAGTAAGACTTGATTTAAATCATAGTTTTCTACATAAAGATAATTCTTGGTATAACTTTAATATGCAAGTAGATGAAGATTTTTAGAATAACTTTTTATATTAGTTTTTAATCCCCAGTTTAGGTTAATCATTCATATTTGGACAACTTTTCTGTTGTACTTAGGAAGGACAAAAATAATTATTACCTTAATAATAACAATTTAAATAGATTTATTCAACGGAATGCCCCTCCCTCCTCACAGTTAGTTTCACTTTCTTTTTGTGCAGATCTATTTAACTCCAAACAATCAGAAAAATATTGTTTCAATTTACTGAACTTCTTGATGAAATTAGCACTGATGGGGTTGATTCTGTATTCATAGGTTTGTAGAACAATAGGATAAAGGTCTTTTTCTCAACTCTGTTCATGTTAAAACATTTTTGCCGTGAAGAATCCAGTTGTGAGAACTGCAAAAGTAAACCAAGCATCTGTGATAATATCTTACAAAAACCTTTGGAAGAGCATGAATGGATTAATGAAATTAATTTAACATATACAGACTTATTCTACAAAATGTTTATTTCATGATTGAATAACCTTTGGATGGTAATATATTTTCCTCAAGAAGAATTTTATTTTATAAAAAAATCATTGATTTTTATACACCCTGCCTCTAGTGGACACTGGTGGGAATTGGGTTCAACAACCTACAGTAAATTTAAAAATGACATCCGATATGAAGACAGTTTTTGGTCCTTTGTCCTCCCAGTAACATAGATTACAGTAACAGGTTACATTGTAAACCTAGCTTCAGCCCACCTAACACAACCCTTTGCACAGAATGACAATGCTACTTTTAAATGTGGCTACGTTCCTCATCCATACATACTGTGGATGTAATGATGTGTTACTGAGCATAACAAAAAGCGAAACCTAACAATAAAAAGCTAATGCATTTAGGACATCAAATGTCTGGTTAGCTATAATATATGAGCTGTTCTTGGATTTCAACTTTGATGATCACAACAATAACATGTTCTTTAGTAGAAATCACACGTGGCCCTTTTAGACAATTTATACATTAAGTAGCTCCAGAACAAAGGCCATTTATAAAGGAATGTGTACTAGGGAAGTGAGAGTATGGCATTAGTTAATGGCTGCTCTCTTTCCAGTGCAAGTAGCTGCCAAAGTTTCTTACTTCTCAGCAGGTTATGCTACCACGTTATAATCATGGAGATTATTCATCAAGGAGACTTGAAGTGTTTCGTGCCAGGAACTCAACCGTGCAAAGCACCCGGTATAGCTTTTTACGGCAGCATTGCATGTAGGATCTGTTTATTAATGTGGCTGCAATATTATTATAAGCTGTTAGCGCCAACATATTACACAGCACTGTTCCTTGTGTTCAAGTTAAAGGTGACCTGTAGCTTAACCCGTTTGGTGCATTGTACGTGCATCGGCAAACATTATCGCTGCAACTTAATAGGTTCAGTAAGCAATGTACATTGCACCTGTAAAATAGCCCAGTATGAATAAGGAAATGTCATTGTTTATAATATAATTATTTCTTCAGTGCCAGCCCCTGGAAATGAGAAGGGTCTACGAATACATTACTCAGAGTATCTATATACTGAGGTTCAGGATTCTATATGCAAGGCAGGCATAAGCCAGTTATTAACTCCGAACTGTTTTCACTTCCTAATTATCATATTCCCTGGGCTTGCAGCCACTTTACTTAAAGCCCATGTGACCATCCGCCTGCAAAGTTCTTAATTATGTTTCTTTAACACTACAATGCGTTTGAATTTCGAATCATCTCATCAATTTTCTTGCTTGTGCAGATCTGTTAAGGATCCCGGTAATGCTCCACTTGGCTCTAATTTAAATTTGTTATCTTGGTTATATCAGTCCTAATAACACTAAAATAATTAAAAGCAAATGAAAGATTAGAGCTCGAAGCTCTGCAAGTGTGAAAGCAAAGCATATGGTTGGTTAAGCAGAGTATATGGTATTAGTGGTACAGTGAATGTGTGATGGTAAAGACACGCTGATTAGATGTTTGCAGAATTGTAATTATACAGTCAGCCATATTTATCGAATGTGTCTTTTGAAATAAGGAGATTACACACTTCGACCTGAAAGTGCCAACCCCCCCCTGAACTACATCTTTTATTTCCTATATAGTGCCGATTGGCGATTATATTGTAGCCGATTGGCTCGCTTTCAGTCTGCATAAAATTTTCATGAAAATTTGCATGCTAATGTTGAACGTTCAGCATCTCTACTTAAAGATAAGCCTATTTGGCTCAGTCCTCCTCAAGCAGTGGCTTCCAAACTTATGAAATCCATTTCTCATGCTTGTTCATGTCAAAGGCCTATTAGTTTTAGATGGACAGAGGAAAGTTTGAAACTGTTAACATTGTCTAGGGCTTCATCACATTCATTTCCTCACTTCCTGTAAAAAATTACCAAAATTTCCTACAAGATGGCTCAAGTTACACATAAATGTGTTAATATAAATATAGGGCAATAAATCTAAGCGCATGATTTGCCGACCATCCGTCATCCGAGTAGTGTCCTGCATCTCTGCTCTACCTCAGCCATATAGGTAGTGTGTTATATACCCCTCCCCATCAATCCATCAGGGGGCTGATCAGCGTCACCTGGGCGTTAACCCTTGGCTGGGCGGGCGTCATGCACCTCCACTAGAGGTGCATATCCGCCACCACCACGACCCCCGTGGTAACTCGTACACCGGAGGTTGCTGTGTTGCCATTCCTGTCACTTCCGGTGACACGTAATAGCACACCTCCCACCCCATAGTCGCGTTGCCATGGGCGACTAGGGACGCCCACTGTCATCCATTCGGAGTGACCAAATCCCTCTACCACACTAATAATAAAGTAAATACCTAAAAATCTCGCCCCAGTGACCCCAAAACAGGTGGATAAAAAGCTGCGTGTGTGGTGTGGTGTGGTGTGGATAAAAAATGCTGAATGTAATGAGTGCATGTGAGGGTTAATTGGCCAGTGTACATGTGTGTGGGAGCTAACCGGCTGGTGTAAAGGAACATGGTTCAAAATTTATGTATTGCTCGTGCCAAAAACACTACTCAGGTGACTGGATCATATGTGTGTTCTACAAGGATTGTGAAGCAAGTGATAGGAGTGATGGGGAGAAAGCAAGAGATGAGGGGGGTAGGGACATGAACAAAGGAAGGAAAAATTAAGATAAACAAATGATAAGTGAATGGGGGTGAATGGTGAGAGACTAGTGTAAGTGAAGGAAAGGTGTTTGGGAGATGTGTGAGAGAGCCTCGTATGCTGTGTACATATAAGTTGTACAGGATAGTGTCTAAATAAAATAAATAAAATAATCCACATAGACTAATAGGGCAAGGATCCCCGAAAATCCGGCAGGGGTACTCATCCGCTGGAGGAGTGTAGGGGCGGATCCCATGATGTAAATTAGGGGAGACTCCGCCCAGTGTTATCACCCTCTCCCCCATCATAGCCAGAGTCCAAGGGGCCATCAGTGGTTATATCATGTTTGGCCTGTCCGACTCTCCCACTGAGATGCAGGACACTACTCGGATGACGGATGGGTGCATTACATGGTGAGATATAACCTATGAGGTGAGGTAGATACTGTCATATTTGGTAAAATTGACTTTAAGAGTGGGGACCACCTTTTGGGTGTATAGTCCTGTTTTTAAACTCCACCAGGGCTCTGAGAGTCACTGGTGTAAGTTAGGATCTTCGGACAGTGTTTTTGACCTGATATTGTAACCTCACGCATAACTTTTTCTCAGCATTGGTTGATAGTTATGACCAAGACAATGGAACCGTGCGCGACTGCCCCCCCCCCCATCTTTAGATCTCTCCCCTTCCTCCACAGCCCTTGGGGGACTTACTATTCAGTTGGTACACGCGTGGTGGCGGCATGAGGCTCCCTTCCGCTCGCTATACTTACCATTTGGGAATATGGGAATCAGGTATGTAAATATCTTTTTAAAATCATAAGCGACATGAAACATGTGATAACTGTATTGTATATGTTGTGAGACACTTGTCCCCTGTACTCAAATCATGTGAAATGGATTCATTATAGTGGTTTGAACCTTGACTTGACAAAATATTGTGGAACCTATGTTTTGATTTATCCTTAAACCTTATGTCGACTGTATAGGTGTGAATTCATATTCGTTTGCATGAAGCCTTTTTTTGGACCAACTCAATTTTTCAATATGGGACCACTACTCTCTGAGGAGCCCGACTACATGGGTGAAACGCGTGCGAGAGATGACATTGGACAACTTGACTATTGATCTTGACAAAAATGGCCCAAAATGTCTGAGTCAATTTGATGTATTTATGTGTACTTTTAACGGTATACACCGTAATGTATATTTTTTGATCATTGGTTCAGAAATGTTCGTCTTGTTCTGGATATAGATTTACTGGCCCACTGGCCATAGTATTGAAATCCATTTTTGCACGGATGTTTGACCCTGTTGTTACCCCACACGACTTAACACCGATTGCCATGAAAGTCCCAGAGGTTGGCCACCTCTTTGTCGGTGTGGTCTACCGACACTCTTTTCTTTAAATACACATAAATGTGTACTTTATGCTGCCAAGTTGGAGAATTGCTTGTATATGACAGACATCCGTTTGGATTTAATTCTGGAAGTTGAATTCTACCAGCATAGTGTTTCTCCAGCAGTAACAATTACCTAATAAAATGATAGACCTGAAATCCACTGGTTGGCCACTCTATGGGGATAACCAGGTCTAGCGTGGTGACAAGAATCTGTATTCACTTCAGTGAAATTGCACATTGGAGAAAAGGACAGAGATCAGTTGCTTCGAACTTGTTCCTTGATACGCTTGCATTAAATTTTTAATTAAATGCTAAAATTTTTGTGTTTCAGAAAAGGATTTTCATGTTCTAGGTAATGCTAGCATACACTAAGTCTCCACGGTTTTCTGCCTCTCCTAATTGTATTTTTTTTGCTGCTAAAAGCCTTGGCTTACAAGCAATGTGGACTTTTCAGCTATAATTAGGATGCTGGCTTCATTCTGCAGTGAAGAGGTGTTTGTCTATACCAGTCAAACCCGTGTATTGAGTTAGTTTATTGTTCCTTTTGTTTGTTATGCTCATGTTATGTGTTAACGTTGTACCTGTCTATCACTCTGTACGCTGTTCATTAAGAAAGAAAATTTAAAAGCCAGAGGCCAGGAGTCTCGGGATATTTTTGTTGTTTTCTAGAAAACCACTTCATGTGTTTTTGGTAAGCGGTTTTATTTATAAGATACGTCTATAGTATAGAAGCAGTGAATGCACATGTTTAGTTATTGTAACACAGAGCTTACAGTTCTTGTTTTTACATTTATAGTCATAATAGGTTTATTGTACCCATTAAGGTCTCTTGAGTTGCAATTCTAAACCACGGATTGCCTTCTTTTTTTTTTTTTTTACAAATTTTCTTTATTGAAATTATATTTCACATATTACACATTCCATTAATTTCATTACATTCAAATACATTCTTATTTAAATTGTTATTCCTTACAATTGTCTATCCCTTGTCTTCCTCTCAATCCCTCTCATTCTTATTCTTACTCTCTCCGTGGTCACCCACGATTGCCCTCTTTCTAACTTTTTTTTTTTTACTCCATTAGTCTACCAGAGAGTAATGCAGCTTTTTTAGATGGGGAAGACTCATAGGGTGACCAACCTTTCATTTTTAAGATGCCATATCAAGGCTTGAATGGCCAAACTCATGCCCAATGATGTTGGAAAGATCATGTTGAATTCCAACAGTGACTAACACAGTATATTGAACCAGTGATTCTTTACCCGACCCCCAAAAAAGAAAAGCTGGTATTACCACAATCTTTCATTTTGCTTTGAATGGACAATCTTTGTGCTTAAAAAATAACAAATCTGTGGTTAAATTCAAGAATTGGCACATCCAAATGCCTGCACATCCTCTCTTCGCTATTTATCAGTGATTTTAGCTATCCAAATGAAAGGTCAGGGATATTTGGTGGCCATAATTGTAGATCATTAAAGCGGACCTACCACCTCATAGGTCACTCTGCAGTATCGCCTGCCACTTTTCAGAGATCACCTCTCCCACCTCTGCCCCAATTGCTATTGTGGCTTTAGGAAGTTGCGCCTGCCCAGTCCCATGGGATTGGGATGTCGGCACAATTCCCCCACCCAGGAACTCTTCGGCAGAGGAGAGATAGGCATGACTCTGTAGGAGTGGGGGGGGGGGGGGGGGGGGGGGGGGTCGATGTTGGCTGCAGTGATGAGAGCTGTGCATCCGGAAGTGTTTTATTGTTACATTTAATTTAACCCGAAAGCCTCAGTTTTAGAGTTCCTAGATTGTGCTATAGAAAATTGCAACAGCCACGTACACACTGAAAGATGCTATGGAATCATGCTATAGAATATACGTGAAGATGTATACATTTTAGACAAAATGTTCACTTCAATGCTGTAAAGCAGCCCAGAGTTCTATAACGACAGCTTAATGGAGAATCGGTCATCGCTCAGCCACCAAATTCACAAAAATTCACAAAAAAAACAGAAGCTGCTTGCTTCCATGTTCTAGAGAGAAAAGAAGACCAAGTAAGCGACACAGGCAGTTGTTATCAGCAAAATTTATCAATTGAAACAATGGAAGTTGGATAAAGGTTTTTATCTTGAGTTTGGTTTCTTGGTGCCACCCAATATAATAAAAAATGGTTGTGGGTAATGAAATATCCAGTTGAATCATTCTGGGCTGATCATTTCTTTGCCACTCATGTTCAAAATATTGCACTGCAAGTACAAAATGACAAACCGATCTGTCAAAAAATGGTTAGATGGGATGAAATGGCAAGCCAAACTCTTCACCACCACCAGATATCATGTGGAAGCAAAAAAATTCAATTGTGCTTCTTCTTGGGAAGTGCCAATTAACTTTTGTGCTGAATATCTAGAATATTAGTATTCAACACAGTTCTTACCTTCTATATGTATTCCGTAAACTGGCTTTCTCATCTTTTGATCCCCCAAATTATCCAGCTTGTTGTAACCAGTCTGTAAATGGCAATCACCTGATTCTTTTATCTACTTAATCCGTTTGGATTGCTAGCCATACAGTCAAATCCATCAACTGGGAATTTTTAAGGTTTTAGTCTTTAGCTGCTTTTAGGGATATTGTTTTTTAAGTAATTAAGACATAATTACATGTACTTGTGGATGGTTGACAGTGGTGGGCTTTTTATTTTGGGCCTGGAATCCTATTTTCATAAGAATGCTGGCATGCATGCAACTCATTCTAACTATAGATAGTTTTTGCTAATGTTCAGCATGTGTTGGTACAAATATAGTGCTCTTTATACAACGAGATGCATATTCTGACCCACACACTCTCTCTCATGTGGTTTTACAGATTAAGAGATTTTAGAGAAAGCTGTTGCAAAGCCTTTACTATGGGATAGACATCTTGAATTTGTGAATAGTTGACTTTAATTGATTTTTGAGTAGCATGGCACTGAAATATTGTTTCATTGTCAGATTAGAGATGTAGAGAAAAGTTGTGAGAATTTTTTTTTTTGTCAAACTTTGAACTTAATTTACATCTTCTTGGAGACTATAATGTAAATAATCTTTTTGGTGTGTGTTAATCTTCTACAAATATTGTTTTTGTATATAGCTTGCAACTATGTGAATAAGGGGTCATATGTACTTATTATACATGAGGGTCTTTATTTAAAATTCTGCAAGTCTATCAGAAGAGGCAATCCTGGTCAAAGACCATAGTTTCTTTGTAGTCTCAAATTAAACTTATATTCTATGTATTTAAAGATCATGATAACCAGAGATTGTATTTTGGCTTTAAATGATAGATGCAATTTAAATTCATTGCCCAATATAAGAGCTTTCATACCCCCATTTTTTGGTGTTTCTTATCAGGACTTCTTTTCTAGTCACACTAGTTATAGAGAAACTATAAGGGGACTAATGGTCCTTATTCACATCTATCCACTTTAACATGTGTTGGGCAACACATGTCCAACAAGTGCATATTACATCCAATGGGCTAATTCACACGAAAATTCATTATACACTGCCTGTCCCCCTGGATTTAACTAAGCAAATAGGTACATGTCTAGGTTCAGCAACCATATGTGTTCCAAGAATAAGACAGCTGATAATCTAAATATACTGAATGACCAGGTTATTCCATCAATGGATTTTTTCTTTCCTGATGGCACCGGCATATTCCAAGATGACAATGCCAGAATTCATCGGGCTGAGTGGTTCAGGGAGCATGAGATATCAATTTTACACATGGATTGGCCACCACAGAGACCGTAACCCCATTGAGAATCTGTGGGATCTGCTGGAGAAGGCTTTGCGCTGGTCAGACTCTACCATCATCAATGCAAGATCTTTGTGAAAAATTAATGCAACACTAGATGGAAATAAATCATGTGACATTGCAGCAGCTTATCGAAACAATGCCACAGCAAATATGTTCCATAATTAAAGCTAAACACGGTCCATCGAAATAGTGTGTGAGTTTTTTTTGGCCAGGCAGTGTATGTCAAAGCACATAAAATGAATGGGTGTGGACAGGCGCTGCTGATGAATGACCCTATGGTCACAAATTTTATTCAAAGTTTGCTTTTGCTTTTCTTTGCCTTTGTTTTGCCACTAATGCTATAAAACCGCATCAGACAAATGCCTGTGCTTGGGTCACGGTCTAAATATTTGCAGATTTAAATTAATTTCATACTGATTTTTCTTTCAACCTGGCACACATGGGAAGGTCGAATACAACAGTAGCAAACATATTTAATCCTTTTTCTTTTAGATTATTGTGACTCATAAATCTTGCAGGAGCACAGTGCACAAAATACCAATAAGAGATTCATGTGGAGCAAAACCAAAATGAAAGTCTGTTGGGAGAACCTTCAGCTAGTTATGAAGCTTCCCTTAAGCCATGCTAAATCCTTCAGGGACAGCTGAGTAAGCTAGCATATGTGCTTCAAGACTTTACAGCTAACACAGCTACCAATTTGTGGGCTTTTTCCTCTTAATTTGTATTGGTTTCCATGTATATTCTTATTGTATTTCACATAAAAAAGATCTTTCTGCTGTTTAGTTTGCTATGACAAATAACAGCCTAGTAGTGTAATGAAGCATAATTTGGCTTCTCTTGCTTCTTCCGCAGCATTAGATAGGCACTTTCTATTTATGTTCCATAAATAAATAATACAATTAATGACGTTTTGTTTTTACTTTGCTGTGTAATGTATCAATGTTTAACTTATTTTTAACTTATAGAAATTGTAAAAAAAAATTTTTTTAAATGTTCAAAAAGTCTGCATGAAGTTAACTTTCCTGAGAGAAACATTAGAAGGTTCAATTGCTGTTAAATATTTTACGCCATCGGCTTGCATACTTCTGAGTCACTGATCTAGAACAAAGACCATATTTTTTGGTCTATAAGACGCATCGGACCATAAGACACACCCTGTTTTTAGAGCAGAAACAGAGGTAGGAACAGTACAGTACAGATGAGGGGTGTGGCTGAGACCATATCTCTTATCGGACACCTCGGGAAAGCTGTCGGGAAGCCAAGGAGTGACCACCCATGGCCATAGGGGTCACGCATTCGGACCTTAAGATGCAGGCACTATTTGCCCTTGATTTTAGGGGTGAAAAAGTGCATCCTATGGTCTGCAAAATAGGGTGTGTAGCTCAGGAATGATGAAATTACTAGTAACAATGTTTATTTCTAGCCATTGACTTTAGATATAATTGGGGGTCAGGATGACAACCAAGCTAGCATTTGCAAAATAAAAAGTCAGTGATGGCCATCTCCATGTGTAAACTCAACGCGGATGAAATGCATTGCCAGCCGGCTCCTTGCTCTAGAAGTAGTTATACTGTACTTTACACACTTTTATTAAAATGATACACACATTTTTAAAATGATATCTTCACTGAGCTATTTCTATTAAATCTATGCTGTTGATGGAGAAAAGGGAGAGGGAAATATAAATAAGACCCAAATGTATGTTAAAGATCACTATTTTTGGTTGTTCAATAGAAATTGGCAGGTGCCAACAACTTTACCATATTATTTGACTTGGTAAAAATAAACTTGTTTTGTAGCGTGCAGATTTTCGTTGTTGATGTGGCACTGTTTCTTTCTTGACACCAAGGCCAGATAGGAAGGGTTTCATTCTATGTTGCATTCAGCAGGTGGGTTTACACGTGTAGATTTTTTCGTTCAATCAATGAAGAACCAACTATTTGCTTGATTGAACAAAAATCTAGAACGACCAATTTGTTTGATGGATAAATTTTGTTCGACCTCAAACAAAATAAATATATAATATATAAATATCCTATCCTCATTACGAGGACTTAGGACCCATATGCTGGACGACCCTTGCAGGCTTTTGGTCCGGCCCCTATGTCACATTTAAAAACCCATTGTAGCCCACTAGTCAAAAAGTTTGCCCACCCCTGTGCTAGAGTCTTCCTTTATTTAAATTGAATACATGCTTGATATTGCAATGGCTAGATTTCCTTTTTTATATATATATATATTATAATTACTTGTATGCTGGCATTTGAGTTCCAGCTCTGCAGTTAGGAATGGAACAAAATATGGCCAGATTTATACTGAGGACGAAAAACATATTGATGGTGGAGAAGCATCACACAATCATTAAAATTGTATCTGCTGTTCTCTTATATCTCAGTCTCTTGTCCTCTCTAGCTGGCAGTCTTCTTGCGGTTAATTTGCTGCAGTAACATGCATCATCATTCGATGGTGCTATCGTAGATAATGGCTTGCAATGCTGAAAATGTATCTGTGGTCTTGGGAAGGGAGCATGGTTGTCATTAAGATCTCTGTCCCAAAGTCTCTCTGCGCCAGACAGAATAGAATATGTCACCACTGTGGTGCAATGTCATTAGAGGGGAGAAAAGTTTCAGATTTTGCTAATTACTGACATTTTTTTTATATTTTCATTTTTGAAATGTTTGTCTACTTGAGAGTGCAAAAGGTAAATCTAGGCCTGCTTAAAATTAAAGTGTAAAGAAGGCTACAGATGGCTCGATATTCGAGCCGTCCGATGTACCCTGCAGCAGCGTGATGACGTCATCACGCTGCTGTCAAATATCGGACAAGCCGGGGAAAGCAGAACTGCCTCTCCCTGGCTCCTCCTCCTCAGCCAAGCTTTGCCTGGAGACCCAGGCAAAGCATCGGACATCGCCGTATTAACGTTCATGTCCGATAAGGCTGTTTTTGAGCGGGGTTGATTTGTCCCGCTCGAAAACAGCGCAAGGGGCAGATTATATGGGTCAGATAGATGGCCGTGGGCGTGCACAGCGCTTGAAATGGCCATCGATTTGACCCATATCTCCAAGTCTGTTCCCTGCTTTAGGCAGTACACTAAGATCTTATAACCAGGGGTGCACATAAGTGGTACTCTGGTACTCAAAAGGGGCCAAAAATTTGCTATACGTACCTGCATTAGTGTTACAAAGCTCATATACAAAGCTCAACTTGGAGGCACTCCCTGTCTGGGCGGCCGAAGCTTAATGTTAAATGTATACAATTTATGTCACTTAGATAACCACAGGGAAACATGAGTAACTATAAAAGGTTGCAGTTAGGGGTGGGAAATTGGGAATGTAAATTACTAATCCCAAAAAATGTAAGGGAAAATTGACAGAGAAAAGCACTGTGTGACAGCTGGAATATGACTATGAAAGGATGACATTTGGACTGCAGGTAGTCTAAGGGATTAGTTACTAAGCCAGAACATTTCATGGTTGTACTACTGAGGTATGAGATCTGGGAGTTCAAACATGTTGTACTGTGAGAGTTACATTTGGCCCAAAGCCAGCTGGTGACCTGTGGATGGAGGCAGCTAATCGCAGGCTCAATCAGAAGCAGGGAGGTCCATCTGCAGAAGAATCCACAATGCAGAAAGCTGACACAGAGGACAGTGAGGAAGACCGCCCTACATATGGGGTGAGTACCAAACACCATCTCCTGGTACTCATCTGCGGAGCTCACTTAAAAAGTTATGTGCACCCCTGCTTATAATATTCTAGCAAACCATTATGGCTGCCATGAATGCAGCCTCTAGTCTTGCACAAATGCATAATATACTAAATGTATGTGGACAAAAAAATTATTGCCATTGTTACTGCTAAAAATTTTCTTTCTAATCCTCCTGGTGGATATTGAAATTACAAATAAACAAATTAATTTAGGAAATACATATAATGGTTTTTAGGGAAGAAAGTAGAGTCCCGGAGAAGCAAACTTCAGACCTAAATGAATGAATATGTATAAGCATGCTCTAGTTTTTTTTTTATCATGTTGATCTGAGTCTCTTTTGGGTTGAAAATTAAAAGCAAATATATCTCATAAAGAACATGCTCATTCACTGGAACTTTCTTTTATGGTATATGCTTGAAGTGAAAATTAATTAGAAGGATTATACAAATTGATTGAGATAGTTGGTGCTTAGCAATGGGTAAGCTGACCTATATCTAATTGATTTCTCACAGGACTTTGTTAGGGGAAATGGATACAGTCATGACATATTGCTGCATTCTTCTGTTGTGCTTATATCTGAGTGGTATACAGGGGTGCTAGATAATTATCTCCAGCCCCAAAGGGAAGATATTGCCAACACCCTACTATTATTATTTATTATGCTAATATTTCAGTACCAAAACCTATAAATAATTTAGTTACAAAGCCATTTTATCTGGACTATGTTAGGTTGATATATTATCCACCAAAGGAAAGCATTGTAGTTCTTAATACGTTTAGTTTGAATATATACCCTTTATATGTTTTTTGTTTATTTTATTAGTTTGGCTTTATTCAAATGTAAAGTGGTTAAGTATGTGTGATTCTCTTTTCAATAGGAAAGTCCAACACCACTTCAAGCCTTGTGGAAGCTTGTAAATAACTAATCTAGGTAGTCCATTCTTTGTAATGAGATGTAATGAGAAAGAAAGAAGTGGGTTCCTCCTTCAGCTGGAAAGGTGACCTTAATAAATTATTCCTAAAGAGTAGGGGTTGATCATTAAACAAGTTCCAGTATTTTTCGAACCATCAGACGCACATTTTCACCCCCAAAATTGGGGGGGAAAAGTGCCTGCCTCTTATGGTCTGAATGCGCGTCCCCCTCGGCCCCTCGGCCTTGGGTGGTTGCGCCTTGGCTTCCCGCCAGCTCTCCCGGCACAGCTGGAGGAGCTGTCAGTTGAGAGATGCCGGCCAGTGTCCAGCTCTCCCATCTGTACTGTATAATTACCTATGCCAGCAAATCTCTGAGCCCTGCTGGCATAAGCAATGAAGAGAGGCATAGATGAACTGCCATCTATCCCTCTCTCCCTCTGTGGAAACTGCAATCACTCTGCAGCTCCCATGGACACAGGAACAGCCAGCCGGAGAGGAGTAGATTGTGTAGCTGTCTGCCCCCCTCCTCCTCCCGATCAGTGTGGAGAATGACATTGTGCTGAGTGTACTGCTGCTAGTGACACCTACTGGCTGAATTTGAACAGTTCTATTGAATTGAATACTGAATATTGAATTCATTGCATTAACCCAATTGATGTAAATAAAATGTAATAATGTGGACCTTTTTATACGCATCAAGCCGTTTTTGAATTTATTTTATGTTTTCTTCATTGTGTTAGTTTTCTAAAGTGTCTGATATACAAACTTATTCAGAAAAAAAGCACACCGCTATGATGGAGAGCCTGCAACGGTTAATGGCGGATCCTGATAAAAAGCCGGACTGCATTATACGGGCCTAATTATCTCCCCAGAGCTCGGTGGCCTCTGCTGCACACCGGCCTATTTCCCTCTTAATGGCACATCCACTGCCCTGCATTATTTCCCCGTCTGTCTCAGACCTGTGGGAGTGCTTTGTCACCAGCTCTCTCAAGCAGTTCTCTTTTTCTATTTGCAATAAGAGAGGAAAAAAACACAGCTTGCTGAAATAAAATTAGAATGGGAAAAGATAATATTTAGATAGGCAAATTGAGATACAAGTTTGCATATGTGGTACATGCAACTTCTACATGTGTCGTATCTATGCTTTTCTATGTTTCCAACATATAAACTTGTTAATTTTAGTGTTGCTTTCAGTATTATTATTTTATGTAAAGAATTAATAGGTCTTCACTATAAGTAAGGTTGAATGGCGGGGTCTGGAACATCTTCCCTTACTTTCTGTGCAAGGAACTGACAAAACTTGTATGGGGACATCAAGCACAGAAGGCATTGAAGAGTGCTTAAAGTAGTATTTGCTTTCTCTTTGTGAGCAGACTCAGATTAAGCATGTTCTTGTGACATGTTTTTAGTCATTAGCAGTGACCCGTGTGCGAGATTCTCTGTTTTGCAGGGTCATAGTTGTTGGCCTTGGTTGACCTCTAGCAACTAGGCTTTCTGATAGTCTATCATAGAATGAGGTCTCTTCACAAAGGAAATGTAGAGCATTCTGGGTGCCTGCACCATTGAAACCATGCTTACAAATTTGAGTCTACAGTAATGGAAAGCTCGGAGTAAAGCATCCGCCGGTCCTCTAAATATGTTTTGTTTTATCAAAGTCTCTAAACGTATGCACCCCTAACAATCAATTAGAGAGGGACATTTTCACAAAACTTTGCCTAGCTGACTTTGTGAGTAAATTGCAAAGCCAATGAACATGGTATCTTCGCCAAAAATGTTAAGGATTTAGAGAAGGGTTGTTAGAACATTAAAAAAATATATTCCACATATCCTAGAACAGTGGTGAGCAACTGAGTTTATATGGAGGGCCACAAGTGCGGCCCTCAGCATCACTAAAGGGCCGCACATAACATCGATTCAAACCCTCCCACCGTATCTCAGCAGGCGGTGGACCAGATCCAGACAAGCAGTCAAAACCCAACAGCACCCCCCCCCCCCCCCCGTCTCTGGGTGCAGAGCTCATATGTAGACCTGATTTCCCCGATCAACATTGTGAGTTGCTTTGCCCTATGCATTAAAAGTTAGGTTTTAGGGGCTGCATGTGGAGGACAAAGGGGGGCCGCCGAATAACGGCCAAAGGCCGCCAGACAGCAGTTTGGGCATCTAGGTCCTAGAACGTATAGCTTTATGCATAAATTAAATTTAACTTCACTTTGAACCTAATTTATGATAAAACTACACATGCTAGAGCAATACATATATTTTTCCCACAACCCTTCTCTACATTCAAATCAGTTAGCCAAAATTACATGACACATGAATTCTACAACATTAATGAGTATTTTACACTTCCCAAACATTACACAGTTTACTTCTAGCACTAATGTGATTTACTAAAGCTATGTTATACATACTTACTATTATTCTGTCATGTACCTGTCTTGGCTTGTGCTGGAATACTCTGTCAGTAATGTACAGGCCCTTGTCAGATGTGCTGAAAGAAGAAACCCTGTCTAGTGCAAATTATCTTATTCTTCCAAAGTACACCATTAGTTGTTACGAATTGCAACATTAACATCCAAATTACTGTCTTAGGCCCCCCCGTACACCTTACAATCTTACTATACAATTTTGTTCTACCAAAACCTTGTAATATTGTAATAACGTTTCTTAACCTTCCAATCACTATGTTCTATAAGGAAGGCCACTATACTACATGGTAGTTGGTAGATCTAATTGAAATTGTATGGATTAATTAAAATTTCTGCATCTCATAAAGTATTTTCAGTAGCAGTTAGCCTTATTACCCTAGGCTTGTTTAGAAAAGTTTAAGATGTTTTGAAAGCTTCCAGCTGAAGTGGCTTGGATAGGCTATAAAACAACTTCATTGTTACTAAATAAGTCCAGGTGGTGACTTACTACTGTTAGCCAATGCATTATCTGTTTTTGTGCTATATTGCCTCCTAATTCCCCATCCATCTCATCATTGCTCTAGTATTATAACACACATTTGCATGTTGCTTTTGCATTATCATTTTTGATAAATGATGTGTTGCCATCTACCTATACATGTTTCACTTTTGTCTATAAGGCCAAAACTCAACTACAAAAAAGACACAGGATCAGCACTGCCAATTCAAAGTAATGGGGCTATGATGTGCCGGTACACACGGTTTACCACATTTTTATTTACACATTGTGGTGCCATCACATGTCTGATGAAAATCAATGGACCTGTCCCATTGACATTCACACAGCCGTGTATTGCTCGCATGTTTGACTATTTGTTTTCAAAGTGCTGTAAACTGAAGACACAAGGAGGTCAAGTGCCCCTTGGTGTCTAATAGTGAAGTTCCAGCCTTAAGGTGCCCATATACCTGACGATAGCTGCTTGATGGATGGACGTTTCGAGTGCTGACGTCACACGGATAGCACTCGCACCCATCTATCTAGCGTCCATCTGATGCGGCCACCCTAGTCTCCGAGCGGGATCAATCAATTAGGCTCGAAGACAGGGTTAAGCTAGGCACACATGGGTAGATTTGTAAAAAGATTTGAGTGCAATCAATCAACATGCGGGGTCACGGTGATTGATAGTACTCTAATCTGCTTACAATCCTACCTATGTGTGCTTTCCTTGGAGCGGGTTCAATAGAGCCCGCTCGAAGGAACTCGATTGAACGGGGTTCTAACATGTTAGAAAACCCCGTTCAATCTCTATTACTTTGCATGAAGAAGAATCTTTACGCAAAGTATAGGAACAGCTGTGCTTGCATATATATAAATGTGTGTGTATGTATGAATGTATATTATTATAATTTGTCTATCTTTTTATGCAATTATATTTATTTAGGGTATTATAGCTATGCCCTCTAAATGTGTAGAGTTTTCTTCAAACAATTATATATTTACATGACTGTAGAACATCAAAAAAAGCAAGAGCATTTTTTAGTGGTAAACAAACAAACTCTCTTTCCTCTCTGAATTTTCATCTAGAGGATTACGGAAGAACAATATGTGTTTTGTGAGGCTGCCAAAGCATCTTGGTCTGTTTTGCTCTGGTCCCGTAGATAGAAATGGCTATAAATATCTTTGACTCAATTTCTGGCCAAAAAAATGCAAATGTCTGCAAATATGGTCTGTTCTGCCATATAATGTAACACTATAACTATTAAATATTTCACATTTGGAACTTACATGACAGCATGTGAAGGAGGTCCCTACAGTAGGACTGTTCTGTCTTTTTTTCCTTGTTAAGAGTGCGCCCCTTCCAATGCCTGACGTCGTGCCTAGGCAGCCAAAGTGGTGTCTGGGACATCTCTCCCAGGCAGGAACTTGTCAGCAGCCGATTCCCCCCTTCACAATCCCCCTCACACCCCCCCCCCCCCCCCCCCCCCCCCCTCACGGAGCTCTGTAGCTTCGACAGAGAAGAGACAGGAGGGGGTGCTGGAGTGGAGGGGGGGGGGCCAGTGAGGCCGGAAGTAGCTTCACGTCTCCACTAGCCAAGATGCCAGCATGAGAACTGCAAGTAGAGTAGGTGAGTATGCTGTGGGGGTTTTTTGTGTAGCAGTTTTCGAGGATCTGAACTGGTGAGTATTGAATGTGTGTTTTTTTCATTTGAGTTTAAAACCGCTTTAAATGTAAGATTGTGCATTGTAAAATACACCTAAAGCTCTATTATTTAACTTTTTAACCAGTTGGCATTTCAATGTCCATTGTACTTTTATGGACTCAATATTTAAAAAAAAAAATCAACTTTAATGAACATACAATTTCTAACATAAGGGCATGATTGAGAAGTTTGCTGAAGTGGAACTTAAGAGATCTGTACAGTTTTGTAAAGTCTGTACAGAAGAAAACGCCCTTCACAACAGTTGGCAAAAAACTCTCCTGTAGGTGTTTATGTGTCAAATTAAACAATCCAGAGAAGACTTCACCAGAGTGAATACAGAGGGTTCACCACAAGATATAAACCATTGGTGAGCCTCAAAAACAGGAAGGCCAGATTAGAGTTTGCCAAATGCCATCTAAAAAAGCCTTCACAGTTCTGAAACAACATCCTATGGACGAGATGAGACCAAGATCAACTTGTACCAGAGTGATGGGAAAAGAAGAGTATGGAGAAGGAAAGGAACTACTTATGATCCTAAGCATACCACCTCATCAGTGAAGCATGGTGGTGGTAGTGACATGTATGAATGTCAATTGAACTGGTTCCCTTGTATTTATTGATGATGTGACTGCTGACAAAAGCAGCAGTATGAATTCTGAAGTGTTTTGGGAAATATTATCTGCTCATATTCAGCCAAATGCTTCAGAACTCATTGGATGGCGCTCCACAGTGCAGATAGTCAATGAGCCAAAGCATACTGCAAAAGCAACCAAAGCGTTTTGTAAGGGAAAAAAGTGGAATGTTATGCAATGGCCAAGTCAATGACCTGACTAGGAATCCCATTAATCACGCATTTTACTTGCTGAAGACAAAACTGAAGGGAAAATGCCACAGGAACAAGCAGGAACTGAAGACTGGCCTGGCAGAGCATTACCAGGGATGAAACCCAGCATCTAGTGATGTCTTACCGTTCCAGACTTCAGGCTGTAATTGGCTGCAAAGGATTTGCAACCAAGTATTTAAAAAGGGAAGGTTTGATTTATGATAATTTTTCAGTCCCATTACTTTTGGTTCCTTTACAAGAGCGAGGGACATTGTTGTAATTCCTGAACCTTTTACCTGATTTGGGTGCAAATACCCTCTGATTGAAGCCAACAGTCTGTAGTTATGTTTGTTTCATTCCAAATCCATTGTGGTGGTGTACACATACCACTAAAACATAATTTAAAAATGATCTTCATTATAACATATGACCTCCATACATATACTTTTAACAACATAATATAAAATGATATACCAAAATACATACAATAAACTCACAAATAAATAAAAAAATGCCTATACCAATCATTCTATTACCCTAATCAACCAGATGCTGGGTGGTCACAAAGTCTGGCCCTGTGGTCTCCTAAAGCTCAACACGTTTCGCCCCTTGTTTTTTCCGGGGCTTCTTCAGGAGCAACAGTCTATGGACAAATTACTGCAAAAAATAACAGTATATAATCACCAATCATGATACATATGCTATCCAAAACATCATCCTTACATATTCCACTTTATTCCTAAGTGGCAGTATTGTTCAGGAGCTACATGAGACCACCCCTAATATGACCCAGGATGTATTAACAAGTACCTACCTCATAGTGTAGGCATTCAGATAAAAACTCCACCTTAAAAAAAACGAGGTATTTAGTTGCCCCTGTAGATTTGCTTCATGGGTGGGAGTCCTGGGAGAAGTGCCCAGAGTCCAGATACAATTCAGGATGTTACTTTTAACAATCGTTAATTCTTGATTCTTAGTGTTTGCTTTAGTGCTTCCTCTTTTGGCAGATGCTTAATCTCAGTATGCCTGCTTGGAGAATATGCTTTATTTTCACTCTATCCTTCCATGAGACCTAACCTATTAAGCCTACTTTCATTATTTATTGCGATATCATGGAAGTACATTGGTCAATATATACAGCTTATATTGCACCTGTACAACACTCCTGTTTTTGGTCATAAAATGTAAATATTGCACAATTGGTTTGCTGGACCCAGAACCAAATTGCGTTTTTGTAGTTGGTATAAGTTATTTTCTATACATACTGCAGTATTCCTCGGCACCAAAATAGGGACACCATGTGTTAACAGAGTTTTTAAATGTTTTGGATATATGCAAAACACCTGCAAGGGATGAATGATTGCCTACTTGGTTTATCCTAACAAAAAAATATATTGTAAATGTAGCTTAGCTAAGCACATCTTTTCAATTTTGGAAGGCCTAGTGTTTCTAGTAAGACACAATAGAATTATTGTGGGGGGGTTTTTTTTCATGTGATCTTAAAAGAAAATATTTTTGTTACAATCTTCTTTTACAGCGAGGTCCTTCACAATCATTGCTTTGTGACACTCCTGTCAAATGTCATTAGCAAAACTGTCATATCAGCAGATCCACTGTGGCCCTCAAGCCCACAAATAGCCAAGACATTGTATCACCACTTCATCCATCTGACAGAACAGCACAAAGCGATCTATTGTGCCCCTGTCATTTTCCCAGAAAGCACATTAAACAGGGTTCAGTGAGTCCTGCAAATTGAAGTTATGTATTTCATCGGAGCAGCCACATCTTCAAGAAGAATGGGATTTGCTCTCATTAACTTTCCAAGCCGATAAAGATAGAACAGACAGATCACATACCCAGAGGCACAAAATATGGTATGTAAAAAGTGTGTTTTACAGTTCTCTAGAGGAGCTGGATGGTCGGTGCTGGTTTCCATTTGGTTAAATGGACTGAAAATGTCCACAGATCAGTCATGTGTCTCTTAATCAGATTACGTTAAGTAAATCGGCACCCTTGTTGTGCACTTTCAGGACATTTTTTCTACTATAAAGACTTTTTCTGATAGCTGTTGTTTGCAAACCAAAACTATTGATATCAAGGTCATGTTGTGAATGGGGAAAAAATGTCAGCATGGTCATGATACATGCTGCTGTGAATTTCTGTAGACTCTTTAGACCTCTCCTGCTGTTTCTAAAACTCTGAGTGCTCTGGATGGAGGTTTATCTTTATTATGGTGGTTCACTCCTTAAATCTCAAGAGCAAACCCCAACCTTGTCATAGTCATATTCTCTACACCACTGCTGCAGTTTTCTGGTGGAACCTTTTAGCTGACCTTCTCAAAGGATGTCTTTTATTTCTTACTGATTCTTGAATCTTGAAGCTTGAGGGGTTAGCGTTAACACTAATGCCCACACAAAACACCACATAACCGCAATGCACTGCATTATGTCTATTAGGTATTGAAGACACATGCATTAAACAACAAACACAAGTATGAATGGTCCTTTGGAAACTTGTTGTACCATGCAGTAATATTACCACTCTGCGTTGCTGTAACAGCCTTGCAGAGCAGCTAGATTGAAAGGCCCTTAGAGAAATCCCCAAAGTTAGCTTTTTGCTAATGACTTGGTCATCAAAGGGGATCACCTAACCTCCAAATGTTCTAGCTTTTATAAGGTATTGTGGGTTACTGTTGGATATATTCTGTGCTTATTATGAAACTATGAGTAAAATGATGAGAACAACATGTAAAAGAGTTTGTTTCGTAAGGATCGACCTTTTATTTCAAGAACCAAAAGTTGTTGCTTAACCGCCCTGGCTGTCGGGACGGCGCCATCTCATCCATCGCTGCTACTGCTACTATAGCAATGGACGAGATGGTGCCAGTACACATCGGGGCTCCGGCAGTGCATACTTACTGTTTTGCGGTGTCCCCAATGCGACATGTCTCCTTGGATCCTCCGTCTCGGGGGCAGGGGGCGGCGGGAGATTTGAAACGTAAATTTCATGAAAGCAGTTTTTTTATGAAGAAAACTGCTTTCAATGTGCACCTATGTAATAAACATCGCCCAAATAATGGCTCTCTGGTGCCCCAGATGTGCCCATTTGCAGTTACCACATATTTGTAAACTTCCCAATTACATATAAGGAATTCAATACAGGAATAGATATATCATGCCCACTGGGTAGGTAGGCCCAGTCAATTAATACACAGATTCATGAGGTAATGTCTTATTTGATTGACAACAACAAATGGACTGCTACATTTCACAACATAGCTACTTTTGATAGGATTTATATTCATATATATCCATATATATATCCATACATTTATAGACCAATGTATAGACAGATAACATATATATTCATATACCTTCTAAAAGATGGAAAACAATGATTTTTGAGACTTAATATATTTCTAACAAACTAATATTGTATTGGGGTGAAAAGAGAACATATCAATATCTATTGTAGGTGGACTGTAGTTCTGTAAATGTACCCTACTCTAGAACTGAGTTATATTTTAAGGGCTAAATCATGGACTAGCTGTTGCTTTGCTGTATTTCCAAGTGTCTGGTGGTCTAGTTAAGGGAATTTTAGCGTGACAGCAAGTTATTTGTTTCTCTTCTAGGTATGTTATAGCATTTCAGTTTTCCTGTTTTTCTCTTCTTGTTCATCTTTAACACAAATGCAGTATTTTTCATTACACTCGCTGAGCCATTTTCTTTTTTTCTAAATGCTTTAAAGTATTTTAATGTAAGCCACTGTCTAAATCAAGAGATGTTTTTTGTGATATTGGGTATGTATGTACAATATATCTTTCATTTTTCAAAGAATTCAGCATTCAAGAGCTGCCATTTTTGTTTGATGTCTACAAACAAATTTAAATCCTCGGGTATATTTATGTCCTTTTTTTGCTGGATAAATAAAACCACCTACAGGAGCCAATTACATTGATAAGTCGCTTCCATTTGGTTGTTCTTGTAATATTGCTCTGTTCCATTTCCAAATGAAAGGCCTTTAATAACTTGGAGAATCTCTTGAGGTGAAGTGTTCTGTGTCATCGTGTGCACTGTTGTTGCAAATGGCATAACTTCTTCCATATAGCTATATGGTTTCCAACCGTAATGTTCAAAGCCCTTTTTTGAAGACTTTTGTTATTGTCATGGGAGCCATCTTTAGAGTCTTAAGATCCAAACAGTTGTTTCATCTTTTTGCTGTATTAAGCTCTTTCTACATAAAGCTATTTATTTTTCAAATAGTACAACATGTCAGCTCAAATGAATACAAATGACACTCCAGCTCTTAATGTTAGAAGCACACTTTCCTCTGGAGCCTTATCTGTCTTATTGAGTTTTAAAGATCTTTGCTGTTGGATTATGTTTGGTAATATAAACCTTACATAGATTGTGGAAAAAGGTCTCATTGCAATAATGGCACACATTTGGTTCTATATTTTATTGGAACTTTTTGGCTCTGGTTAATGTTTGATTATTAGAGAATTCTGTTTAATCAGGTATTTGTTCACCATGGGTTATTCAGCTTTGTTCCCACAATTGGCCTCCTGAGATGACCTTTTATGGTCCATTTACAGCCCAGTTTATTACACCCTTTCCTAACCTTTTTAGAATGCAGGAATACCTTAAAAAATGTTTTGGTCTTGGCAAACACTGGCCATAATTACTAACTGGCAATAATTACTAACTGTACACCTCACAGTACATCTATAATTTCAGTGGGTAGGTTTGCAACACTTAATAGAATTGATATATCATCATCATCCACAGACATTGATTGATACATCAGGATGGATCTTTCAACATTCATTCTGCCCAAATGTTGTTGGCTGCCGCTAACTCATCCTCCCCCTATATGAAAAGTCAGCAGTTGTCATGGTTGGTCATTTAGCGATTCACCTTTAAGGGTCTGCTGTGCAAAATGTAATGTAATAAGTTTATATAGCATTATTTTTAATAATATTAGAAAGCTCCTTATATTTCTGTCAGGGTCTTCAACAATTTACATCTTAATAAATAAATACGATTGTGGTAACTGCAGGAAATTTGCCTAGCATTGTGAAAATAAAACCTTTTTTTCACATGTGGATCTTTGATCTGTACCTGTGCTAGAAAAGTCTTGTTAATTTGTCCAAAATCTTGTTGCTGATGAGTGACTTGTTTCTTCCGCCAGGGAAGCCAAACCTTGAAAAGGTTAATAACTATCATCTCCTAACAATCCTAACAATGATGTCTCTGTCTGAATTTGGCACACAAGTTAGCTTAAATGAATCACCTTGCCTTGTCATCATGCTTAATATGCTTTGTTTTTGGGTGGAACAGACTTTGTAACAATACTGGATGGGTTGCCGGTATATTATAGTTAACCACCAGTAATGACTCGCTTTGTGCAGTATTTGTTTTCAATATAAACTTATTTATCCACTTACTGGTGCCTCTATATTTATTGCCCATTTATTTATTTTGCCTATAGCCAATTTTTATCACGTGTAAGAATTTGCATTGTCATTTTATATATTGTTTGCTGTGTCCTTTTGGTAGAACTGATGAAATATGGCAAAGCCCTCTATGAAATTAAAAAAATATAAAATATATGGTATCCCCTAGCGATTTAAGTTAGGTTTACTATTCGTAATTTAAACGTAGCATTTTGGTGTCAATAACCAGAGCATTTAAAAATAGCCCAATTATATTATATGGACAATCCTATTTCCTATCCTATATCCTAATATGACTTCTATGTATGATCATTTAGCAAATACTGCGTTTTTCCTAGATTGGGCCAAAACATTCCATAACAAATTGGTTTCTCAGTATGCCTTTCAAATCTTGATTCACGACCACCATCAAAAGACTCGGCAATGATTCAGCTATCAGGAAGTTTGTCAAATGTTAACTTGCTTAACATTACCTGACAAACGGAGCCCATTGGGAGTCTTGTGTTCCAGAAATAGGTCCATATACAAAGCTTGAGCCGAGATATATTCAGCGCAAGAGAGTTGAAGCTTTGTATTCTACAATAGGAAGATTCTGCATTATATCTCTAAAAAGGGAAGCAAGGTAACATCGCATTAAAAGAAAAACTGAATAACCTTGCTGTCCTGCTGTCTTGTGCTTATGTGGAGATGGCCTGGCATTTTATATTATTCTATACCACTGATTTATTTAAGGCTTTAGGTCAGTGTAACACCTCATCTGCTTTTGTAAATTTTGTAACTTTAAAGAGTTGAGTGGTAGTTAATTTTAAATGAATCCCTTTCTTGTTGCTGGGTCATGGTGATGTATCCATGTTCATGTTGTCCTGGGTGAATAAAAAATGTGTGAATGTGTCCTGTATAATGAATGCCATTTATTTGATAACATGTAGTCCTGGAGTAAAGCGCAATACAGTGGCCTCTTGACCTACTAACTTAATTCATTCCCTAGAGTTGGCTGTAAGTCGAGATGTTAGTCAGAACTTTTTTCCCCATATGAAGTAATGAAAATACCCATAATGTGTTCCGAACCTCCCAAAGCACCAATTGCCTTTTTTATTAAAAGAAAATGTATAATCTGTGAAATGGACCTGAAACACCTATATTTATCTATTGTTTTCACCAAAATGTATGATACGTCTGGCCTGCCAGAGAAAAGAAATTATAATCACCATCCAAGTTCTTTGGTTTTTAAGAAGAGAGGATAAAATGGAGGGTTGGTTCCATAAGAACATTAGGAATCTGGTTCTCTGGTGTTCTTTTGTTCTTTGGAGGATGTTTTGGATATTGCTGACCTTGTATGTGCATGTGGTTTGTATAAAAGCATAACATACATTCCACGCACAGATTTCTTAGCACAACAATGTTTGTTTAACCTAGATATTATCCAAATATAGGATCTAAAAGGGCTGAAAACAATTAAACAAATATGCATGGAAAAGATAACAAAACATTTCTCATATAGTTACCGAAGCTTTCTAAGACAAAGAGTGAATAAAATGTGGATCTGCTAATTGTGCTCTCCCACAGAGGAAATAATTATGGATTCATGCGGTGAACAATGTTACATGGATAAACTCTAACTAGATACTTAGAAAAGTGCATAGAAGAGAAAATCAGGACTGGACTGGTGGTTTTGTAAACCAGAAATTATTGTTGGTTTATGTAGACAATATTTTCTAATCTTGGAAATAAATGTAATGGTACATTTAGGTGTACTCACAGTTTCCAGTATTATTTTTCTTGTGTGGTTTTATAATCATAGTTGCCTCAATTTCTGTTGGATTTAAGATGACATTTTTCATGTATGTGATTTTTTTTTCCAGCCCCATACGGAATACACTGGGTTTCCCTGTTTTGTGTACGGTTTTCTTTTCTTTTTAATATTTTTTATTCTAAGTACGTAACACATTCCGTCATGTAAAGTGCACTCAAAAAAATTATCTGTTGGATTTAATTAATTTTTTTTTGTCAACAGGTTCCACCTAACTTTTATATGTTGAATTTAAGTAACATGGTCTATTTCAGTTAACTTAAGTTATTTACCTTAAGCTAATGCAATCTTGTTGAATCAAGTTGACAATTTATTTTTTTTCCATTTTAAACTACATACTTAATTAAGTTCAATTGTCTTAAAATTAATATGTAAGTGTTTGTTTTAAGCTACATACTTAATTAAGTTCAATTGTCCTAAAATCTATATTTTACATTTAACTAAAATAACTTTGTAGTTTTTTGTGGATTACTTTATCCAATGCAGTTGAAATGCTAGCACAGCAGGGTTCAAAACAAAACTCTGATTGCTTTATATCCAAATCACGATTTCTCTCTGAGAAATGCACGACCCTTTTATCAGACACAAGGTCTTGTTTCACATGATGAAGGGGTCCTATGTGGCTCAAAATTTTATGATTTTGATCTGAGGCTTGTGTCAACCACCAGGAAAGCCGGCAGCGGGGAGAGCCTATGCCTCCCTGGAAAGCTGCAGTGATTGTCTTTATCGCTGCAGCATTTCCAGGGTTTCGGCACTGCCCCAATCGCGTCACCGTGACATGGAAGGGGGCGTGCGGGGAGCGGTGCCATAGACATCCATGTTAATGGAGGAGCGTCGGCTTTCTCTCTCACGCAGCTGGTGTCAATAATAACACCAGCTGTGTGAAGAGCTCCGGACTGAAGCCGGAAATGACAGGCAGTGTACTGTGTACACTGCCTCGATTGCCCGTATTTACAATGGCGCGATACGGGCAGTGCGCTAGGGAGGTTAAAGGCATGCATACCATACTATTCAATGAACACAACATTTTTTTTTAATTCTTTATTTATTTTTAAATAACAAACAGTATAAAACTGGGAGAAAGAATAAAAGCCAACATCTTGGTAAGGATCTGTAGCATTGGCTCTTTCAGATACGATGACATACATTCCTAGGGTGGTGCTGTGCATCGAGTTTAGAGCTTGTTCATGTTCAGCATCCTAAAAAACTCAAATACAAAAAAAGAACTTGATCAGATCAGGAAAAAAGAAGGAATTGGTTTTAGAAAAATGTATAACAGGCTGAAAAAAATTACCATGTGCTCCTTCACGAGGTTGAATGGCTCTTCATTTAAATAAGCAATGAGGGCTTTTAAGATGCATTCACGTTTTTTGTCGATGGTGACATTCTGAAACATGAACAATGAAACTATTATTAGCAGTTTGCTTTTTCACTCACAAAATTATATCTACAAGGGTCAAGTCTGTCAGTCCTGGAAACTAGAATAAGAAAATGAAAGGGTTTAAAAAATTGCATGAAGAACTATAACGCCCAGTTTACACAATAATCGGCCCCAAGGCCACCCTTAGCCTTTTTTACCTGATCCAAAAAAATAATCAAGTAATCGATTTTCAAAATAATTGTTAGTTGTAGGCTTAACAGCTACACAATTATTTTTTAATGCCTTAAGCCTGCCATAGACACCTCGATCTATGGCAGACCTTTAGCAGACTGATTACAGACGCTGGGAGCAGTCTGCTAAATGTCGGACAGGAATCCTGTGTGTTCCACTGACACACAGGATTCCTGTCAGACTGAAGCCAATTACCTCGGAGGGGGAGGAGACTCCCCCTCTGAGATAACAGCGTTAACAGCCTGCAGCTGTCAGTTGTACAGAAAAAGAACCAGCATGTCGGATCCGTGTGCGATCCGACTTGCCGGCTTTTTTTCTACATAATTCAAGGTGGGCTCCCACATAGTTGCGGCAGACTAACCTTGATGTGATCGGCAGGAGCGCGCACGCAGGTTGGTCTGCTACAACTATGGCCGGGAGTCTGCCCGTCTATGGGGGGCTTTAGTTGTTCTAATTGCAGATACATAAATGTCACTTATGACACCGACAGTCACTTTTATTAGTGGCTGATCAGCGTCAAAACAGTCGCTGATCAGCATCAATGCTTTTATAGTATCTGCCTGTGATCAATACCCTGATTGCAGTCAGATATATAATAGTATATTGTCGCCATGGCTTAGTGACCCCTAAAAAGCGCAGTGTTTGCAACATCAAGCCTGATCGCCACTCGCACATGCTTTTGCCCACCATCCTATCCCACCACAGTGTCAGATTTTTTTTCTTCTGATTACTGAGAAAACATGGCACACTAACCTCAGCGTCATAAAAAATCAGGATTGATCTTCGCTTTAGCTTGCTGGTTTTTTTTCAGCTACATTTGTAGCTTGCCAGGTGCTCTTTGTCTGAAAGTCTCAGAGGAATATCCCTACATTTAGATTCTGCTACTTCTAGTGGTTAATGCAACACCCATCTCAGAGCACCCCCTGACACATCTCAGAAACCCTTCCCTTCCCCTATACATACATTTCACAGCAACCTCTCTCCATCAATGACCCACACACAAGCAAATGCACATCCCCTGAGAATTTTTACCCGAGGGACAAAGTCCTATTCTCTCTGCAGCCAACACAAGTTATGCAGCAGTGGAGTTCACTGCTTCACTTGAAGAGATTTCAGTTTCATATTCTGCAAGGGGGCAATTGCAAGTGTGACTTCTTCCCTCTCATTTTCTTTGGAGTTTTTGGCATCAAATAAAAATGTTTAGGACCTTTATTTAAAGCAATTATTGATAGAGATACTATGGATTAGATTACTTCATTTGCACAGTAAAGCCTGTTTACCCTTTAATGGGAATTGAATAAAAGTAATTTGTCTTTTTATGGAAATTTGAATTTTAGAAGTGAGAAAGTATTACATTTTATATAGTAACAAAACAAAAGGAGTGTATAGTGACTAATAATAATAATATTAATAATATAAAAATAGCACACATGTAAGCTTGAAATAATGTGGCCTGTAATCTATCAATAACCACCTCTAATCTTTACACAATCTCAATAAAAGTGCAGTAAGTAAGCAATAACTAAAATAACTCACCTGTGTCTCCACATAAAGAAAAAACTGTACTTTTCTCAGTTTGCAGCATGCAGAAGACTTGTCTGGTCAGAAGATTTGTCTGGACAAGATGGCTTCTTCAAAAGTGTGCTGAGCATGTGCAGATATAGCTCCACCTACTGATAAGTGCATTGTTGTTGAATCAACACAACTTCATTTAATTAATTTAACTTAACGGAGTTGTGTTAATCCGAAAATATACTTTTTGTAATTTTGTCAAACTAACTGTTTTAATTTTAATGCACAAACATAAGTGGATTATTTAATTCAAATGTACTTACATACTTTGAACCAACAATAGCAAGATTTCATTTTTTTGAGTGTGTTATGGGCAAATTTTGCCAGGCATTTGATTTATGAATAGAAAATATTGTTGATATCCCTAGGATACTTTCGTCTATACTAGAGACTAGTTCAATATTTCTGCTCAATCGGCTTACGATTGATTTCGATCATACTAAAATCATTTCCCATACACCTGGTACGATCGACTAAAAGTGATCAAAATCTACCATAAAATCAATCGACAAGTGATTGAAGATGTTTGTAAATTTCAGTGGATCCTATAATTATCTGATGTTTTTTCTGGTTGTTTTAATAGATTTGTATGCAATCATACTATGGCGCATGTGCACCATAGTATGACCATGGAATTGATCATGTTTAAATCAGTTGTGTGGTGGTACTATTGATCATTGTTAGACTGGCCATCGATATTTAAATCACACAAAACAATCGAATGTCGGTTGTGCAAAAGTCAAACCGTTTGTGGCCAGTTTACCATTCCTGTTGGTAATCCCTGGTGTGGTTTGGCTAGATTTCCATTACCAAAGCAGTCCCCCTGAGCACACTCAGGATTACTTATCTAATCCAGATAAGCTGGCGTTCTCCAGCCAGCTCCTTCATCCCGGATGCATGTCCCTAGCATCCGTCATGAAGGTGTGGATGTGAGGTTGGCCAGAGTATCACAGTATTCACCAGTAATGGCTGCCTATAGACACCCCCCCCCCCCCCCCCCCCCCCCCCCCCGCCTGGCATAGGTATCCCAAGTCCTTGCATCCATAACATCATTGATGACACTGGTGGGTGCAGGGAAGGCTTGAGTGAATTGAAAATAATGTTGATATCCCTTAGATAAGGGTGACTATTCAAGAGTATGAATTTTAGTGATGTTAAGCAAGTTTCTTGTTTTTTCCACAATTGTTGCAATAGTCTCATGATCACTGTTTTCTTTCTTACAGGTAAAGTTATAAATAAAGACCTCCGTCATTATCTTAGCCTGCAGTTCCAGAAAGGATCCATAGATCACAAGCTACAACAAGTAATCAGAGATAACCTCTATTTGAGAACAATACCATGTAAGTACTTTATGTGCTGGTCTGTAACATGCTCATTAGTTAATTGAAGTCAGTAATTAAGCTGTGATAGAGATGACTCTGTTGAAATATAACATAAACTAAATGTATTGGACTTATTTACAACCTTAATTCTTCGTTCACATGAGCATCACCTTGTGTTACAGAGAAGGGTTTGTAACAAACTTTGACAGCTAAGCCAGATAAGGTGACATTGTACCACCTTGGTATTTTAAATTACCATGGGGAAAAAATCTTTGTGTTGAGTTATACAATTGATCAAGTCTATCCTGACACAACCCTGGGGTAACATCACAAAGGTCCGGGGTAAAAGCAGCAAATGTGTTTTAAAGCTGGGCATAGACGGGTAGATTCTCGTCCAATCGACCGTGATGTCACCACACTGTGATTGATCAATCGAACAGGAATCAATGTGCACCACACGGGCACATCAATTCCTGTTCGATGGGGACCCGGTTTCCCCTTGGTCCCCTGGGTCTCTGCTTCTCCCCAGCCTGTGACCAGCAGAAGCCAGAAGCAGAGAGAGAGAGACCTGCACGCTCCCTCCCCTTGCACAGAGATGTGCTGTGCCTGCCCCCTCTTGCCACCTGTGTGCCATGCAGCTGGCAGCTGTCCATTACATTGGATGGATTGTCCAACATATCACTGTACTATAGCGATGGCAGAGTAATGCAACTCCCCCCAGTTTGTCATTGAAGTGTAGATTCTTATTAATTATGCGATATAGTAATGACCTTCTTCTGCTTTGCACCTTTTTTATGTGAAATAAAAGAGCTAGTTTAAAGCTTGTACTTCATAACATAATCTAGAAATCATTACAAGTGTGAATGACATTTCCTGATTACCTCTAATGTTCCCTTTCAACAGTGCTTAAGCTGATTTTCTCACATTGAGTTAGTACATGATCAGATTTTTCAAACAGTGACACATTTCAGGATGTTTTTGAACGACTCATTTCCATTAGTATAATGGCTTTGCCTTCCTTTATGTAATGTTGTACAATGTAGCTCATCAAACTAAACCACCGCTATAAGTGCACAATGCAGCAACGTTAGACACAGGGCTTTATGGTAGAATGTGGCTAGAAGTAAACTGTTTACAACAAGTTTAAATCCACCCATTACCATCTAACATTGGAAGAAGCCTTTTTGCAGACCTTGTGGTGTCCCAGTAAACAATATAAATGATGGCAGCAGCTGAGTGCTACAACAGAATCTGACCACACAACATCTTTCCCTTGTCTGAAAAAGAATACATTTATAGGGTTAATGCGTGTTTCATAACATGTCCTCCTACTGCAGTAGACTACCTCATATCCAGAACTCAAGCAACCAAATCATGGCTCAGCCATTTAAAAAAATAGGCAGTTAATGGTTATAATAAAGTATTGAAATTTGGTTTTCTGCTTTTACCTACTTTCTGAAGACCTCTTTTTCACTCTCACCAAAGCAGTCAGGAGCACAGTAAATTTAATTCTAAGATTTACATAGGGCAAACCTCCTCCTTATTTCTGAGTAACAGTCAAATGAGCACCCTATAAGATTCTAGATAGATGTAGACAGTTATACAGATGATCACACAATGCTCAGTGTGAGTCTAGCTCTCACACACACACACAGCTAGGGTGAAGGCGCCAGCATAGAGCAAATGCTTGACCACCCGCGTCTGAATGGCCATGCACCATAAGACGCAGACATTCCCCCCACCCATCGATTTATAATAGGATGCATTGTTTTCTTAACTCTTACCTTACTTTTTCTAGCTATGTAATACACCCTCTTGGTAAATCTATTTTCCCACCCTTTTTACTTGTACATTTGTTTTTACTACTTTTCCAGATTAAAAAAAAGGAAACCAACTTATTGTGCCATTCCTTTAACTGTAATGTGGGTGTATCTTCATATACTGAATCCAGGTCCTCTACTGAATCCTTTCTCAAAGTAATAACATGTATAGTTCTGCGGCACAGGGCAGCTAGGGTCAACGCAAGGTAGCTTTAGCAGTGTTTTGGATAAAGCACATTGCCGAAATCGCCTTGCATCATGCATTTTTGCAGGCACAGTGCAAGCAGGGTCCTTACAAATTAAAAGGAAGATAAATAATCTGCTTTTCATGTCATTGTTAATGCTTTTCTTGACAATACCATAACTGCAGAGCATCTTTAAACAAAGCAGAAAGAGAGAGATATGAATTCCCAACTTTGTTCTACTGTAGAGAAAATACATAATTCGAGTTCAATTGACTTTGTCAATGTTTAATAAAATAATACAACAATTGACTCCTTATCGATCTATCTATAGTAACAGACTTTATTCTATTTATTTACCTTTACATACATTACATGTCGGTCCACAGCAGCTTGGGAAAGTCCAGACGCTCCTGTCTGCGAGCGCCTGCAAACTTGTGCAGTCGCTCGGGTGTCGTTTAGATAACGACACTGTGACAGGTCTATCAGACGAAAGGCCGAAAACCGGCTGGTGGACACTTAATGCAGCGTTTGCTGGTCGCTTGCGCTAATTCTATTCATTGACAGATGTCAACTGTTGGTTTATGGTCGTGGTGGTAGATACCAAAGTTAGTTAGTAATATATTTATTCTTTTTAGTTCCGTTTTTAGTGTTTTTCATTCCTTTGGTATATACATACACACATTGGACCATTGAGTTTCAACTGGCTTGACCTAAGCCCAACCAAAATTTTACATATGTCTGCTTGATCATGGAATTCATGTGACCTGATGTCACTTTTAAGTACAGCACATCAGAATAGACCTCAACAATCCACAAATCCTGATGTTCTTATGGAAGGGGACTCTCCTTTTGAACAACAACTACATTCCATTTCATTCTCTTTTCCTGAAAGACAAAGATGTTAAATTGAATAGCGATTACAAATATCGTGATTGGCATTTCTGGTAAATTACACAATGCTTCTTGATTATGAAAAAGGTTCAGTAAAGGGTGGTTCACAAGACATTATGGGTATCATCATTATTTCTTATGGGGAAAATTAGGTAATTTTTAAATTGGCAACCTTCGTTATAACCAACCACTATCCAAGTTATTGCTTAATTTAAAGATGATAATGGGGTAAACAATATTTCTTTGGGGAGCAGGGGTCAGATGGGGTTTGAGGACACATATCACCAGATTTTTTTACTCACTCGTTATCAAGAGTTGTATATAAGCTGAATAGTTTAAATTTGACAGCAGCTTCTGTGAACGACGACAGATAGAGTTGACGGTGGGCGAGAAGAAAAACTACGCTGTTCTGCATAAAGTTTATTTTCTGTATGACAAAGAATTTATGATGATTCAGTGTTGTGCTGTGTAGAACAGAGTACAGCTGGTTGAAATCTTGATATGACGTACAGCCCTAGCCACGTTTAATCAGATTTTTTATTTTATTTTATCATTTACATTTGCTTCTGTTCTGTATTGATCCCCAAGGCAGATTTCATCATTTATAACATCCTTTCTTGTTTCATCTTTTTATGCTGGCAGCATAAATCTTGCTATGTTAATATATTCTCTTTTAGCCAGTGTGAAAAATGCCCTTTGCCTCTGCAACCCAGTGAATTAGTGAGTTATATGTCCTGTAGGGATCAGACTGCTGAAATGACAGCACTTATAATCTGATTGGACAGGTTTAATTTTATTTTCTCATAACCTTTGTTTTATTAGGGATTTTTATTAAAAAAAAATGTTGATTCTGCTTTCCTCTGCCTATTGTCTAAACCCAGTTTGGTCTTGCTTTTAAATATACTGGTATACTTTGCAATTCTATATTATTTTATTACAGTTGTTATACTAGTTTGTTTTAGAACATCATTTTATATTATTTGTATAGAGCCCACAAAAATACAAAGAAATGGAATCATTCTTTAGAACACAGGGCAAATCATGTATATGTATAAGTGTGTATAAACACTTATGCTAATTACATAGAATTTGTATAATGCGGTAGCCTGTTATTTTGACAGGAGAAATTTGCTTCTTAACAATGGTGATGTTAACATTATTGGAGTGTGTATATATTGTCAGTGGTTTTTTTTTTAAGCATTTTAAAATATCATCATTCTAAATTGGGGTTGGGGCACAGTTAAATGTAAATAATGCTACAATTAATTAAAATTCACAAATACATTAACTTACTTGTGCTTGCTTTTTTTTGTATAATACTTCAGTTTGTATTATCCTATTCTGGGAGGTCTGTAATAACCATTTTTTGCATCAGTGATTCCTGCCCTTCTTATGCTAGCCATACACATGCCGATAAGCGGCCGATTTTTAATCTGACCGACGGGCGTGCGCGCTCGCGCCGTCGGTCAGGTTAAAAATCGGACGCTAATCGGCATGTGCCCACATGGGGCGACAGATCCCTGTCGCCCCACTTCTCGGCCGGCCAGAGAACGGACATGTCCGATCTTCTCTGGCCGATGGGAGCCGATGAAAGCCGATGCCATAAGCTGCAATGAAGCGGCGTCTTCATTGCAGCTTATGGCTGGCACACAAAGGGTGCCCAGCCGATTGAAGGGGCCCCATAATGCAACGGGAGGCTAACGTGATGACGTCATCATGTTAGCCTCCCGGAAAGATATTGGCACTAGTCTGCCTACACACATCGGCGTGTGTATGGCAGGCTTTATGGGGTCTTCAGTTTACTAGAAGGGAAAGGAGGAAATGGTGATCCTTTTCTCAGATGCACTATTTTGGAGATAACCTGTTTGTATACATTACTTAAATATTGGATTCCAGTGTTTCATTTGGACTACTTTCCACAGCAGTAAAAATCGGGCACCTAGTCATGCAGCCTGCATTAACAAACATTTTATTGAAGAACGATGGGTTGTTGTGAAGAGCTTATTCAAGTGGGGCATTGTCGCAAGTTACCAAATTTGCTCATTATGTTGTGAAATGTGGTCCCTATTAGAAATTCTCCAATCAACTGTAGATGGTGTTATTGCAAAGTGGAAACATTGAGGAACAGAAACTTGGCCATGAAGTATCAGACCACATACAACAATGGCACTATCTTCTGAGAGCATAGTGTATGTAAATTGCCAGAGTGAAATAGATAGAAGTAATCCTATAGTGTCTAAACTCAGTGTTTGTAGTTCTGGATATTTAGATAACCATGACTTATTTCCTAATCATTTTTTAGATATAGAAAAGACCGACTCATTCCTAGAACATCTTAATGGCATTGTCTGGTGTAGTGTAAAGGTAATCAATCATAGTCCTCATTTCCGTTGAATATGATGGAGAAGATCATGATCTAATGCCTAAAACATTATGAATGTTGTCACTGGTAATGCAGTGTAACAATGCTAATATTTTTCTTAAGCATTTGTGTGCTACTATACTGTTGGTGAGTAAGTGGAAGTTAATTTTAAGTTTTGAAAACTTAAAGTAAATAATCAAAGGTGTGTATCTACCCACTTTTCTTATGTATTATTTTGGCTGTAGCTAAATGGTGCTAGTAATTATCCTCTTAAGTCACAGGCCTTTGTTGGCACTCTGAAATAGATGGGCGGTATCATGAAATTATCCAGTTCTACCAGCTTCTGTCTTAATATGATTTAGATGTATGATTCATACATTTATAATTAGACATTTCAGATTTCTTAATTCTTTTCTATTGAAGAATATGCATCCATGTTGTATATACGTTTTAATATTGTGTATTTTTGCAGCACGTTTTGTTGCTAAAATTTTTTAAGATTTAAAATAAATAAATCTACTCCTTAGTTTCCTAAACTCATTGTCCTGGCCCCAATTATTAATTTGGCCCCAAAGGGTTGGAGTATTGACCTATACTTTTTAGCCCCCTTTGTAAAACTACATACGCTGTGTTGAGTTTTAACAGTACTATGTTTTCTCATAGAAAACCAATGTTACCATTCACACTGCATGCTTTGCATTTCCACTTGTGTTTTCTATAACGCCCTACTGCATGCTTCTTTTATGCATTTTTCATTGCTTTGTTCAAAAATGCAAACACAGATGTAATGTGCAAAACCCATGCTTTATAGGACGCATGTAGTGTGAAAGGGCCCTAACAAATTTTGCATTGTTAAACTGTACAGACCAATGGGAGGAAGGGTAGATCAGAAAGTTTGCTGATTATGGTTTTTATCTTCACAGAGTAGATGTTTACAGACAAAGGAAGTGGAGCCCCTGCAGAGAGTTAAACCATAGATATGTACCTAGACACAGCACGCAAAGATGGTTGAAATGTAGAAATGATCAAAACATTTTAGAAGTCACAAGTGAAAGAATCGCTGTAGCAGATGTTGATTTTTCATAAATTACGTTCAAATTTCAAACTGGAATTCATTTTTGCATATTCATCCTCCAAGATTTCAAGTTAATTGCAACACCCCTGAAAATGCTATTTTGCACCAAATGTGGGTCTATTCATTCTCTATTCATTGGCCTGGTTCAATCCTTAAGAGTGCTTCTTGGTGGTTTTTCTTTTTTGTTATCCAAATTGTATTTGGTTTTGCATTTTGGCTTCTAGTTTGCATAACCACCAAGTGTCCAGTTTTTTACCATGAGTGCATTTATATTCTTTTTTTTCCTCACTAAGCAGTCTGAGCCTATACACTCATGAAATTTGTTTCACTCTAGGTACAACGCGATCGCCGAGAGATGCTGAAGTCCCTGGTGTTGATTATAATTTTATTACTGTGGAACAGTTTAAAGTATTGGAAGACAGTGGAGTCTTGTTGGAGAGTGGAACATATGATGGTATGTACATGTAGTTGCCTAATAGCACAATCAGTAAATAATGGATACTGTTGGCTACTCAACACATTCTTGGTGCACCAAAACCAAAGGTGTGCTAATGGGTCACATAAATATTTTTCTGTAGAATGCTGTAGAAGTCTTAAAATTAGTTCACATTGGACATTATCTTTTTAATCCAGCACTTCTTTCTAATGAAGTTGAACTTTTTGTCCACCATGTGTCTTGATCTTCCTGAAATGTGTTTC
>CM070033.1:131257506-131271179 GCA_036250615.1 Ptychadena robeensis
CTTCTGTGGTGGAACAACCTAATAGATTCTTTAAATCGAGGTTAAATTTGATCCACTCACTCTCAAGCCTATACTGATCTTTATAAAAAGTCTACTGTTAAAGCATGGCAAGAAACAGATAAACAAGAAGGAAACTAGATTTGTATTGTATTGAAGTAAAAAAAGAAAAAGTTCTTTGAATGGTCTTATTCATCCAATTCATGGTATATCTGTAGTAATAAGTCAGAACAGCTGGACTAGTTCTTCTCTAAGAGGATTCGCTAGTCATCCAATTGTTGTCTCCCTCAGAAGTTCTTAATTGAGAAAGCCGGTGGGATGACCAGAAAATTTTCTTCAAAAGAAACAATGCACACTCTGTTTTTTCCTTCTATTTGAACTTAGAATGTTACAGACTAGGCAAAAATACAGATAAAAGATATTCCTAAGTATACAGACACATAAAAGAACAAGATACAATGCGAGTTAGGTGAATTAGAGGTTTTGGAATAAAACACTGGAAACACGGTTCCTTTTAAAAAGTGACAGCTGAGCAGTGGGCTAGTGGTGTCCTGTATGAGTGTATATTGATTGCAGACACAAAAGTTAATAATAAAGATAACTAAAACTTTATTAACTGTAGTATGAGCCCAATAGTGGTTGTTTACTTAGTCTTGATTGAAATGTTCCACTGGGAATGATCTCTTTGCTGCTCCCAACATATGATGAACACAAACTGTGGGATAAAAATATCAATTCTCTGATGGGATGGTTTGGTTGGGGTGTGATTAGAAGATAACCACCAACACACAATAAACATCTGCTTATTGGGGAGGTGCTGTAGCCTTTTCAGGGCAGCTGCCATCCCTCCATGCTGTAACCCCCCTTTTCAACCTATAAGAAGAAAAAACCCAACCAAAAATAACGTTCCAGATAAACACTTAAGCTGGCCATACATGGGTCGATTATTTTGTGATTGCGCATCGTCGATGCGATTTTCCTGCAAGATTCAGATTCTTTTAAAGGAATTGATTAATCCAAAGAAATCGATCCCTGTGAAATAGATTCCTTTTATAGGAATGAATTCCATTTGTAAGATTGTCTAAAATTTACCAACATGTCCGATCACTTTTCAATAAATATTTTGTTCGATGTCCATCACTTTTGGTTGATCTCACCAGGTGGGCAGGAATCGATTCCCATCCGATTGACTTAAAAATCGTCGTTTTAAGTCGATCGAACGTAAAAATCGAACCGTTTATGGTTGTTAAGCCTGAACTCTTTACAGCTACTGCTGCCAATATGTCGATGCAAATTGCTCATGTGCCTCGTCAGTGGCTTTGAATAGCTTGGGTATCTTATTAAGCTGGCAAAAAGCGCTAAGAAGAGCAATGCTACAGATTGTTTACAACTTACCTAACTGTTCCTTTAGAATGCCAATTGTAATTAAATGTCTATTTAGCAGCATCATTGTCAGTCTAAAATGTATGATCGTGTTGCAGGCAATCAATTAATCAATAGGTATGCTGTTATAACTTTCCAATAGTGCCTTCTCTTTTCTCTAACCTATGGGTTAAACATTTACATTAGCACCCATTGCTTTACAATGGACAAGCCACATGCCCATGTTGCCATTTACCTGACTCGTCCAGGGCACTTAACAAACACCTGTGCAGACAAACTGCCACACTCCGAAATACCCATGTTTGATACATGGAAAAGGTTTTAAGTTTAAATTCTTAATTTACAACATTTATTATAAACAATTGGCCCAAGAACATTATAACCAAAGTTTTTATTATTATCCTTTTACATTTCTATTTGTATAAATTGCATTTTTTATTGTATTTTTTAACAAAACATCTTGTTATTCATCCTGAAGAAGTGGCTTTATTTGCCACAAAATGCATTGATGCCTATGTATGTTTTATTACCTACCAACAAATTGGTCCTAACTTCATTGGGCGTCTTCCATGAGCCTCTTTTTTTGCTGGGACCAAGAAAATACCAATACTCTCAAGATTTGACTACAGTTCACCAAAGTTGGAACGTATAATGCTATTCGTGCATCCCTTTCGGTCATTCAGAGGCAAGTGAGAGCGACCATTACTGCATAGGTCTCCCTAAGGGGCAGAGGAACAGACAAACCTGTCATTTACCTACACGGCTGTTGGTACTCAGGCCGAATCTGCAGCTGATGCCGACAACCGGTGAGCACCACCCATTTCCAATAGAAAAACTATATGCTCCCTTTGTTCCCAGCAGATGCAACGATTACCGTATATACTCGAGTATAAGCCGACCTGAATATAAGCCGAGGTACCCAATTTTCGAAAAAAAATCATGCTTTTGTTTTAAGGTGCAATTTGTAAGTTAATTACAAAGCCCCTGCACATGATATCACTAAAAGTGCTGTGGATGTAGAGAAAGGGATCTGGGAACATTGTAAAGAAAAAAGTATTGTTCTAGCATCAAGTTTTTGCACAAAATGTTCAAATTTGACTTGACTTTGAACCTAATTTATGCAAAACCTAATTTTCTACATCTCCAGAAAATTTGGTGATTATAGCATGTTTGGGGGCTTTGCAATTCACTCATAAAGTCGACGTACAAAATGCCGCGATTTTAATTTTTTGACCCGGGTGCTGAAAAATTCGGCTTTTATTCTGAGTATATACGGTAAATGTTTTTTGCTATTTCTCTTCCCCCCTTTTTCATATGTCACCTGCATTCTCTAAATAAATACTTGAAGAATAGGACACAACCTATCTTTCTACTATTTGTGGATATGGCTTGTAAAGGTGTAACTGTCCAAGTTTTAATGTCCACTCACAGAACATGTTATTGTGTGACTAAACTTGACAGATCTTTCACAAGGATGATAAATTCTCTGTGGTAAAGGACTCCTGGTTCATGCCATGTATTAGATTTCTCTGGTAAGAGCAGGGCTGTAGGATAATCAGATGTTTCTCATGTTGCATTTTAAACGTATTACTAAGAAAGGTGTAGGCGCGTTACAGCAAAAATAAGGATCAATTCTTCTAAAGGGTTGCTTTCATCCTTCTTAAGGTAGTAATAGAATTATCTCACCATATCTTTATTGTGCTCATTGTGCCTTCAAGGGATTACAGTGTGGAGTTTTGATTATCTGAAATGCTGTCATCTTACCAGTTGCCGTAAGCCCAGGATCATCCACCATGGTAATATTTCAAATTATCTGCAGAAAAACAGCCTACACAGTTAACACAATTCCTAGCTGAGGTGTATGTGTGGTATAATGCTTATTAAAACTATATATAAATGACTAGATATGGGAGAAAGGATTTTTTTTGACATCCAAAAGTATGATAGGGCATTACAAGTTAAGCTCATGTAAGATCTGCAGAATGGGTTCTAGCAGAAAACTTTCGGTTTGATTGACCGTGTTGTGCCAATTACTACAGTTTTAATTATTGTGTTTTAATCTTGTTTGAAGCTTCCTACATACCTTCGGCATTGGTTTCCTGGAGTGTTTGTTGATCCCTGTCATGAGCAGCCTGTTCTATTCTATGGAGATAGGAGGATGAGTGGAAAGTATCCGGCTGTGTTCTGTTCCCCATAGCCAACCGTAATGATAGATCCTGCCAATCATTAAGGGCCACTGACTGAGACAGTTGTATAGAAGCTACATTTTTACCTGAGACATCATAAGAACAGTCCTCTTTGGGGTTTAAAATTGCTTAGAGCAGATATGGGTAAATAACAGCCCAGGTGCCAGATCCTTACCATTTACCTTTTTAATCCAGCCCATTGTCACCATGGTTTTCTGGGTCCCCTTCAATTGGCATACATATTACCTAGACTAGTCTGTACATCCACTTCATCTCAACCCAAGTGGTGCAGCAAATAAAAAAAGCTTACTATGCTTTTCCACACATCCCCAACATCGTCAATGATTCCAGGGACACATACCATGCAGCCAATTTAGGCTCTTGGTCTGGTCTTGCTCTCAAATGTAAGAACCCATTGTGGTGAACAAGTCAAAAAGTTTGCCCATCCTGGACTTAGGGGTTATAGATGTTTTATCAGAAGAACCTGCCTAAAATATCTTCCTTTTTTTTTTTTTTTTGCAACAAACCTATTTTAAAATTTTTAGGTACAATTATATTAAATGTATTTTATATACATTGTACGTGTTTATGTATAAAAATGCAAATGACCTCCTGACAATGCTGGAGTGGTACTTGTGAGTTTTTCAGGACCATGGACAGCACTTTACAAGTCTCAGTACCTGAAGTATCATGCCAGAGACATTCCAAGAATTGGATATCACTGGTCTCGCCACCTAAGCTTGAAGGAACAAACAGAGGGAGGGGTTCACAGACCAATATTGATGTATTATTTGATTGTGTGTGTTGTCATTCTTTGGAAAGAAGTCACTCAAGTACAAGCTATCTACAGCATTCTAGATTAATATTACTCAACACCAGCTCTCAGTATACTTTTATTTATGTGCTTATTCAGCTCTTTTTAAAGCCATATATGTATTCTGAAATGAAATAAACCAATTTATGTTTTGTAAACAAACAATACCTTCCTGTGCCATTAAAAAATGTTCCTCCTAAGTTTGCCTTGTCACCCTATATATGTGGCTGACTGGGGCTTTTGTTGGGCTATTAGATCACTTAAGATTGTAGAGTCTATTTTTCTTCTGAAGTTTGTAAGAGGATTATGTTGTTTCATTTGTTATAGCCTAAAATACTGAGGATTCACTCAAGCATTTTAGTACCACCCTTGTAGAAAATTTTGGTCCCAGTAAGGCAAGCCCCATTCACTTGAACTGAAGGTGTCTTGTCTGCCTTTTGTTCCAACTCTGTTAAAAATAAATACCTGCGTAAATAAGCCCTCATGGTGGCCATACACAATTTAATTTAAAAATCGAATCGAACAGAAATGGATTCCTGCACACCTGGTACGTTCACCCAAAAGTAAAATCGATTGTAAAACGATCGGCGGACATGTTGGTAAAATTTTGTCAATTCTACAAGTATCAGTCGGGTTTTCTAGGTATTTCGATCAATTTATGACCGTACTAAGGAGTGCATGCGTAATATGTTTACTTTATTATTTATTATAATTTAAACATATTGATTACACTGTGTGGTAGTACGTTTAATCGATGTTATGCAATCGTTCGTCATTCGAAATGCACAGGGGGTACAAATGGAGATGGTTTAAGCAAAAGTTGGCACTTGTATGGCTAGCTGTCCTCAAGTAAAGGTAACCATACACGGCACGATTTTCACCCGATTTGTCGGCATGCCGGTAAATTACCGGCCGATCCTATTACTTTGAATGTGAATTGCAGTCCCCATTCTAAGTAATGGCCGCTACAGAAAGGGTGCCCTCATCTATGGCGGGAGAATCGCTTGGGTATGGCTACCTTAACTGTTGCTATTTTTTTTTTTTAAATGTAAGGTTTGAATGATACTTTACACTTCTTACAACATCCTTACTTTTGTGAATCTGTTAAGTATAAAGGAGTTAAAGTTATTTTTTTTTTTTCTTTCTTGGCAAGTAGACCGCTTCCCATTTGGGGCACTTAGAGATTAGTCGTCTTCTGGGCACAGTTATAATGTTTGTCTCTCTGTGTAGTACGGGTCTCATTCCTGCTAGTCTGGCCATGTTTTTTTTTGAGAATTTTGATTGCCTTTCCAGTGCATTATGTTACGCAATTAGGAATTACATTTCAAGCAATTCTGCAAATGGTCAATATCCTCCTGACAATTCTCTAGGATGCACTATTATATTTTTAAATTAGTTTGTAATTTTTAAAATAACCAAAATTTGCATAGATTAAAGGGCACATAAATGTATTTTCGGTTGGCTCATTTCGCACTGACTTGCTAAGGTGCTTATCGTTAAACATTTTAGGCTAAGCTTTATGCTGGCTATTTTTATTTTACAGGGTTAAGATAATATTAGGGCCGCATTCAGTTAAGGCAATTTACCATGCAGCTTGGAGCAGCAAGTACTTAATCCAATAATTTACTAATTTAGAATGAAATCTATATTTTATTTATCGTCTGCATATGTGCAATTTTTGACTGTGTATAACCCCTTAGACAGAGAGATAAAGCCATATGACCAAATCGTTTTGGCTTTATTGTTTGTTACAGTGCGGTCAGTCTAACATTGTAAACTTGTATACAGAAGGTAAAAACATCAAATGTCTATTGTTTTGTGTCCTTTTCTCTGTCACAGACTGGGGTGTTATTAAAATGGAGGAATTGCCTAAAGTGTGTATTTTGGGTACATGTGGACAATAACCCCACCATTACAAGTCTAGTGACAATTAGTTTATCAAATCATTCATCAGGAACAATCAGAAAGTTATTGGGTTAAGTATGTTACTTTCGTAGACTAGAAGAAGGCTGAAAAAAAAACAACAGTGCTGAAAGTTTAAAATTTCGGACATGTTTTCCTCATCCTGTCATTTGTAAGTGTTCTCAGCATGAGGAATTATCTTATTGTTTCCTTTTGATTGCTTACATTAAGTAAATGCCACTTAACTCAGCTCTTTGTTTTACAGCAATCACTTAACCTTTCTGCTTAACTGTTAAGATATAGTCCTCCTACTTTTATTATTTTGTTCTTTACATCACATATAGTGTGAGATGGTTCAGTAAAACGGTAATTAGAGAGGGATTCTAGCTTCTCAAAGTTTTGCGCAAATATGCGCACTATATTATAGAAAGTGATGTTTGCTTTAAGGGCAAACTACATGTCTACATACTACATGTCCCAAAAACACTTGTCCTGCACATCCATGTACTAAATAGTGATTTGGGATGTTAACACAACGATGGCAACATATGGGGCTTCTAATACCTAAGGTAGGGCACAGGTAGTGCCCATATTTAGGTTGGTGGCAGATAAACATTTGTAAACTGGATTATTTTCATAAGTTTGTGGCTTCCCTTTTGTTTTTGTGTCTGCACTGCTATTTAGTGCTATTCTCCCTATATAGCAGAAATATGAATTTAGTGTAAGACTTAAAGGGGTTCCTGGAGGTTGACCAACTACGTCCCATGCTAATAAATTGGTTACTTTCTGGATTGCAGAAGGAGGGAAAAATGTCAACTCAATAATATGAGGGTTTTTTTCTATGTGACAGGACAGTTGCCATATTTTACTTTATGGTTGTCTTTGGTTGTCAATTGGTTTGGGCTTCATATTCAGTGTTTCTAAACTGAAGAGATGGTTAGTGAACAAAGTGACTGAGGATGTTCTCATTAGTGGTCTTAGTTTGGTAATTTGTCATGTTGGATTTGTAAATAGCCTCTGATGAAACCTATGCACACAATAGCTTTTCAAAAGCTATTCTGCCATGTTTTTTCTACATTATTCTGGCAGGTCCATCAACAGCCAATGTATGCTTTAAGGCATCATAGGCAGTGCTGCCCAGCATCACAGCAACAACAACACAGGCCCATGTGACCATACTTGTCAACATCATTATGGCAGAATAAGGGACAATTACAGGAAACAACATCCCTGGCGTCACTACCGGTATTTGGATTGTGGTTCTTCCGTCACTTCCGTTATCAGAAGGCCCCCCTTTCATTTAGTTGTGGCCTGATTTATGAGGGAGTTACTCTCCCTGCTAATGTCCAACCCTGCATATTATCAGCACAAGCGGGGTGGAAACTTAGGAAGGAGAGTAATGCCCCCTCCATCCTAAATTACCCCGATTTCAAAATACAAGATTTTGCCAGGAAAGCCACATTACAAACAAGACTTTCCAGGCCAAAACGGCATAGTTGACTGGTATGCCCGTGACAGGCACGCCATAGTCCATAGTGAAGAATGTAGTATAGACAAGGCTTTACTATTCTGACAGGGAAATAAATCGAAATGTGGTCACACTGGAGAGGAAAAAGCAGATTTTAAAGGACACAATTCAGATCATTAATAATATCTTTTTAGAACTGGTTCTTTTTATATCTCAGAGGTCACAACCCTAAAGGTACAGATATTTTCACATTCAGCTACATGCTCCGTGGATTTTGTGGCACTATAACATCAATCAGACAACAACAAACTTGGAATTTGCTTTGTCGCCTAATTAACATTTTGCTTCTTCTCTAAGCACCCTTTTTTTTGGAGCTCTTGCAATAAAACATCTTTTATGATGAACCACCGATTCTTCTCTCAAGTGACATTAGCAAGCTGAATTGAAAGCCTTATCTTCCTGCTCACCTCTGCTTGCGAACATAATCTGTTCCTGGTAAACGAGCAATAATACGTTCTGCAAACTGTGATAATATGTTACGTGGGAACAAACAATATTTATTCTAGGCCTATAGGAAAGCAAATAATAACGTATGTTGTTTGTGTGGCCTGTAATACGCATTGTATTGATCACATGTAAATGAAATGGCGCTATTTATGGACAAGGGTAATTGTTATAGCCTGTCACAGATGGTGAGATGATCTGTTCACAAGTTCTATACAAAGCACCCGTAGAAGTGGGAGAACAGCTGCACAATGCATCATTTTCTAATCTTTATTGGCAACGCTGCAGTGACAACAAGCATGTTTTCTGTCAGGAGCGGCGTATGAAGACGAATGTTAATGCAGAATGTAAAATAACCTGATAAAAGTGCGCATCTTATCTATAACAGCTGTAACCGAAATTGCTGGTGTCAAATATTTTATTGCAAACAACAAAACTCAAGCTGACTAACATAAATATGCATGCTTTGCTGAATGTGCTGTCATTCACCGTGACACGTAGACCGAGATGTGTGCTTTGGTTGGAAGATTGCAGCGCATCCAGCTCATAATTCTTTTTTTATTTTCAGATTTGTTTTAGACAGACAGACTTAATTTCCTAGATCTAGTCTGTATGGTGACGGTTTATGAATAGAAAGATGAGAGGGCTTGAAGGCTAGGATTTTGTCCAGAAAGGAATGAGGAAAGTAAAAACATCTGACAAATGCTACTGTATTTTTCGGACTATAAGACGCACCTGACCATAAGACGCATCCAGTTTTTAGAGCAGGAAATAAGAAAAAAAAATTCATTTGTTTAAATGAATGTGAAAAAATCTCATGCAGTACCCCTATTCAGCTATTGAAACTAGAAAGCACACTTCAGCCTCTCTTCTTTCTCACACAGAGCACATAGAGGGAAGGGAATCAGCACTCTGGCCTTCCTGTCTCTTCTCTGCTACGGCTGTGTGAGCAAGCTGCCTGCGAGTGCAGCTTTCCTCACATACACTCTGCATTGGCTATATTGCGGGGCTCTGCAAATATAGCCAATACAGTTCAGTTCTCCGGGCATGAGATCACACAGCTGACACAGGCTCCTGTCTGCCGTTGGAGATCACACAGCTGATCTCTCCTATCTGCCGGGAGAGCTGTCGGGGAACGAAGTTGCGATCAACGGCGGCCGTATGGTTGCGGGTGGTCACACATTTGGACCATAAGACGCAGGCAACCCCCCCCCCCAATTTTGGGAGGGAAAAAGTGTGTCTTATGGTCCGAAAAATACGGTATATGCATATAAGTGCAGGACTTTATTGCTGTTCTGGAGAGATTTCACTCACTTCCTGGCCTAGGACCAGGGGCGAGCAAGACATGAAGTAAAAATGTAAAAAATAGGCAAAGTAAATAAAAATATATATAAACATATATTTTACAGACTTTCCCTTTACTTTTTAAACTCCCTAGCGCACTGCTGAGGTACAGATTTCTGTACCAAAAGCGCTCCATAGACTTAAATTGAAAAGTTTTTTACATTGTACGCCTGTAACTTCCCAAAGTATGTCCAAACTGTATCAGGTAAATTAGCACTGCAACCACTAGATGGCGCTGCAGATGTGCCAGGTTACATAGGACAGCATGTAATTCATTGAAGTCAATGTATTACATTCAGTTCTGTACACTTGGTGTTCCCACCCCCAGAACGTCTGTCACAGCGGGAGAGAAGCTGAATTAAGACAGCTGTAATAGGACATCGGATCATTTATTCAGGTGAGTATTTTACAAAGGGAATCATATTGAATAGTGTTATGATTTCTATTCAAAACTCCTGCCCGCGCCCTGTCCGTTCTCCTGCAGCTGCCTCTCCATTAGATCAGAGCCACATGGATCAGTGAGTTTGCGCACCTGTGGCTCTGATCTCTGCCTGATGAACCCAGCTCATCCAGTGCAGTCCTAACAGGTCAGAGCTGTACGAGCTGGGACCCTCAAGAACGGCAGGTAGGTAAAACTAGTTTGTTCACTCTCGCATTTTTCTGTGTATTAATGTGCAGATGTTTAATGATTAAAGCAGACCTGAAATAGTATCTTCTAAGCTTAAAATAAGATTTATATTTTCACAAGATTGTATTGGAATGTCACTTTTCTCACTGTATTGGCATCATGGAAGCCACCATGGGCAAAATTCATGTGATTCGGTGTATGTGGACCTTCTTCCCTGTCCTTAGATTGGTGGGTGTTGATGTCCCCGGGAACCAAAATAACCTACACAACCATAGACCTGCTTGTGTGTAAACCCTAACAGTCTCCATGTCATGTAGAGGATTTAGTAGGTGGGATTAGCCTTTTTATATTTATTTTTAGCAAATATGGTATTAAGAAACCTTTCCATCGTGAGAGACGCAGCTAGATCTTTGTACTATGAGGAGCATGAGCATAAGTTGTTTTTGCTCCCAAAAAGACAGTTGGTCTTTTACAATAACCAGTTGAAGATGAATTTCAGAGAACTTTGCGCCTTTGCAATAGGTCCTTATCCCCTGCAAGGGTTAAACTTTTGCTGAAGCCTAGGGCAGTGATGGCGAACTTTTTAGAGACCAGGTGTCCAAACTGAAACCCTAACCCACTTTTTTATCTCGAAGTGTCAGCATGGCAATATAAACCCTAATTACACACACAAATGATATACACACATAAAACATGTAAACACACAACTAATTTCTTATAAGAGGTGAGGGTATGTGGCACTGTGTGCAATCAGAAGAGAGTGGAAGACAACTGACAGCATTGAGAGCCAATAGGCTGCAGTTCTCTCCTCTGTGCTGGCTGACAGTTTGCATGCCCACAGAGAGGGCCTCCGTTTGCCACCTCTGGCACATGTGCCACAAGTTCGCTGGCCTAGGGGGTACAGGAAGGGAGATTATTTATCTGAACCCTTGCTCCTGCCACTTTCTATACTTTCTGTACTCTGTGCTTTGGATGGGTCCTCAATTGTTGGGGTGTATTAGGCTAAAACCTGGTAATTGTATGGGGGTGTAATCATTGGCTGAGAGAAGCCTAATCCCGGGGAGCTGAGAAGTCCGTCTGTCTGGAAATAATGGCTAAGTAGGTACATTTCTTCTGCATGTGCTACACCTGAATTCTTTCTTGAACGAGAAATAAAATGAACTAATGACCATGCAAATATTTAACCTGCATTATTATCTAGGAATATATATATGTGTCCACATACAAGAAGCAAACTGGTGTTTGTGGCATTAAATTCATCCTTGGCAGTGGTCTGTCTACCTTTTCTACAGCAGCGAAGTACTAGAAGAGTTGTTCTGGTAGAGAAGTAGGTCACATGGTATCTTAGGGCCCCCATACACATTTAAATTTCCTTTATATCTCCTTTTGTTTTACCAAAACCACGTAAAACTGGGGGCGTGATTCCTCATTTTTAACTTGTGTTTGAATAGGTAGAGGGGGCTCCATAATGTTTCTAAATAGAAGAGGGGGGCCCTGCAAGGAAAGTTTGGGAACTGCTGTTCTAAACAATCAAGTCTACCTGTGTTCAATCACAGAGGACCCTATACTACATAGTTGTTGGTAGATCTAAAGGATATCTGACAGAGAGATCTAAAGGTGTATGGCCAGCTATAGTTCCTTACAGATTGCTTCCACAGAAAGTATTACGCTCACCACCTTGCCATTAATCTGCATTACCTTTGCCTTGAGTATATACCAGTCTTATATTTAGAGTATATATCATAGTCATATATTTACCCATAAATTTAGATTTTGTGAATACAGTAGTAACTGTCATGTGATGATAATTTAATGTTAATTTTGTATTCTCCCCTGTGTAGATATTTACTAGTTAAAAGGTGTAAACATTTCAAATGTTTAATTTGTGTTTTTTATATGTGGTATAGATCATCCACGATTCCACTGCTGAATTCGTTTAATTTTCTTGCCAGGTAATTTCTATGGCACTCCAAAACCACCAGCTGAGCCAAGTCCCTTCCAACCCGATCCTGTGGATGGAGCCCTATTTGATGCAGATTTTGACACAGAGGTCACAAGGAAGAGAACCACATCTGTTAGTAAAATGCAGCGTACAGACTCTTCTCTCCCAGAAGAAGAGGAGGATGAAGATAGAGAGGCTGTCAATGGCAGCAGTGGAAGTACAGGTATGGCCGAAATTGTTTCTGAAAGCAGGAGGTCCTGTCAGATGCATTGTGCGATATAAAAAAAATTTGGTTACTTTTAGGAGACAGGTTTAACATTGTTAGAGTGGGCAAGTACCATGGATGACTATTAAGTGCTGAAAGCCATTCAACAAAGCTGATTTTGTCTTCTGAAAATGTGAGGTGTCTGGAAATTATCTTGATGTACAGCCTTGAATTATTTAATGTATTGACACCTAAGAGAAAATATGGGTATATATATTTTTTACCCATTATCCGTCGTTTAACGTATTTACTGAATACATTTCACAGATAAGTGATGTTTGTAGAAACCATTAACCCCCCTGCCGTTCCTGACGGCACCATCTTGTTCAGCACTGTCCTGTCAGTACTGCACTGGGCAAGATGGGGCCGTCTGGCAGAGATCAGAGCCCCGGCAGAGCAAACTTACCACTCTGGGCTGTCCCTGTGTCTCCGATCTTCTGAACTGGTTTTGGCACGCCCAGGAGAAAACTGTTTTTAGCGTGATTCCCCAGATGTTCCCCTTTGAAGTAAACCCTCTCTCCCCTGGTGTGATGTCACCAGGACCATCACACCAGGGGAGAAAGGGTGCCAAAGAGAATTGTACAGTATATACTTTGATAACTGTATCCAATACATTTCAAAGTAAAAACAAACACAAAACACATTTTCAATTCAATAAAATATGTTATTATAAACAAATATAAATACATACTGTTTTAAATTCTTTCATGCAAAAAAAAGTATTTAAGAGATTTTATCATTCAAATGATACCTTTTTATTTATTTATTTTTTTAAATGTATTTATTTTTTACATAATTGTGTGATTTAAACATTATTATATTCAGGATGTCTATTAGACCCTTGTACAGACATACTTTGGGAAGTTACAGGCCTACAACATAAAAAAAAATCCATTTAAGTCTATGGTGCGCTTTTGGTACAGAAATCTGGACCTCAGCATAGCGCTAGGGAGGTTAAGTCATGTATCAATGGTAGAGTTGTCATCTGACATCAAAGGGACGTGGAGTGGTGGGAGTGGAAATCTCAATGCACTGGGTTATTTCTGAACCAGTGTGTTCATAAACATGTTCATAAATATGCATAGTCAACTTGGCCTAGTTCCAGTTTAAACTAAAGAAATGAAAGAATGAAGGAAAGGAAAGGAGGCCAAACAGGAATGCTTTCCATTTCCGACTTCGACTTGTTTTTAGTTTACTGGTATCCAAATTAGCAGACTTATACAGGGAGTGCAGAATTATT
>CM070033.1:131284703-131309536 GCA_036250615.1 Ptychadena robeensis
AATGGACGTTTCAGATTTTTGTACAATAAACCAAAAAATCGTCCATCGTCCATCTGTCGGACGAAAAAATCTTGACGTGTAAACCCACCTTTAATTTATAAAGCACCAGCATATTACACAGCACTGTACATTAAAGTTAAGATGAAACACAAGATAACACACAGGTACAGGTTATGACACAGGAGGAATTGAGGACCCTGCCTGATCAAGCTTACAATCTAATACAATTGTGATGATTGACAATGGAATACATTGATGATGGGCAACGGTTGATGAGAGCTTTTTTTGAAGAATGGTAGTCAATATAAAAGAATCCCCTTATATTATGGACAGGGACATAAGGACCCTGTGAAATTCCTGCTCATTATGAAGAATGCCATTGATACTAAATAAAAATGTTGTTCACCAGCAGAGATTGGGAAACTCTGAGACTTCCAAAAGATGCCATACAGTCACTATGGATTTCAATATCTTACCTATACTCCTATTGGTAATATATGCATTATAAATTAAGCTTTACTGCAGGTGTTCATCTAAATACAAAGAAAAGCTAAAGGTAGTATTTTACCTACCAAATGATTTGCCATTCTACCCATTAAGTGCTGGCGCACTACATATGGGATGAAACCACTTTTCTGTATAACAGTAATGTAATCTCCCTGACCAAGTCTGATTCAAAAGTGAAGGAGCAGAAGAAAACGTATGTGGTTATCAGCTTTCTTTTGGCAAGACATTTTCATGGAGCTGATGGGCTCCAATGGCTGTGAATTCTTCTTTCAGATTCTGTACCACTATTCAGAGAGATTGTAATTGTTTGTCAGTTAGCAAAATCAATTTTCAAGTAATCACATTAGCTGCATTGCCTTTGCCTTGAGGTTGGTTTTAGCTTAAAATGTATAAACAATAATTAAATTGTATAGAGCGATTCTATTTAAAACTTTTTTTTAAGCATTGGCATAAATATTCAAATATCTGCTTTATGGTGTTTAATAGTCATGTTCAAGGTCACTAACAGGTAGCACAGTGCTGTAATAACAATAGAAAATAAAACATAAGATGCCAACTCAGAAGAGAACCTTTTTTTGCATTTACATTTTGTGCTGTGCCTGCCAAAATGGTGCCATTGCGATATTTGCATAAAAAGTCTATGGCTAGGGGTTTTAGGTTAATATCGTATAAGAATATTAATATTCATGAATTCTTCCATTGACATTTAGGGTCCTAATACCATAAAGCCATCACTAGAAGCACTGTGGTCAGGTTCACTGGCTCACTGGCTGTCTGGAAGTTTGGACAAGTTGCCTGGCTGAAATTTAGTATACTCTGATCTACATAAGAGAGAAAGGCTCAGCGCATTGCATGCTGCGTGTGCAGGGACTGAGTTGTCTAACTGAATGAGTGCTGTCCTTTGTTACGTGTGTGTTTATGACAGCTTAGCAAAAGCCCTTGTTCCCCTCCGGAGTTTTGTTGGCAGCTTGCAATCATGACAGCGTAAGAACAAAGATAACTGCAGACTAGCTGACAATATAATCTATGGGGAGGGTGATGGCGTTAGGCTCGGCAGCATACAAAGCAAGTGTACCATGAGTGAAGCCCCACCCCTGGGATATGCTGGTCTTTACCTACTTTTAATGTGTTCCATGTGTGATATATTCATAGTTACTGTGCCAGAGAAGGTACAATCATCCCAAGATAGCCTGACCTCTTTGTAAAGAATCAAATATCTTTTTACTATAGGCATTTTGGAAGTTGTCTTCTTTGCTCGGTTACATTATCCAAGACAACTACAACTATTTAAATAGTACATGTTCCTTTTATTTTGAAACAAACAACCTTAGGCAAAAATGTATGTACCCAAAAGCAGGGCTGTGGAGTCGGTCGATTTAAAATTCCCCGACTCCGACTCCTCAGTTTAGATTCTTCTGACATCCTCGTATTAATATGCTAATGTATTGTCGACCATCTATTGATGGAAAGGAAGGCATCATACATTAACCACAGAATACTGGCCAGGAAACCAACACTGAATGGCCAATTTAAAGCAGTGAAAGGGAGTTAGGCAGAAGATGCGTGTTTTTCCTAAGCTAGGCACCACGCTGTCATTGTCGGGGATCAATTGAACAGAAATCAATGTGCACCAATAGGCACATCGATTCTGTTTCAATGGGGACCCGTTATCCCCAGCTTGCAGTGTGTGATTTTACACACGCCACAAGCTGGGAGAAGCAGCCTGTCTTCACACAGCTGGCTCCGGTCCCCTTCACACTAACAGCCGACGTTGGAGGAGGCAAGAGCGCAGCTGTTTTATACTTTCCATGAAGACTCATGTCTCTATGCAAAGTATTGGAGATTGAACGGGGTCTTTCAAACATTTGTGGAAATCCGTTCAATCAAGTTCCTTGAGCCGGCTCTATTGATCCCGCCCGAAGGAAGGCACACACGGGTAGGTTTGTAAACAGATTAAGTACAATCAATCACCGTAAGCGCGCAAAGTTAATCAATTGTACTCAAATCTTGTTACAGATCTACCCGTTTTGTGTGCCAGCTTGTTGTGTTTTCTGATCTTCTGCCGGAAGACTAGGGCCCTCGTGAAGGCTCCAAGAAGAGGTCGTGGTGAAGGGGCACTCACATGATTCCTGATTCCCCTGGAATCCCATAGTCCTGTGTAAAGTTGTGAAGCTACACAATCTAAGTTATTTGTCGGCCTCAGCTGGAATGACAGCGGTTTTCCAAAGGCTTTACGGTTCAGACTTGAACTATGCCGATCCATTTCCCTTCTGTATACCAGAAGCATCTCTAGTCCGGCAACAACACATTTACTTCATTATCAGCGAGAGAGAGGTGTACGGAGCGCCATACCATCGCCACCGAGCGCAGCCGGATTTTGCTGGCCACGATGGGCGTTGCTGTGTATATGCCGATCGGGGGGTGCCCACATGGAGCGTCAGATCGCTGACGCCCGCCCAGCTCGGATGCGCCAGAAACGGACATGTCTGATAATCTCTGGCCGATGCTGTAGTCTCAATGAAGACCGGCGTCTTGCTGTAGTCGTCTGGAGAGCAGCGGGGTATTATACCTCTCCTTCTGCACTCTGAGCTCATCTGAGCTGGTCTGTCGGCCCCCACTCGGTACGTGTGTGGGGGGGTCTTTAGGCAGGGTCACAGGTGGGCGCTTGTGTAATGTTACCACTGCATGCATTCTTAGTCTTATAGCAGAGACGTCATTATGTTCGTTATGACCTGTTGTAATTGCACATTTGAAGTCATTTTTTTTAAATGTCTTTTTTTTTTAATTCCCATTTAAATTTAGTAGGAATGATTTGAAGGCACCAAATGGTTGAGCACTGTTATATTATTTATATACTGTTATTGCTACAGCAGAGAAGTTACATTTTGGGGAATGCACCTTGATTTTGTCCCTAAAAAGCACTGGCTCTATAATTGCTATGATTCGTTTGATGTGTAGAGGCCCACCACAGGGCCCTGACCTCAACTCTGAGCTCAAAATTCATAACCTTTGCGATTAATTGGAACTCTAATTTCAAGCCAGTTCTTCTTGACCAACAATGGTAACTGACTTTGCAAATGTTTTTTTGGCTGATTGGGCCACCAATTCCCACAGGCACACTCCAATGTCATATAAAGCTGTCCAGATAAGTGGTGGCTGTTCAAGTATAAAATTATGGGCCACTTCCATGTCATTCCTTATAGGCTGGAAGTCCAAAAGCTTTCAACGTATGTATGTGAGAAAAGATTAAATTCATATTTGTTTTCTAGATCTGGATATTAAAATGCTTCTGATCATTGGGTCATTTTCTACTACTCTTGGCTTTTTGTCACTTCATCAAGAGGCTGTGCATCAGGAATATATAGTAACCTAGATTCAGAGACTGTAGGCCACTCACCAGATGTAAGATGGTTACAACAGGTATAACTGGTTGTTGTAGTATAAATAACAGTAGCTCAGAGGATTGGTACATGAGAGTTGTAAACCCTGCATATAACCATAATCCAATCGGTCCTGTGTACAAGAGATATGGGGAAATGCTCCAGGTGTGTGTTTCATCTGTTACCTCATGTTCTTACCTCTTTTTAAGTTTCCAATTTTTATCCCTGTGACAAAAATCACTAGAACAACACAAAGAATGAATATAAAGAATAGAGATGGTCAGGGAAATGCTGAAATGTCAACATTAGGATGCATAAAAATGGCATGCAGACTAACTAACTAATACAACCCTTCTTGATTGGTTCCGTTTTAGTGTGAATACACTTTGACTCATTGACCATCTCTTCTAAATACAAGAGACGATGCCTATTTTATACACAATATGGAAAAAAAAATTTGTCCTTATTTTTCAAGGAGTGCATGACTGCCTACAATTGACTTTATATCCACTTTAATTTTGTTTATATTTATCATCTGTATTTTATTGAATATTCAGGATTTAACATTTTATAAAAAATGTACCAATTCGTCCTATTGCTGGGTTTAATCGTGATTTATGGGCCTGTTTTTTTTCTGACAATGTTAGAATCCCAGGAAACACTTTTAGCTGCTTCATGAATCACGAATCTTACACAGACATTAAACTGAATAAGTCATTACTGAATTTGTGTTCACTAAAAACACAAAATCTATTATACGTTTAGAGTTGCTGATCAAGTCCAGAAAGCCTGTTTAGAAATAAATAAACCTTTTTGGTTTCGTAAATTAGATATTTAATTTTGATGTAATTAGATCCTTTGCACTAAACAGTACATGAAGAGAATCTTCAAGCACACTACCTAACTTAAATAAAACTTGGATAATACATAAAAAAAATGTATATAATAATAGTCAGTGGTATTACGAATGTGCTGCACTCAGCTTGTTCAAGCAAAAAGGGCAGAGAAGCTAGTCTTTATTATAGGAGATTCATTGACATAAGTCATACCTGTCAACCCTCCCGTTTTGGCCGGGAAAGTCAAGTTTTTTATCCAGATTTTGCAATATTACGGATTTTTCCCAGGGTTTTGAAATCGGGGTAATTTAGGAGGGAGGGGGCATTACTCGCCCTCCTAAGTTCCCACCCCGCTTGTGCAGATGATGTGCGGTGTGGGACATTACTAGGGAGAGTAACACCCTTTCCCTCCAAAGTTAGGCAGGAACTAAATAGGAGGGAGGAGACTTAAATCTCCGAGACCGGAAGTGATGGCAGTGACATCACTTCCGGTATCTGGAACCTAGAAGACTCTGGCCGAAAACTGGAAGTGACATCACATCCCATATTCCCGGCGGACGAAATTGACAGCTATGCATACAGTTGTCCCTCTTTCTCTCTCCTCCCTCCCTCTTTCCACTCTTTCTCACTGTCCTCTCCCCTTTCCCTTGCTCTCTTTCTCTCTCCCTCCCTCCCTCCCTCCCTACTATTTAGTAAAAATAATACCTGGCAATACTGGTATGAAGGTCCTTTGTACAGGTCTTTTCTGTTAAGGGGTGTCATCTGTTTGCTCAGTCTCTGAATTGTTCTTGTTATTGTCATCTCATCGCCTGAGCTTCATGTAGAGGATGTGGGCAACCAGTTTTGACAATCATTTTGTGGGTGCTCACCATTATAAATGACTTGCAGCCACCACTGGACCAAATGACCTCACTAAAGGCCATAGACTTTCCTTTCAATCTACTTAAAAAGATACAAATTTTTGGACCACAGAAATTGTTTATTGATTGTAATCTATGGCAACTGTAGTAACATATTTTTGATAAAAAATTTTTGGATCGACTGAAAGCGGAATTGAATTAAGGTTAAATTTCATTACAACCGAAAAAAATTGATTAGATTAAGTTGATTGAACGAAAAATCTAGACGTGTATAGGGGCCTTAAGAATTTAACTCAATAAAGAAGATGAGCAGCATTGACATGAACCAAGAAAACTATAAAACATGAATGTTAACTGGCATTACAGTTCATGGAGTCCAATTAGAACAGGGGTGGGTAATCTTTTTGACTTGTGGGCCAAAATAGCTTCGTTAATTTGTCAGAGAGGCCAGACCAAGAGCCTGTAATGGCCGCCTGCCAAAGGTGTCCCAATTTCTCACTTGCCCGACTTTATTAACCTTCTGGGTGTTCAGCCAGAGTAAACTCGGGCTAAATAAAGTTGCTGAAATGGATCAGCCCGAATTAACTCAGGGTGCTGTTACCTGCACCCAGATGGCTTGCAGGCAGCCCGGAGGCTTGCTGCTCTTCTTACTGGTGTCCCCCGGTGTCCGGGATCGCGCCGGCGGGTGCACGTTGATGTCATCGGGAGGGGTGGGAAGTTTTTTGCTCTTTATGGTTTTTCTTTCATTCTGACATTGATTGGAGCGATTTTTTTTTTGCCTACAATTCAATTCACAATGAAAAAAACACATTTAGAAACAAAACATGTATTTGCTTATTATGAGTTTTCTTTCATGTTGGATTTGATTGGATTGATTTTTCTGTACCCAATCAAGTTCAAAATAAAGGAAAATACATACAAAGTAAATACTTTGTAAGGGCTTGCGTCCACTGCGTCTCTTTCCTTGCGGTGGAGTGGACATATGTCCGCAGCGGGAAAAAAGATGCAGAGAGGACACTTCCCATTCTAATGATTGGCACAGTGTCTACTCTGTGCTATTTGAGTGGCGCGTCTGCAGTGATGATATGAAGCTGCGGGATGCCGCGTCTTCATTGCAGCACCGCAGATTGCCGCCAGAGACACCAAGACGTGGAAAACCAGCGCTGCATTTTGGCTCAGCTAAATCAACAGGGTACACTCCCCCAATGCAGCAGGAGCGCGCCCTAAGCCACAGGTAGTAGGTAGCTGTAGGTAATCCGCCGGCAAATGTGCCAGTGCGGAACATTGTTCCCGGCGCGGTGTATCAGACTGCATTGTCCGTATTGGTTGATTTAAAAAATTTATTCTAGTTTGAGCAGGTTTTTGTGTTTTCTATGAAATGTGATCATTAAATGTAATTTTTTAAAAAATATTTAAGCGTTTGAAACTTTATATATTCAGGATGTCTACTAGACCTGTGTTTGGGCAGATTTTGGTTAGTTACAGGCCTACAACACGTCTTTTTCAATGATAAACAGCTTAATGCTTTTGGTACAGAAATCTGGACCTCGGCGAAACGCTCAGGAGGTTAATGATGTGGGGACATTGTTCGTTTTTTAATTCTTGTATGCTTTCAACAAAGAAATCATACTGCAAAAAGGGTAAAAAGGATTGTATTTTTAATTTTAATAATTAATAATTTCATTAACATTACAATGAGCAGATATAAGGTGGACGGTTCAGACTCCTCTTGGCATTTTGCAAGTTCATTGCAGGGAACAAGCAGAGAGGACCCTGGGCATGTTTTCATAGTGACAACCGGACGGATTAAAAAGCTTAGCAGGCCGGATCTGACCCCTGGGCCTTAGTTTGCCCATGCCTGAATAACAATGTAAATGTATTTAAAATATCATAGGAAATCTAGCATATATCTCGTATACTTGCTTTGTTTATCCGTCCTTCTAATAAGCTCTGGAAACATTTGCATACTTATCCCCAAATCTTATTAAACACTTGCATGAATCAATTTATAGAAACAAATACAGAGAAGCAAACCGTTTTCTAAATTTCAGCTTCATTGAAGTATATTCTCTTGTGAAGGAATGCACTGTTTTAATTTATTGTTCTTGTGTTCTGGCTCTGGAGTATCTAGGGAGATTTGTAAGGCAGGCAAACACAGGAAATATAATTAAACATTTTGAAGCTTGTTGCTTCCAGTGCATCTGCAATTCAGTACTTTGTGATAGGGAATTCTTTTATCCCTGCTCAATAATTAGAACTTTAAAGTGGACGTTGTAAGATTGCACTTATATGGGTGCCTACCACCCCTAAAGAATAATATAAATTAAAATATTAAAGATAAACCATATTTTTTGTATACTTCAAAATGTGTCAGCAGTTTCCATTGCCCTAATAGGAGACACAATTTACAATTAGGCACTAACAACTTACCCATGTGTACCTATTTTCATATTGGAGGAGTGGTGGGTCTGTGTCACATACCGTATTTTTCGGACCATAAGACGCACTTTTATCACCCCAAAATTGGGGGGTGAAAGTGTCTGCGTCTTATGGTCCGAATGCTTCCCACCAGCTCTCCTAGCACGGAGATTAGCCGGGGAGCTGGATGAGCTGTCAGTTGAGAAATGCTGGCCGGTGTCTGGCCTTTCCATCTGTACTGTATAATTGCCTTTGGCAGCAGAGCCCCGCTGGCATAGGCAATGAAGAAAGGCATAAATGAACTGGCATCTATACCGCTCTCCTGTCCGTGGAAACTGCATTCACTCTGCAGCTCCTACGGACACAGTAACAGCCAACCGGAGAGGAGAGCAGAGGAGAGTAGTAGTGTGTGGCCCCCCTCCTTCTCCCGATCAGTGTGGAGAAAACTGTCTTATAGTCCGAAAAATATGGTAATTGTTTTATTGCAATGCAGAATGTTAATGTTAATACAAAACTCATGCAAATTCTCAAAATAGCCTCATGTAACCCAGCTATTGCACAGCTTTTGATACATGGGAGTATGAGTTGCATTATAAATTCACAACAATAGACTGAGATCACAATAGTAATAGAGAGTGAGTTGATGTTATTTTGGTAACATGAGATGAACCAACAGAGAAACGACAAACCCTCCACCATGGGCAGGGGACCGCATAGATCCAGCATATTTAGGCTTCTATAGGCACCTAGTATGGAGCTAATGCAAAAACTTGTGTCAATATCTGATGTATTATCATTGCTGTGTGGCTGACATTTAATTGAAAAATTTTAAAAATTTTCTCCAAGCTGCCAGTTCAGGTTTTGCTGGCAAGGCAGCTTTGCCAATGAAGCATTTAGCGCATATAGGAAAAAATTGCAGAGCTCTGGCTATGCCTGTATTTATTTTGATAGAGTGCATTCTATAGTATTCTCTATATGACAGGTTTAAGCCCTTGTTTTCACTTAAGTTCATCCTTGAAAAGCACTGCGTACATTGATGGTCGCATGGAAATAAATGATAAATGTGTAGAATACTATTTTCACGACTTTGACTCGTGAAGAGTGTCATAGCCTTTAAAGCATTGTGTCTTCACACACTGGTTGCTTATGGCTTTTAACCCTTTGCGCTTCATGGCGTACTCAACATCTGAAGGTAGTACCAGCCATGGCATTTTGTAGAAAAGCTGAGTTGTCATAGCAACACCTTTCTCCGCAGCCCCCTTGAGCAATTTGATGTAGAGGACATTTCACCTGAAATAAACAGAACTAAGATGTCATGTGAACTTTTCTTTTTGGCTGTGTGTATTTTTGGTCAGATAGAAACGGTGGGGGCAAGTTTGTCATTGTTGATTCCCCACACTGTGTCTTGTGTGCACATAAACACCCACTCATATGCCACTATCCATTGGGGTCGGAGATGATTTCCAGCATTCTGCCTCTTTCACTGAGTAACACAAATACCGGTTTGCATGGAAAGGTTTATGGCAGCCTCGGGACTTGTCTGTTAGACATGTTACTAGCTCAGACTTGGAGGCTATTTACCGCAATGATTTTCTGTCGGCATGGCATTGTTTCTCTTGTCTTATCTCTAATATTGAAGCACCAGTATAGTTTTGGGTTGGAGGAGACCAGAACATCAGAAGAAAACTCGACCAAGCATATGAAGACTCTCTATACAAATAGTAGAAATTATAAGAGGACTTAAAAATCATGGGAACATATATGCTTTTGTGCTTCAAAGATTTTTCCCCATTTGACCTATGTAAACTTTTCATAAGAATATATTAAAAGTTACTGGTACTGATGCTCAACATTTTGTAGTTTTTTAAGTGGTTATTCTTATATAGTCTATATACAGTCTATACACTGTCTAAAAGGTAGGTAAAGTATGCTTATCACAGCATATCTCAAGCCCCCCATACACCTTAAAGCTAGCCATACACGTGTCGATTTTCAATCGATCGATCAACCATTCGATCGATTCCGGTGAAGCCACAGGCGTTGATCGATCGCCCAATCAAGTCTGTGCCTACCCTTAGGCCACCGATTCCTGGACGATTCTGTTCCCGACGGATCGCTTCACAAATGTCAACTCCCCTTGATGTGTGCTCAATCGGTCAGAAAAAACCAACAGGTTGGTTCTCTGGCCGATACGATTTGGGGGCCATGTCGATTGGGCGGGGTCGATCGGGCAAGGTGGGCTGCACTTAATTCCTCGCCGACCACGCGCCCGGTGATCGATCGGCCAGGAATCATGTGGTAATCGCCCCGTGTATGGCTACCTTAAGATCACTCCATACAATTTACTTTAGATCCACCAACAACTATATAGTGCCGGATCCTCCCTGATAGACTACACAGTGATTGAAAGGTTTGGAAAGGTCCTCATATTACGTGATTTGGTAGAAGAAAAGTTGATTGTACAGAAATTGTATGGTAAGATTGTAAGGTGTATGGGGGCCTTAACACCTGCTGACCAATATTGTGCTTGAATCCACCCTGGCAGGAATGTTTATTTTGCATCTGTCTATGCAGTTCACATTTCTAGTCCTTAACAATTATTTAGGTTTTAACACATTGAAACCAAGAACACATTGTATTTCAACCATTTGCCTTATTTTCTTTTGAAATAAACTGGTATCTGCACTTTAAAGATTGTCAATATGTGCTTTCAACTCTTTCTGTGGTAGGAATAGGCATTCTATCCATAGCCCATTGTACTTAATAATAAAATAGGTGGGGTTATAAGTAGATCTCTCTCCCTCTGCTTAAAACATCTGTAATTATATTCTATTTACACTTGCTACAAATTTTATTTACCTTTTTCTTAAACTTGTTTTAATAGATTTCAGAATTTCTTTCATTTAAAGTTTAGATCCTCTTTTCGGACTATTGATAGATTGACATACATGATGTGTCAACCCCTTACACAACTGTATTACTAGTTGATCTTGCCAGTAAGGTTTTTAAGCTTTATTTTACTGGCCAAAGGGATAAAATGCATAATAATGATTGTCAAATTCAAATACAGAGTGAGGCAAAATTAAGACTTTGGACAAAGTTGCAGGCCAATTTTGATATTTATTTCTTTAATTTGAGAAATTTTCCCTTATCAGATATAAAGATGAACATTTTTATATAAAACAAATATTTAATCAAATATTGATTGTGCCTAAATCGAATGTATACACTGTGTTTTCATTCGAGCGAATGAAATTTTGTCTGACTGTACTGGAACTAAATTTTGTAAAATTTTTTGCTTCATTAAAATGTATTAGATCTAATAAAAATTATTGAATAAAACGATGGTACGTTTGATTTACATTTTTTTTTACAAGATAGAAGATGAAAATTTACCAACATGTCCAATCTGCTTTCGATAGATTTTTTTGTTCCATATCGTTCACTTTTGTTTGATGTTGGTGGAACGAAACCTTTGTTCAGTTTTTGATTTTCGTTCCAACGATTAAAAATCTATTTGTTTGAATCTATTGAATGAAAAAATCGACCCATGTATTCCTACCTTAACACTTAATGTGAAACAAGCAAAGAGTGGCATATATTTCTTGTGGGACAAATATAATTGCCTCCAGGTCAGAGCTTGAACCTCTGGTCTAAAGTAATAAATTGAGTAGTTAGGCCCCGCTATTCATAAATGCCAATTTTTTTTTGTATTGCAGTTAACTTATATTCATGTGATCAATTTCAATGCAAATAGAATAACCATCCATATAATGAAAAGTATGTAGCCTGCATTCTACTAGCCCCATTTTCTAGGGCATACAAAGGTTTTGACTACCATAGGGTATGAAGTCACAAATGGTCTAGCCCAGTGGTTCCCAAACTGGTGGGCGCAAAGGTATTACAGGTCTTAACCTGTGCTTGAATAGGGAGGGGGGGGGGGCTTGATAATGTTCCTAGGAACATTCCATAGGAACAGTAAAGTAACCACACAGACATTGCCACCACTCACAATTTTTTGTGACATACACACACTGACTCACACCTTTATTTTTATAAAGTTGCTTTTTCTATTATATAAATGTTTTTGTATAATACACTTGAAAACACAGAACATATATGTTATAATACTGGGTGAATTATAGCACTCATTTGTACACAATAACAAAACATAACAATTTATGTAAGCAGAACTACATATGTTTTCAGGTAACCTTGTATTTTCAAATGCCAAAGTTTATAAAGATTGTTTGCCATTTTTTATGAAGCATTTTCATGCAAGCTGTCCTTTCTATTAGTTCTAAAACTAAAAAGGCAAGGGAGTTAGGAGATGCAAAACATCAGAGAAGCAGGATTTAGCATTTTTCTGGACCAGCATGTCTATAATAAGGCCAAATGTTGTGTATATCGTCACCAAACATATTCCTATTATTTTGCACATAGGTGTGAAGCGACTTGCATGATACATACACAGGGAAGCATCATAGATGCCAAAAACTATGGGGGAATTGCTAGATGCCAGGATTTAAAAAGAACCAGAACAATGGCAGATAGTGAAGCTCATATATTGAGGCATTTTTAATTTTTTACATAGAACTTAATTGCGTGAATATTCCTTTCAATTATCCAATCATGCGAAGATGAAATAAATAGAGAAGGAAGATCTTTTTACTAGAGAAGACTAGGGAATTAAACAGAAACTGTACCTAATTCTAATCTCTTTTTTAGTAAATCAGTCTTATCTTTTGCCTGAGCAGATAGGAAAAAACCCCATTGGGTATGAGGGTTGTTTAACACCGTGTACAGGTCACCTTGTTCTGAATATCAGAGGTGATGGTGACCACACTTTCTACTTCAGACCCCCATACACCTTTAGATCACTCCATACTATTTCCTTTAGATCTACCAACAACTATGTAGTATAGTGGCCTCGCTGATAGATACTACATGGTTTTGGTAGAACAAAAGTGGATTGTAAAAAAATGGGTATGGTAAGATTGTAAGGTAAAACATTACAGATATTCCAAAACTCAAGTGTTGGAGATATAGAGAAGTGATGTGGGAACAAAAAGTATTGTTCTAGCATATCAAGTTTTTGCACAAAAAAGTTCAAATTTGACTTTAAACCTAATTTATGCAAAAACTACATATGCTAGAGCAAGAATTTTCAAATGTTCCCACAACCCTTCTCTACATCTCCAGCAAATTTGGTGATGATAGCATGTTATGGGGCTTTGCAATTCACTCATAAAGTCCACCTACAAAATGCCGTGATTTAAATTTTTTGACCCAAAAGCTGAATTTCATTTTCAGGTGCTGAAAAATTTGGCTTATATTTGAGTATATACTGCAGTTTGTTTTTGGGCATTAGGTCAGTTATGATGTTTTATTTGGGGTCGTAGATTAAAGCATTTAGGGACCCCTGCTTGTCAGTAATGTAAAGCCTCTAGTTAGTTATTACTCAAACAAGTGTCTACAAAGAAACATTTCTTTTTATTTTGTTCTAAGTTTAAGATGTCTGAAAGATAAATCTGTTCATCTTTTATTTGTTTTAAAAGGAGGACTGGAAGGGACATATTTCATTTTTTTATTAATATCTTTGCATTATACCCACTTCAAAGAGTATTCTTATAACAAAAAACTCTGAATATAATTCATAGCATTGAAATGTAGTCTGCAACTAAAGGGCACAATTGGCAAGACTATATAAATAACTTGTTTTTTGCTTCTTATTGTTATTTTAGTTACCAGTAGGCATCTTGTGGATGCAAAGGTTTCAGCGCAGATGGATGGGAATACTTGGCACATAAAATTGAACCCAAATAAAAAGGACAACTTAAAATTCAGCCGTGCGCTACATGTTGCCTGTGGCTTGGTTGTCGGACTAATACTGAATTGGCTGAAGTGTTTGATCGGGTTGTTTCTGTAGCCTCAGTATGAATATTTAACTACCTCTGAGAGCAGAAGCTTGGAGCAGACAGTGCAACGAGGAGCTGTAATTTCCTGCTGCTTTTCAGACACCTGGGATAGGAATTAAACGTGCAGAATTTATTGCATTGAGAACAAATAATGAAACACGCTCAGTGACTGACCCTCGCAAGTAGATCTGCTTTCATGCAAAATAATGGGAGAGCTCATAGACAAAGTTCTGGCTTCAGTATTCTTTTCCCCACATTAGAAAATTTAAGTTCAGGTAAATGTTTTTATGCCCATTGAACAAAAGCCAAATCATTGCACACTGTATTTAGAGATGGATGTGCAAGTTTTTTTTTTTTGCTTCTAGATGCCCAACGACTTTTTCAACAAAGAGACAGAGGATAACAGTAATAGAATAGTTTTGTCAAGTATCTTTTATTCAGTATGTGAACCTGAACTTTTAACAGCACCAGAATCGGATCACACCCCAGGCAATATTGAAATAGAGTGAATAAAAAAGTTTCTAGAATAGTTTTTTGCCTTACACTTAGAGCTGGTTCTAACATCTGTTGGGTTCATTTACTGTGGTAGTGAGAGGCAACCATGGTCTGTATCCTATCAAGTGGATTTTATCAATATATCGGTCAAAGATTGATAGAGATTGTTTGTTCTTTGGGCTATTGGTATGCAACCCCGAGTCCTGCACTGCTCAAATGGACTCAAATCAGATAGACATATTGTCTATTAGTAGTGCAGTGTATTTGGTTGGTACGGGGTCATTCCTGGCTAAAAGTTGCTTGTGGGTCAATGGGTAAATGATTGATATCTGGGAGATTTGTTTTTACATGGGCATGTACCCATTAGTGTATTGCCAGCATGCCAGGTCAAGCTTCAGCATTTACTTGTACTGCCACAGGTTGCCTGTCTTTACTTGAGATTGTCTTTTCTGGTTGTCTATTGCCCAGTATGGCTGTCGAGCCATAATGCTGTAATGGCACAAGAGTTGTATAGGAAATGTTTGTATGGTGACAAAATATATTAACCTCCCTAGCGCACTGCTGAGGTCCAGATTTCTGTACCAAAAGCGCACCATAGACTTCAATGGTAAATTTTTCTTTATGTTGTAGGCCTGTGACTTCCCAAAATATGTCCGTACAAGGGTCTAATCAGACATACTGAATATAATAATGTTTGAAACAAACAATTATGTAAATTTTAAAAAAAATTATAAAATTAATGAAAAAACACAAATATTAGGGAACAAAGCTATGCTGCTATGTACTTAATATCGCCAAAATAAAAAGTCTCTGGTGCCCCAGATGTTCCCATTTGCAGTTAACCCTCTCTAACCTGGTGTGATGAAACACATTGAAAGCAGTATTCTTTATAGAAAACTGCTTTCGTGCAATTTACTGTTCAAATTTCCCACGGCCTCCCCAAGTGACGTCATCACGTCACTCGGAGGGGGGGGGGGGGAATACGAAGATCCAGCCTGCCTGTGACATCGGGGACACAGGACAGCGCAAAACCATAAGTATGCGCGCTGGACGAGATGCTGCCATCCTGACCGCAAGGGCAGTTAATATTAACATAGGTATCTTTAATTAAAACTAGAGTCCCTTCAAAATTGTTTTTGTCAAAAAAATGTCATAAAAATATAAGAATTCAGAAATTTACCATGCTTAAAATATGGCACACATTTCTACAATTGATGGTGCGCTGCATCATTGAATGCCAATTCTATGTACAATCTAACAACTAGTTAGCTTTGATGTGCTTATACATTTTACTTAAATCAAAGTCTGATATTTGGGTTGCTGAGGCCATTGCGTGTACTTTTTTTTTTTTTTGGGTCCTGTATGTGTACGTTTAAATAGACCTAACACTGGCTTGTGACAATGTGGCTACTAGTCTTTGACCATTTCTTTTTCCCTATACATTTATTGCCTATACTGCCCTGATTATCTTATCCTTTAAGCAAATGCATGTTTTTTTTGTGTATATACAAATGGTAAATGGTTAATTTTTCAGATGACAAGTAGAACATTGCTCAAGCACTGCTAAATGTGTAATTGCTGCAGTCATTTGCTTGTAGAAATATCTGGGGAGGCTTTTTAATTTGAAAGTACGAGTCATAGTGACAGCTTTGTGAGACAAGATCCTCGGAATTGGAGGAACCTAGCACGCTAGATTAACTCGCTGTTTTTCTGTGTTTGGTGACATGTCAGGTAAATGCTGCTGTAATTAGCCAACAACTAAAACTTTTTTTATGTAGTGTTGTATATAATCTGTGTTTGTAGTATTGGTAACAGAAGTATAATTTATCATACATGGTCTTTTGGTGTAAAGTCAGGCAGAAGACTTGTACTTAATTACATATCATGTTAATTACTCTTTACTTTTCCAGCATTTAGTGATGAATGAGAGTGTACCTAGTGCATGTAAAGTAATGGTTACTTATTGCACATCTCTTTTTAATTGTCGTGTAGAGACAGATATTGGTACCCAGATAAATGTTGCAGCCTGCTTCCCATTATCTTTATAAGTAGATGTAACAGGTGTGTTGTATAAAAGCAGATACATTTTAATTAAAACAAGTCTTTGTTTTAATGTTCACCTTAAGGTAAGTATCTTAGGGCTTGTTTCCATTACGTCGGGAGCCCCCGACGTAGCAGATAGACTTACCTGCTCGGCGGACGGGTCTGTCTTCATTGCGCCGACCCGATCCGCCGGTGTCAGGCTGAACGTAGTTGAGTACGTTCTAGTCATATATCCTGCTGGTACAATTACAAGGGAGTTGCAGTCTCATTTTGTGTTCTGGAGAAAGCAACCAAAGTCCAACTAAGGTCCGAGCTGAGGTTTGAATTAGGGTTGCCTCTTTTATGTATTTTATTTTTCTATTATTTCAAAATGGATGGTACTAAGGGAAAGATGTGTACTTTGGAGCATAAGGTGATGGTTATTGTTGTGACCTCTAGCACTATCACATATAATTTCTCCAGCCTTTTGAAGCATGCCAACAGATTGTGACCATCTCCTGTATCTTGTCTAGAGACTCTGGCTTTTATTCTGTAGAATCATATACAGTGAATAATATGTGCTGCCTTTTAGCAAGCTGACCTCTCCTGATAAGACTGGATATTTCAAGGAAATACAGCTCCAGGTTTAAGTAAAATGACTCCAGATAAAGGTCAAATATAAGTCACCCACATCTAGTTTATAGTTTAATGGCTGTAGGAGAGGCTTGTCCATCCTTGTTAAAAGTGTTGTATAGAACACAGTATGAAAATCATGAGTGTACACAAGCCGCTCTAACTGCCGGTTGTAAATGCAAATCTATTCAAAAAAGCTACAAATCATATAAAGCATATCTGCATCTAATTCTTTAAATTGGAAATGGCTGAGTTTCATCTGAATACTTGTATTGTGGACTAACCTCTTATTTCCTTTCAATGTAGCCACATTAACCAGAAAACACAGTTTGAAAATCCAGTTCTTGAAGCTAAAAGAAAGAAGCAGCTTGGCCAGCTGGTTCTGCCCCAATTTGAAGGGGCAGTCATTCCTGGTATGTGTATCAACAATATTTGCTGTATGATATAAAATGCAATTAGGCATTATATATTGTAAACGTCTATTTTGTTTTTTATTCTTTCAATGTTTCAAATTTTGCCTTCTTTTAGAGTCTGACAAGTCATTGTTCACAAGAGATCCAGCACTGCTAAAGGGAGCAACATTGCGAACATCTCTAAAGAAAAGTGCTATGGGATTTGGGTTTACCATCATTGGTGGAGATAGACCAGATGAATTTTTGCAGGTGAAAAATGTTCTCAAAGACGGCCCAGCTGCACAAGATGGGAAGATAGCACCAGGTATATGCTCCAACCAAGAAATAATGGTTTCTTTGTCCATATAATGCAGTATGTTAATGTCGATATGTTTGCGGGTTTCATTATGCCCTTACTGGGCTTAGATATTTGGAGGTGCCTTTTCCAGCTTTTAAGATTGAAGATCCCTTTACTGAAATACAGGCTAGTTTTTGTTAACTTTGCAAGTGGTACTGCTCCAGCATTGAAAAGCTTTAATGCCTTTTTAGGGGAAAATTATAAAGCAATTTTACTAATCTCATCCTTCACTCCTCTTGTAGCAGTCACTCTCTCCAGCACTGGCTTCCAATCAGATCTTCTGGTTCCTCAATTTATGTAAATTTTTAAGTAAATAATATGGAAATTTACTAACTTGACGACTACTGGGTGGACACTGCCTCTTAACTTTGAGGACTTGTGTGTTGACATCTCTGTCCAATGCTTTCATATACAATTATGTTGCAACCTAATTCTTCAAAATGTTGGGGGAAAAAATAAAAATAGTTGGCCAAACAGCGGAAAATATTTTTTAAATCAATTTTAACTAATCCCTATTGCTGTCCCATGCTAAAGCTGTTGTCTCACTTCTGGATTAATTGGTGTCCAGTCTCACTCAACCCATAATGTACTTTTAGTGGCTTATCTGGTGACTTAACAGGGAAAAAGGGGTACTAGAAATCGTAAAATAATTGGGGAGTGCTTCATATATTGTACTTCTGATTTGATTTGCCAAGATATATTTAGACTTTTTTTATTGCTAGGTGACCCATTTGCTTAAAGCGAATGTATACTCAATATGTAAAAAATACATATGTTTGAGCTTGTATGATGGCTTACGGCTCCAGGATCCTTTAATAATGTACTTATCTGCTGTTCTATGGAATCGTATGAGAAATTCCTTCTTTATTTTCCAGGCTTCCCAGGGTGCAATGTCACGTGTGGCCACTGGGGGAGTTTATAATGGTTTTCAATAGGCATTTTCATCAGTGTACTTTCAATGGAGAGCTGAGATCGCAGAATTACCCGCCAATCACATTGCTCTTATGATGTGCCACTACGGCTGCACGATATCAGGGCAAGGGAGTGAGGGGGACTGCGAGGGATCTTCATAAATTACACATTACAGATACGTTTTTGGTTATTATCGGCACTTCCAGGGCCATTCATGTTTCATGGTTCATAATTTTCTGGTGGTAAGTCCGCTTTAAGTTTTTAGTTGCTAGGGGTAGGCTCACTCAACCCATAATCTGGTTCACAGGTAGCCATGCTATCACCATTTAAAAGTTTTCTGTAACACAAAAAGTATAACTGTCAGTTTCATTTGTTCTTTTGTGCGCCCAATGGATTTACTTTGTATAGATGTTCAGACGGATGTTTGGAGTACTGCTGAAGAAAAAAACTATTCGTATATTTTACCTTTCTGAACATGCTCGTTACCTGGCTGCCTTGAGATGTAATACTTTTTAAGCCACTGAACTTGGTACTTATCTGGTGTACTCCTATCACTTTCTGCATAATGTGTCCTGCCAGGTCAGTGACTTGAAGCCAGAGACGGCCTGTCTACATGTTCAGCCTGCAAATTTTCTTCATAAAAAGTTTTCTTAATAATTCTCTGAAACTTTTTTAAATGAGCCCATTCTTATCTTAAAAATTAACTATTTCTTCATGCAGCTCAGAACTGCCTTTAGTAAAAAGCTAAAAGTAATGAGTTCAGCACTATAAATAAACCACATCTGCAGCAGAGCGTATGCTCATCCATCAGGAGGTGGCCATAATATCCATCCACAAACCATTAACTGTCGTTATTAACAGTAATGAATAAACAGACTGAAAATGCATTGAGAACAGGGATGGTTTCCTATGTAGAAATGTATGAAATGGTAAAATATAAATTGCCATTTAGAAAGAGGCTGGTTTCATGGAACACTGACTTCCAAGCTGTGCATGTGCAGCTATGCATTACGAATCCCATTTCCCAAACTGCCGAAATTTCACCACCACCAAATGATGGAGCATAAAAAGTTTTATTGCTGCAACCTGTTTTATAATGTGGAGTAGAAACACGAATGGCATCTGTAGATCTGCAAGTATTTTGTCTGAGCATTCACATTTTAGCAGCTGAATGCATTTCTATGTCCAATGTTCTATGTAAGTGTTTTGTCACAAAACACAATTAAAAAAGAAAGCAAATTCGAAAGATTTCGATGTATCTATAGGCAATAAAGTAGAATCCTTGATCCATTTGCTGATCTCTATAAGATAAGATGATGGTACTACCATTTTTTCCATTTAAGCTAGCCATACACATTGTGATTCCCCCTGTGATCGATGTTTGATTGATCATAACATGCGATCACAAAATCGACGATCCCAGTGCACACCACCTTGGGGAATTTATTTCTGCTCGATAGTTTGGATGGGAATTTAGGATCCGAAGTAACGGTGATCATACAGAAAATCAAGTCAACTTTAGCTGAATCCATATTTTCACAGATGATATACCATATTTTTTCACTATAAGACACACTTTTAGTTTTATGGTCTGAATATGTAAACAGACCAAAACAACCTGGGAGCAATAGCTCTGCACCCCAGGGGACTGGAATTTGTTCCATTCCCTCCAGCTAAGCCAAAAGACCAATGCCAAGAGAAAGATCTTCGCTTTATTAGCAGTAGCAGAACCCATTCTTTGGAGGGTGAGTAAGGGTCCCCATCTAAAGTAATGTCGGATCACTGTGCCAAAAATGTTTGGTTCGATCTTGGTTCTTATTTAAAAAACATTGTTTATCTGTAGGATCTACAGATTGGTGAACATTGCACCTTCAGTCTGCAAAAAGACGAAACATAATCAGTCTAAATTAGTGAAAACATTTATAACATTGCCTTATTTTATTTATATTCCTTATTTATAGACTTGACTTTCACATTTTGAATATGAACAACTGTTCTTTTTTCTCTTCCAGGTGATGTGATTGTAGACATAAATGGAACGTGTGTTCTCGGTCATACGCATGCAGAAGTTGTTCAAATGTTCCAGCTTATTCCAATAAACCAGTATGTGAATATGACGCTTTGTCGAGGATATCCTCTCCCTGAAGATAGTGATGATCCTGTAGCAGATATTGTGAATAATGTTCCACCTTTAATAAATGGGCAGTTGACTTCACAAGGAGAAAATATGGGAAGCCAAGACTTAAAATCTGGAGTAGTTGTTTTGGACCACAATGGGAAGCCAGGCCATGTGTTGGTTAATGGTCGTCTGAATGGACCTTTGCAGGATTTACAAGATCAAAGGACATCTATGGCATCGTCTGGGACATCACTGCCTGAGCTAGTGACCATTCCCTTACTGAAAGGCCCAAAAGGTTTTGGTTTTGCCATCGCTGATAGCGCAATGGGACAGAAAGTCAAAATGATTTTGGACAGCCAGTGGTGTCCAGAACTTCAGAAGGGGGATGTAATCAAAGAAATCTGTCATCAGAATGTGCAGAGCCTGACACATATACAGGTCGTTGAAGTCTTAAAGCAGTTTCCAGTAGGAGCTGAAGTGCCATTACTTGTCTTAAGAGGAGGTCAGTAACACCAACATGTTTACTCTATCATTAGAAAATTAGCACATAAACATTTTTTAATCCAATTTAGAAGGTACCTTTCATGTTTGCTTTGCTGTGTCTCTACGGTTATGATTTCCCTTTGTTTCTGATTAGTTGTGTTGAGCAGCATATGGTATATTCGAATTCGTGTAATTTCGCAAATATACAAAGAAACATTATAAATTCATAAAATTAGATTCAACTGTATTCTATTGCCTTCCATTGCACGCACCCGTTTGCAATGATTCGTAAAGATTCACAATGCAGCTTTACAGCTTCTCTTCCTCATTCTGTGATCTTAGCCAGTACGAGCACTGTGTGTATTGCGCATATCCATTTGCAATGTACACAAATATGCGCAATGTATGCCAGTTAACAATGTTGAAGCATAATATGACGAATATCCGCCATTGTGAATATCCGAGCGCACATTCGCGAAATATTGTGAATTCTCGCAAAGACGGGGGGGGGGTCTGGATTTTGGCACGTATAGGTATCACAAGAATTGGATTCACGACAAGCAGTAAAAAATGTCAACTCTTCCTAACTAAATCACAAGATGTTTTGGTGTTTGAGAGATTTAGAGGATACATTCAGAGCAGAAGTAGACTCCAAAAATCAAGTCAACGTGATGCTGTAATGAAGGAGTTCCTAATGTTCAATTGTAGCATCCCGAAATCCCCAGCTTTTAAGGGACTCTATACTGGATCCATGTAAAATGTGATTCCACCTAATGAAGTCTAACTCTTGGCTTTGCTTGTATTCCATTAGGTACAGCTGCTTGTAGAACAGATCATTTCCCGAACTTTATATAAATGGAAGCTGTTTAGAACTATGTCATGGAATCTTATCTGATTGCCATTTAGATACTATTGTGTCCATGACTGTTGCATGCTTCTGAAAGTTTCACAGTTCATTAGAACAATTCTTGGCAATAACATTATACTTAATGTTGGCTTTGTAGACTGAGATGGTGATGATAATAGCTGTTATTCAGCCAGCTAATTTTGTGGTTTTCACTGCATGGATAATTCTGTAAAGGCAGCTAGTTTTGACTAATTTAGGACACTTGCGCTGTTCGTTAATAATAGAGGTTGTCTGGCAGTGGTTTCCTTGTAATGATACCCAGTATGAGCTGCTTTTAATGGAAGCTTGTGAGGACAAAAATATGGGAGGCTGCCATCGCTGCCTTTTTTGTAAAGGTGCATGCTCTGGTAATGTCATTGTTACCTGTCCCTCACTACTTTTGTTATTAGAGTTATTGAACCATGACAATCACTGAGATAACTGGTGTTGACACGCATTCACTTAACAAATGAAATTTTTAAGAATTGTAAGGGATAAGTATGAGGTGAACTTGTAACTTTTACCTTTAAAATCAAGTCAACTTAAGCTGAACCCATATTTCCACAGATGATATACCATATTTCTTTTTACTATAAGACGCACTTATAGTTTTATGGTCTGAACATGTAAATGGACCCAAATTACCTGGGAACAATAGCTCTGCATCCCAGCAGACTTCAATTTGTTCCATTCCCTCCAGCCAAGCCGAAAGGCCAATGCCAAGAGAAAGATCTACGCTTTATTAGCAGTAGCAGTACCCATTCTCTGAACACTGTGACCAACTTATGGAGAGTCACAATTTACATTCTGGCACTAACAACTTACCAATGAACAGCTATTAATATATGAGAGTCGAGATGAGTCTGTGTCACATACATTTTTTACTGCAATGCAGAATGGGAATGGAAATACACAACTCATGCAATCAAAATAACATCAACTCACTCAGCTATTAACATTGTGAGCTCAGTCTGTGAATTTATAATGTATCTCCTCCCATATGTAAAAAAGCTGGGTAATAGCACACTCTACTATAGAGTGAATACTGCATGGACAAGATCTGCCTACTTTGCTTAAACATGCTTTATATTCTATGAGATTAGCTGTGTTTTCTCTCCAAAACTATGGGCTACATCTTATGGTATAGTTGTCTAGTGTGAAAAACATGGTACATGAGAACCTGTGAAAGTGAAGGTTTAGGCATTGGCTCATTTTAAAGCTTCAAAATCCATGACCATCAGATTTATTCAGCCTTTACTTCATAGCCACGGACATCAGACGTGTTCAGGTAAAGGGAAATAATGTCAGACATCTTTGGCTGAAAGCCCGTTCCAAATGCACTCTTAGTTATCCATAGCAGTTCCAATAAAGGTTCACTTTAAAAAGCAAAGATAAAACTGTTCATTTAAAACCACTATGTTTCCTTTATGTACAATTATCATTAAACATAAACACTATACCAATTCATCATGTAATATATACTGTATTTTTCAGACTATAAGACACACTTTTTCCTCCCGCAGCCATTTGGCCGCTGGTAATCGCAACTTGGCTCCCCGACAGCTCTCCCTGGAGATGGGAGATCTGCACACAGCAAATCTCCCATCTGAACTGTATTGTCTATATTTGCAGAGCCCCACAGATATAGCCAATGCAGAGTGTGTGTGGGGAAAATTGCACTCGCTGGAAGTTTCCTCACACACACAGCCGCAGAGGGGAGAGGGAGACCACAGTGCAGATTCGCCCGCCAGCTTGCCCCCCCCCCCCCCCCCCTCGTGTATGAGGAAGAAGAGATGCTGAACTGTGCATTCTTGTGACACCATTTCTGTGGCTAAAATTGGGTACTGCATGGGATTTTTTCCCTTATTCATTTCAATTCATGAAATATTTTTTTCTGATTTCCTGCTCTAAAAACTGGGTGCTACTTATGGTCAGGTGCGTCTTATAGTCTGAAAAATACGGTACTTTATAAATATTATCTACAGTTTGCCTTTTGTTCATATAAAAAGTGATAATCTCCCAGCAGATACAGAAGCCTGGTTATAGTGTATAGCTTCCGCGTGTTGACACAAAGTAATGACTGCACTCCAAGGAGGGAAGGAGTCTTGGCCCATTTGCTCAATGATGTCATTGCAGACATGCACAACCCTGCTGGGAAGTGACTTTTAACCTGCAATGTAGGTAGTTCTAGCTCATTGTTAACGTTCTCTGTATAGTAATAAACCTGAATTTTTTACACTTTCCTAATGCACTGGATGCTGCGGCAGGTCCTTTCTCTGTGTAAGAATTCCAGTTATTTAAAATGCAAGGGGTGTAATATGAATTTCAGGTTAGTCAGAAGTCTGACAATAAAGGTGGCCATACGCTTAGATATGTTTTATAGATCAGCTGTGGAATTTGACAAAAACAAAACAAAATGCAATTCTGTTTAAAATAAAGACATTGTCAATTAAAGCTGGCCAACACCAGACATTATTGTTTGCATGAATGGCACTGGAAGTGCAGATAATGGGATGGCATACAAAAAAGAAAGTTACCTGTAATGAGTAATTTAACCTCCCTAGCGCACCATCCATACCAGGCAATAGGGCAATCACGGCAGTGCCATTTCCCC
>CM070033.1:131309546-131327982 GCA_036250615.1 Ptychadena robeensis
CCCCCCCCCCCTCCACACAGCCTGTGTCATTAATGACGCTGGCTTTGTGGGCGGGAAAGACCATCGCTGCAGCTTTCCGTGGGTGTATCGGCTACACCCGATGCCCGGTTCCCTTGCGGTTGGGACGAACCCAAACGCAGAACAAACACGGTTCGTCTCAACCACTAGGGAGGTTAGGAAGGTCACTTGTGTCCCCTTCTCTCTCCCTTGTTTTTATGACGTGCGCTGCGGCGCACTCAGAAGAGCCAGACCTCTCTGAACGCAGTGACAGCTGGGGAAATGTCTAATCTCTGCTCTGTATTGCGATGTACACATTTTCCTATGGAAAACCATTATAAACACCCCCAGTGGTCACTAGCCATAGTGCACCCTGAGTTAACCCCTATAAGCCTGGCAAATAAAGATATTTCTCTCATATAATTCCAGGGAACAGCAGGTAAGTATATTTTTAGGAGCTCTACGCCACCATCATACCAGCTCAGAGGCAAGTCAACCATTAATTTTACATATATATATTTTAGATTTTAAGTATACATCTGCTTTAATTGTTTGATGAAACATTTGATTCCCATTTTTGGAAGATCGATCATCAGTGGGATGTTTGTTCTAGAAACCACCAGTCCTTAGTAGAATATCCCACCAATTACGAAAACATGGCTCTACCTTTTCTTATAGTAAATGTCAGGGAGCAATATTTATTTGTTGTGCTGGTTTATACATGTGTGGTGGTAATCTAGGAAAACAATGGTATTTGAGAAATATTGCTAATTTTCCTGGTCATACACCCATCAACCAGTGTGTTAATCCTTCCAGTCTGCTAAGCCTCTATTTTTGGCCATAATTGTGACATCCAGCATTACTGCCCAGTGGTAAGACATGGCTTATAGAGAGTGGGGTGAAGCTTCTAAACCAGGAAAAACAGGAAGTAAGTCGGGTTATATGGCAGTGTGCTACTATATATTCTCAGAAAGGAATAGATGACGAAGCCACCCAGAGACTTTATCTCTGTATAGTCTGATTAAGCCCTAGGCTTAAGCTGAGCCACCGTCGCGTTGATGTCGACATCCATGTCTATAGGAACCAGTGGATCTGGGGCTCTTACGGGCTTTGGAGACTTGTCATAGCCCCATTTCTGTTAATGGGCGGCTCGTGCACTTGTGGAGCCTATGGCTAAGCAGAAAGGGTTATGTATAGAATATTTTGATTCCTGCCCACCTGGTACGACAACCAAAAGTGATCAAAATCTATCAAAAAATGTACAGACATGTTGGTAAGTTTTAGTCAATCGTACAAGTATCTGATGGTTTCTAGGTATTTCAGTTGATTTATGATTGTACTATGGATCACATGTGTAATACGATTACATTTTATGTTAGTACAATCAATCAAATTTTGAATCGCACAAGACGATTGATCGAGCAAAAGTCAACCTGTGTATGGCTTGCTTTAAAGAAGCCAAGAACAAAATGTAAAATAGCCCAGCTGCCCAGTCCTTTCATTTGGTGGATGTGTTCGTTTTTTTTCTCAGATTTCCTATTCAGACAGAGCACTGATAACAATACCAATATGTCTATGGAAAACAGAGTTCTGTTTTCTGTTCTCCTCCTTTCCTAATATCTATTCCATAGGGGGAGGTTTTTTGTTGTTCGCAAAAAATATAATTGCAAAATGCACCAGACACAGGGCAGGGTAAGTGTTCCGGCTAAGTAGGAAAAAAAAGGTATGGGGGGTGACTTGGCCTCCTTGAGACCCCAGTTTAGGGTGGGTAATAGCTGCATTGCCCATTGAAAACTGGTTCAGAAACAACCAGTAGGCACCTGAAAACAGATTGGGATGCGCCCATTTATTTTCTTTACGTGACGCAGTGCACAGACTATGGCGTGCCCGTGTGTACAGTCATTACTTAGAATGGGCAGTACTGGAAAAACGTACTGGAGTTTTAGCCTAAAGCTGGCCATACACCTTTAGATCTCTGTCAGATATCCTTTTGATCTACCAACAACTATGTAGTGCCGGGTCCTCTGCGATTGAACACAGGTAGACTTGATAGTTTAGAAAGTCCCTCATATTACATGGTTTTGATAAAACAAAAAGAGACCGTTACACTCATGCTTTTATTTGTGTATTCAAGCCATGAAACTAGAGAAAATAGTGGAAGTTCATTGGTAGGAATTACATACACTCTTAGCTTTTAATTGCAGTTTAATACTGGTTAATGTGCTGCTCTAACAATATATGTATTTATTTAAAATGAATGATAAAATTGCACACACAATTGATTTTCGAGAGCCTAACGCACTGATTAAAATGCTTGCGTTATTCCAGCCTATAGCACTATGCAGTGAATTTTACCTGGTTGATTGGAGCTAGTCATTAAAGCAATGGTCCCATCATTAGCTAAATGACCAGTGGCTTTAATTTCAAGATGATAGAGTAGCCGGATAGACACGAGGAGAGAACGCTATTACCAAACAACAAATGGCAGTGTTCAGAATCCAAATAAGCAGCTCTGCCAGTTACTGGTCATAAGCAGCAGCAATCCATATAGACGTACATTGGATGAGATATGAAGATACATTTCCGCTGCAGTATGCATATGGTTAATAGCAATTACCCTGACTCCATTTCCATTCCATACTAATTAGCTTATTCTTGCACATAATACGGTTCCTGATAGCTGCCAGTTAAAGATGCGTCTCTATGTCTGCTGTAATGGCTCAGACGCTGCCCTTTTAAGAGCTGTTTTATTCCCAGTGATTGAATCCGAGTGGCCTTATCAAGGCTCATTCATGTGTTACATTCATCGACTTAATTGACTTCGCGTCTGTAAAACGAAAAAATAAAATGTTATAAAACTGGAAGCCAGGATTAGGAGAGAGTCTGTTATGTACAGCTTCCAGTGGCATTTTTTTTTCTTTAATCCTTTGTTGCGGTCACAAACTCTGAGTTAGATCTTTAATGGTAATTAATTTTCATCTGGTATAGAGTATAATTAAAAATTAGTGGCAGCTTGTGGGCTTTTGTTTTAGAAATATAGGTACAGTGGGCTCTTGAGTTATGAACTTATTTTGTTCTTGTTGTAAATCATCACTATTTTTTCCAAACCCAAAGGAAATGGAAATATGCATAATGGGTTTTGAACCTCCCTTTACCTATAATTTTCATAATAAAAAAGTGTTGTGTAATTTACAAGAAACACCAATACTTTTCCTGGTGTTCTCACCAAAAAGTTATAAAATGAGTTGGGCCTACAAAAACAAAAAATGTGTAATCGCCACTCAAGGGGACATGGTGGCTTTCAGGAAGAGAGGATACAGAAAGTTTGGAGTTCAAGCGATACCATTTATAGACGAACTGAAGTAATTAGAGAAGCAAACTTTCAGGATGTTGTTGGCTTCTTCAGGCTTTAGTCTGAAGAAGGGATTTGAGACATCCTGAAAGCTTGCTTCTCTAATGACTTCAGTTTGTCAATAAACGAATGAACTCCAAACTTTCTGTATTCATCGTGGCTAGCATCGTACAATAATCTACTATTGCTAGGAAGAGAGGATGAAATGGAAGGTGGTGTTTGTTGAGAGGCAGAATCCCCTTTCTATAAGCACATCAGAAATCGGACTCTCTGGTGTCCTTTCTCTCCTTGGAAGAGTCTGAAGACTTTTGTAGATTGGTGGGATGATCCATAATGACATGGACTCATTAGTTAGATCACTTGTTAGGGCTTGGTGTGGTTCCGCGGTGGCCGGGGGCGATCGACCACTCACGTCTTGACACTAGTGCACAAGCTGCTGCCCCATTTTTTTTTTTACACTTGCAGAGTAAGTGGTACCTCCCTTGATCGTGTCCATAGAGGATGAATGGACGTGGTTAGCGATAGCATCCACACGCAATAATTTACCAAGGGCATTCATGTGTATTTGCACGATTCATGGCGATCAGACAACCAATCGCAACCCACGTTTTAGGCTGCGGTCGCGCAAGTGGGGACAAGCCCTTAATAGGGGTCACATGATCGCCACTCTTCACAATTTCCTTTTCTTATCAAGTGGGATTGTTTTCTTTACCTTCTCTTCTTTCCTTATGTATTTTTTTTGCCCATTTTGATGCACTGTGTTAAACAGGTCTGATGCACTGTCCTAAATATGTATTCTATCAGGGAGGACCCAACACTACACAGTTGTTGGTAGATCTAAAGGAAATTGGCCATAATTCTGGTTGTAACTGTGGACAGAAATTGAAACATGCTGGCTTGCCTCTTAGAAGGTTGACCTGCAAGGAATTGCTACAACAAAACAAAAGAAAAACACATCTGATCCGAGATGATGGTGGAGAAATGCTCCACAATCCTAAAACAAACGTGGCTGCTTTTCCCTTGAGTCTCAGCAGTTTCCATTTCCTATACTAGTGTGAAATTTTTATAACGCTGGATCTCCTGAGATTCGGGGAAGGTATCTATATTTCAGCAGTGATGTCTTCCTTCCCAAGTGTCTCTAAGTTCAATTCAGTTTAATATTTGTCCGCTTTCACTTATTTAGCCAAAGTAGGATTTTGCCCTTTATGAAGCCAGGTAGGTTATTGCTGAGGCAGATATGCAGAGTGGCTCCTTATTAGATAACCCAGAAATATATATAAAAAAAGACAAAAAACTAAAACTTGAGAGTAATATACAAGGTAGTCACCAAAAAGATGATTAAGTAGCTGAAACTTTTATGACAAAAAGCAATCTATGAAATCCATCTTCAATGGTTTGAATTGTCATCAGTTACAATTGGTTAGTTGTACTTTATCAAGTAATGACTGTGCAAAGCAAATAATGTGCTCTCCATGGACCATTCCACAAATTACCATATTTATGGGACCATTAGACATTCCTATATATAAGGCTCACCCTATACATATAAATGTCTAATTGACAAAAACTGCTGGTTAACTGGCCACTGATGGTTGGAAGCTCCCTTCTCCAATAAGGCAAGAAATGTGTCAGAGGGTGACTCTGCTCAGCATCTGAGTTTGTGTATAACAGCTGGGCTCACATACACACCTGCAACTGCTGTAATACCCAAGATGTGTATATGAGAGGGCCGCTGCTGCCCGGCTCACATACTCTCGGCAGAAGAAAGACCCCTATTCTTTTGTCTCTGTTACTGTTGTGTGTATGTGAGCCAGGCAGCTTAATCCTGGAGGGATCTTTCCTCTGCCATGTAAATGTGAGGCAAGCTTAAGCTGCCTGGCTCACATATACAAAGCTGTAGCAGAGGGTTGATCCTCCCATGGGGTGGGGAATCGTTCCTTTGCAGTGTGTATGGAAGCTGCACATGGGCGGATCATCCCTCTGCTACTGCTGTGTGTATGTGATCCAGGTAGCTTGAGCTGTTTCCTCTGAAGTGTTTGACAGCAAGGCTCAAGCTACCCACTGACATAAACAGAGCAGTACCAGAGTGAATATTGGTCAGTCTGTTGGTCCAGTTTGGGGGAGGTAACATTGCCCAAAAATACAGTTAATGTTTGCTTTATGCACCAATTCCATGTACTGTCAAACAACTGCATACTTAAGTTCTAACAGTTTTACACAAAAGTAGACATATAATAACATATAATAAACATTTAATGAATATCATTGGTTTTAATCAAACTGCAAGGTGCATCAAAAGAAACATGCACTTTAGTTGATAAAAGAACATCTTGGCAAGTGTGCATGAACAAAGTCCTGATATGTCACTAGATATCACCATTAACTTCAAGTTACTGTGCTGAGTTGAGATTAGGTCATTATTCTGCTGTAGGCAACAGCAAGCATGCTCAGCCTTCTTCTTCTGCCAGTGATGTTTCCTATATGGTACCTATGTAGTGAGTTAGGGGAGAAGATTCAGCAGAGGTCGATTTGTCAGTTAGTGAATGAGACTAGTATACTATGTTATATTAAATATTTATATAGCATTTTGTATGGAATATTACATGGCACCACCACCCAGATATTCCAACTTCTCTATTTTTTATTAAAAAAGTTGGGCTGTGCAGATGCTACTGTATGTTTAAATTACATTTAATTAGATGCCATCACCAAAAAAAGGTCTCCTATCAGTTTAATACAAAAATGGTAAACCAATATGTATGTTGAAATATGGACAGTATACTTAAAGTGATAAGAGAACATAGCCCATAGAACATAGATGACGGTGAACCTGTGGCACGCGTTCCAAAGGTTGCACTTGGAGCCCTCTCTGTGGGCATGCGAGCCAGCACAGAGGCAAAAATGCAGCCTATTGGCTTTCAATGCTGTCAGTTCTCTTCCCCTCTCTTCTGGTTGCACACAGTGCCCCATATCCTTTCCTATTCTATCTTTCGTATTCTATTAAAAAAAAGTAGGGTGTGTGTTTACATGTTTCATGTCTGTATATTATGTATGTATATAGTGTGTGTCATTCAGGTTATATTGCCATGCCGGAACTTTGAGATAAACAATTGGGATTTGGGTTTCAGTTTGGGCATTCGACCTCTAAAGGTTTACCATCACTATCATAGCCTATTTCACTTTTAAGTACACTGTTCAGAGATGGAACGGTTACACTCAAACATTTTATGTTTATGTTCAAATGCTTGGTTTACATAACAAAACTCCATTAAGTAAGGGCTTGTTTCCATTAATGCGATCCCGCGCGTTTGTAGCCGTGTGGCCGCAAGCGCAAGCAACCGCATCCATTGGAAACTTCAATATAGTTTCCACTGGTGCGGTTGTGCGCGTTCGGGTGCGGATGCGGTTTGGGACGCGTTTCTGAACGCTAGCTGCAGCTTTTTGAAACGCATCCGCGTCCCAGCCGCATCCGAATCTGCATTAAAAAAAAATTGCAGCGCAAAAACACGCGACAACTATACCATGCGTTCAGCTGCGCGGTTGCAACGCGTGGGATCGCATCAGTGGAAACAAGCCCTTAGCGCCATGTGTTGTACTGTCCACACTCTAGTGGTCACAAGTAATGTTTTTCTGCTTTGAAATGTGCTCATGGTTAACCCTAGAAAGCAGAGATGACACAGAATATCAAGGTGACAATGTAATTTTTATTTGTGTTGTAAAGGAGTACAATATTAATTTAACTGTGCACAGATAATACATGTAATAATAACACAGAAAAAAAACGGCTAGTCACCGTGCTTGGATCTGACTAAGACACTTCCTATGCTGAATTATTACTAAAAAAATTATGTGTTGATCAAAATTTCCCAATTCATTTATTAAGCCAACACTCCGTTATGGAAAAAAAAAACACATGATTAATGCTCAAATTGACATGTCACCCAGCAGATAATTTAAGATCACCCAGGACTCCATAGCCAACCTCACATTATCTAAAAATAGGTCTTGTGTTGTCTTGGTATGTTTGTTGTATAGTATCCGAGCAATTCATTTGACATCACATGACCGTATTGAAGTCAAGAGCAGTGGATTCTAATCTGGTTATACAATGTCTGACTCTTGCCTTTTTAATTTTTTTGCAGGTCCTCCATCACCAATCAAAACATCAAAAGTGGTGAGTGTCTTCAAAAGAATCATATTCAGTGGGAAAAATAATCCAAGTGTAATTAATTTTCTGGTTGTAGCCAAGAAGTTGTTCATTTAAAGTGACACTTTTTCTGAGGGCCAGCCTGTAAAACAAGGTGCTGTTTATTTTCCTTTCCAGTAGTCATGTCTCTGAATTCCACCTTGTTGTAGACCACCAGCCAGCCACTGCAGGCTTTTGACCCTTACTGGTGTGTCACAATTGTGTTCTGTGTTTCGTCTCATTTGCTCTTCCCTATAAAAACATAGAACCACGGGGGAACCGCAGTGGGGACTAGATAAACTTCACTAAACAACCAAGTAGCGGATACCTGCAGAAACGTTTTAGACATGGAAGCTACAGTCTTGGCCTCTATTTAGATTTTCAGTTGCCATTTTGTTTCACACATGATCAGCTATGGCATCAACCCTTTAAGTTCCTGGTGATTAACCTCCCTTGCACTCTTGCAAGGTCCAGATTCCTGTACCACAAGCGCACCATAGACTCTAATGGAATGAGACCGTACAAGGGTCTAATAGACATCCGTAATATAATAATGTTTAAAACATACAATTATTATAAAAAAGTACATTAAAAAAAAATTATTAAATGTATCATTTGAATGATAAAATCTCTTGAATACGTATTTGGTATGAAAGATTTCAAAACAGTATTTATGTTTGTTTATAATAACATTTTGATTACAATTGCAAATGTGTTTCGTTTTTGTTTTACTTTCAATTGTATTGGATACAGTCACTGTATTCAATACAAGCAATTTGGCACCTTCTGAAAGGGTTAGCGCACATCTTGAAATGACACTGGGGGTGATTTTCCAGATGTGGTCTTTAAAGATAGCCCAATTTGCATATGAATGTCCCGCGGCTCGCCTCAGTAAAGAAGCCGGCTTAGAGCATCAGATCCCCCCAGCACAGAACAGTGAGTATGTGCTGCTGCCGGGGATCTGACGGCTCCATCTCGTCCTCTGCAATACTGACATAAAGTGCTGGACGAGATGCAGCCGTCAGAAGCGCTAGGGGGGTTAACTTGAGAACAGACATAGGCAACCTTCACAGTTGTAACCAGAGTGAAGTGTTGATTTATCTGTGGAAACCGATAGACCAGAACTGACTTAAGCCCCCCCATACACTTTTAGATCGCTCCATACAATTTCCATTAGATCTACCAACAACTATGTAGTATAGTGGCTTCCCTGCTATAATACATAGTGATTGGAAGGATTAGAAAGGTCCTCATATTACATGGTTTTGGTAAAAGAAAAGTTGATTGTACAGAAATTGTATGGAAAGATTGTAAGGTGTATGGGGGCCTTTAGGACTTGTCCCCACAGGCGAAGTCTGCAGTGCGGCGGCGGCCGATGGCAGCCGCTTCCATTAATTTCAGTGGGCTTGTCCCCACATGCGCGGCTTCTCGACATTTTGTTTGCCGCGACCGCTGTGATCTTTGTCAGTGGCTCGCAGGACTGTCCCGCAGCCAGCTTTGCCTGTGGGGACAAGCCCTTATGTGGAAGTTTACCCCAAACAGAGATAAACTACTAAAATGCTAGATAACCTATTATCACAAACACATTGCACACTTTAATTCATAACAAGAGAGGAAAGTACTACAAAATCAGCTCAAAATCTGAGAATTTTCCTTCAGTAGTCAATGAAGTAAGGCAATGTTGATTTCTATTATCCAGTCATATTTTCTTCCACGCACATTTTTGGCCCACAACAGATCTACTAGATCTACCTTCTCAGCAACCCTACCAACTGCGCCTACTTGCCCCTTCAACCTTCTACTCTGGGAGTAAAGATTTATGAATGCTGGCTGTGTCAGTGAGCACTCACTGCCTGGAGTATTCTGGGATCTGTAGTTCTCTACTCATAGAGTTGGAGGACAGAGACATAATCGGGAGGCTGCTGGGAACGCAGAGCTAGAGAGAGGGCTACCAGAATTTGGACACACAGGGATGTGTCACACAGGGTAGGGAGCACACATGAACTACACACACATTGTACACACAGTGATGGGGCATGCATGTATTACACATACTGTATGGACTCTAAAGTTTATATGTAGTCCTTGTGTTCCCCCATTCCTGTGTGTACAGTGTGTATGGTCCAGGGGTGTCCAACTCTAAACCCATGGGCCCAAAATGGCCCACAGTGTAACAATATTTTAAGGTTGACCCCTGACTTTGTCCAAGTTTTAGAATTTGGCCCGGTATGTATATAAGGCACACCCTTGCATTAGATAATCTTCCACAATGGTGTACCAGGATAATTGTAATTTCCTCTCCTTTCTCCTAGAAGCATGACAAACCAGAGCTGACTGGCAGTGTTGAAGCAATAGGTGCAACTGAACCTTTACCTCAGCCCTTACCCTTCCCACCAAACCTTGCTCGCTCTAATTCTCCAAAGCTAGACCCTTCAGAGGTATACAAGAAATCAAAGAACATCTTTGAAGACAAGCGTAAGTTATTCCTTTATATTTGCAAATGTCAAACCAAAGTTAATGTAGTGGCGACATTTATGATACCTTAGCGTGGGCTATTCTGCTGTTAGTCTAGTTTGCATTAACTTGAACAGTTGAATAGCAGCTTAGAGTACTCCAGTTTGACCAGGTTCACTTCTGGAAGAAGGCCCACAAGTGCTATTGATCTTCACCTGTCAATGCTATTTGTATTAGGGATATTTAGTTCACCGTTGGTTGTAAGTTTGTATATTGATGTTATCTATTTTACAAAATTGTCCTCAAATCCATCCAAATGTGGATTTTCTATCAGTTGATCCATATTAGTGAGGCACCAACTGCCATATGTGCAATTGTGGCATTGGTAAGGTTTGAGAACATTACCATAATGTAAAACTAAATACATATGAGCAACTGGTCTCTAGAGATGGTTGAACTGTTTTTTGACTAGTTGACTGTGAGTTAATTGCAAAGCCCCTGAACATGGCATCATCACAAGAGAAAAAAAAAGAAAAAATGCTCTAATACATGTTATTTTTGCATAATGTAAGTTTGAAGTCAAATCAAAATTTTCATGTCTTTTATGTAGTGTACCTACAACCCTTTTAGTAATGATACCTTGTTCGAAGGCATTGCAACTAACACACAAAGTCACCTAGTCAAAAACATTTGACCATATCTATTAGTCTTCTAGTCTTTAAAAAACTCCTTTACACTCTTTAATATACAAAAATACAGATCTTTTAGAGAATACGGCAAACATAGCATATTTATGGCTTATAGGTGACACTTTTCCCCCACAAATCAGGGGAATAAGCTATATGAACCTTCTGGAAGTGAAGGTGTTTACTCCCGCGTGCGAGCAGAGGCCGGTCGTTCTGTGCCTTGCCTGGGTCCAGCAGATGGGGAAGCTGTCAGAGGCTGCCCAGCTGACACATACAGTGGAGACAACCCCTCTGCTGTCTGTGAATATGAATGTGGAAAATGAAAGTATCTGACTCCATTGTGTGTGTCTGTCACAGGGAGCATGTGACCGCTTCCTAGCAGCACACACAGTGGTAGGTTCAACTTTTATTCAGGGAAGTTGTTAGCGGCTGCCAGCAGCTAACACAAACAGCAGAGACAAACACTCCACATTGTGTGTCAGATGCTGTCTGCAGCGGAGGGGTTGTCTCTGCTGTGTGCAGGGCTTTTTTACTCAGAGAAAAGATGGTGGAACTCACCCCCCTCCCCTGGCCACGCCCCTACCCACCCCTAGGACCGCCCCTCTTATTCCGGGTGTCCACTCCATAAATAGCTTCCCATCGGGGGAACGGGGGCACGTGCACCGGCCAGCGCAGGCAGGAAAAAAGCTCTACCTGTTAGAATACTTGCCTAAAAGCCCCCATACACCTTACCATACAATTTATGTACAATCCACTTTTGTTCTACCAAAACCATGTAATGTGAGGACCTTTCTAACCCTTCCAATCACTATGTATTCTATCAGGGAGGACCCGGCACTACATCGTTGTTGGTAGATCTAATTGAGATTGTATCGAAAGATCAAAAGGTGTTTGGGCGAAATAATGTATGCCGATCCTGATCTTTGGGACTGTTCTTTGGGACCCGAACAAACCTGCTGTGTATTACTAAAAGATTTATGGAGTCTTTACCCAGTTATTAGCTTGTTGGCCACTCTTTTGTTCTTAAAAGGATTTCTACAAGACTTTGGACTGCGGGTGTTTACCCATCAAAAAAAAAAACATTTGTAGGTTATTTTTGAGGTGTTCAATAGAGTTAAGGGCTCTTCTAAATCCATAACACCACCACCTCCGATGATGGCTATATGGAGATGGCTTTGCTCACAGTGCACCACCTTGCTGAAACAGACAAAGGCTTTTACCAAAGTTGTCTTTTACTTCACAGGGAACACTGGCACTATTTATTTATTTATTTATTTATTTATTTATCATTATTTTTGTTTACACAGTTCAATGAAGCAATTTGGTTGCTGTTGGTTTTCAATTCAATAGTCTGCAAAACTGGGTATACAGTGGATGGCATGAGACTGTTAATAAGCTCACCATCGAGGGAACGGGGGCACGTGCGCCCGCCAGGGGGAGACATAAATAGCTCCCCATCGGGGGAACGGGGGGATGTGCGCCCGCCAGCGCGCACTGTACCCCTGTACAGGCGCGCCACCTCCCCTCCCTCAGGATGGCTACAACTCCACCCCCCAGTCCACGCTGAAGAGAAAGATCTCTCCAGCATGGACGGGGTAGGAGACACCTCGTCATAGGACCACCGCCCATAAACAAATGGGAAGGCGCCGCCTCTCCCTTTCTGCAGATTGCGAGGGAGGGTAAGAGGAGAGGCACAAAATCGCCCGCCCGTGGCGCGCCCATAAGATAGGTGGTGGAACGCCGTTCCTGTGCGTTCCGCTAGTCAAAAAGCCCTGCTTTCACCCCCCAGATGCTCCGGCACACTTTTTTGGATTAGTAATTTACAATGTGACACCACTATCTGCAGTCTTTCATAGCTATTAATGTTTCCCTGTGGTTATCCAAGTGACATAAATTGTATGTGTTTAACAATAACAACTGAAAAAAATTGGCAATCTAAAAAATGAGACTACATCCAAGCAATATATGATACGGGGGGTTATAGTATGAAGGATTGTGCTCAGGGATCTGAAAATTTGCATGGATGTAGTCTCAGGGGTTAACTGGTAACCCCCAAAATGACCCCAAAAAGGTTCTTCCATTCAGAGTTTTCAAAGATCTATGTGTTCAAAATAGGATAAGTGAGAGCAATGTATGCAGCAGAGTAGTGCTTTATGCTCATGGGGAAGCAATACCTGATAGCTGTATTTTAGCTGAAATTTAACGTATAAGTGTTGTAGCTAGAGGGGTGTAAGTAGTAGTAGGTGAGCATTACTGACCCTGAAAGTTTCATGATTATACTATGAACACAGGTTTATTCAGCTAAGCTTCTACACAGCTGGAGAGGGGAGGGTGTGTCCTGTCCAATGTTTGATTGGCTGGGGAGGAAGTATCTGCGGGAGGAGCTACAGAAAGCACAACAAAGACTCTTCTGCCTGTCACGCTCACATCAGGGAGGAGGAGAGGAGGGCCAAGGGGGATGTGAGTCTCTGCTTTCTGGCTGTGCAGGGAGCACGGATCAAACCTCTGGACCAGGCTGAGAATAGGTGGGGAAACGGCGTTCCGGTGCGTTCCCCCAGAAAAAAAAGCCCTGGTTGTGTGTATCAGCTGTGGGCTACCTCGGACAACTTCCCTGCATGCAGCTTTATATACAGCTGAGTATAGCTGCATATAGGGGTGCATCTTATCTTGTGGTGCGTCTAAAGGGTTATAAAATACAGTAATCTGTGAAAGCCTTTTAGGAGCTATAAACACAATATGATGTTTCTACTGATACAAACAGATTAAGGAAAACTTTCCTCTGAGATTCTGAGCTGCATCGGTGGAGTCACTCAAGAGGAAAGCTATGACCCATGTGTCCTGAGATGCTTTTTTATATATGTTCACTTATGTTTGGCTTTCAGGGATAAATATAAAAGCTGCTATTTAGGGAACAGCAATGGTAAACTCATAGCTTGTAGGCGCATGCACATTTTCATTTTGTCTTAGAATACAAACATCTGGTTCCTTTGTTTACCCCAGTTGCAGCCGTTATTTGTGCACCTTTATCTATAGTTGTTGTCAGTGTAATGAAAATAACAGAAATTAGCAGATGCTCTTTTCCAGTGTGGCTGCTGTTGGGTTTCTGAGTTGCTTATTCTTCAGGCAAGCTGTCAGGAAATGTGAATGTCCAATGCGGAGCTCTAAAAATAGGCGATATTCCTTATTTACAGCCTGAACACATCATATATCATAAAATGCTGGTACATTGCTCTGCAATTGTTTATTAATCCAGCAGCTCTTGGTAACACTCGGAAGTGCATTTCACCGATAGATCAGCCTGAGAGGAAACCCGTGTGTGGTCTGCCTCACTCTGTGAACTTGTAGTGGTGACATTTTGGCTCCCTGTCCTCACACAAGTCATCCTCTGGATAAACCGGACTTCTCTGCAGATATTTGGCTTCAGGTTTTTTTTAGCAGTAAAAAACAACATAAAGAAATATCCCTTAAGCAGAAAATAATGAAATATATAAAACTATACGTTTTATATACACTGTACACTAAACAGCAATATAAACCAATTTTAGTGTTAAAACTTGTGCATCACAAATGTGGTTAACAGGACAGTAGTACTGCTGATCATCCTCATAAACGGGGATGTTAGCCACGAGGGCCAAAAGGTACATTAGGCGTCTTAGCAGCAAATCATTCACACCAACATAAGTACTGTATTTTTTCGGACTATAAGACGCACCGGACCAGAAAAAAATACTTAATATATAAGTGTTCAAATCAATTGGGTTAATGCAATGTATTAAATGAATGCATATCAAGTTCAGCCAGTAGATGTCACTAGCAGCAGTTCTATCATGTCACCCTCCTCACTGATCGGGAGGAGGGGGGGTGCAGGGGAAACGACTGCAGATCTCCTCTCCCTCTCTGGCTGTGCCTATGTCCGTGGAAGCTGCAGAGTGATGGCAGCTTCTACAGGCATGGAGAGAGAGTTAGATGGCAGTTCATCTATCTCTCTCTTCATTGTTTATATCAGCTGGGCTCTGTGGTATAAGCAATAATACAGTTCAGATGGGAGATCTGCCCGTGGCGGCATCTGTTATCTGACAGCTCCCCGGCTAATCTCCTTGCCTTGGAGAACTGGCAGGAAGCCAAGATGCAAGGGTCGCGCATTCGGACCATAAGATTTAGGCACTTTTTCCCCCCGAATTTGGGGGTGAAAAAATGTGTCATGTAGTCCGACAAATACAGTAGGTTCTTGCTAAGCAATGTTAAATATTTATCACATTGGCTGGTTCACATCACATAGTTTGAGGTGCAAACTGACTTATTTTTTTTTATGGTTTTTTTTTCTCATGCAGCTCCCAATACAAAGGATTTGGATGTTTTCCTAAGGAAACAAGAATCAGGCTTTGGGTTTCGGGTTCTTGGAGGAGATGGACCTGACCAGGCAGTGAGTACCTTACCAATCCCAGTAAAATTGTAATGTAGTGCTTGTAGAGCGTGAATGAAATATGTTGAGTTTTTTAATGAAATTCATTATGCTGCCTAATCTGTTGCAGTACTATGTTGAGGTGTATCATTTTTCTACCTTGGCTTTACTTAAAGCAGTAAAGCTGAACATTATTGTAAATGTTAAATATGCAATAGAGTTGAATAGCCGAAGAGCCAACCATTCTTAAAAACTTTTCAAATCCAGCATCTCTCAGTATCAGAGTAAATTTGCTACCATGCACATGTGCAATTGTTCTATCATCCCAGAAAAGTAAAGATGCTTAAATATCCTCAAACCAGAAGGAACTTGTAAGACAATTGTACCATGAGGGAGCTTGTCACATTTCTGGAGGAAGAGGTGAGTATAGTTACATTTAAAGCTTGACAATGTAATGCAACATACAGTAAAGCATTGTGCATATACTAGATTTTCGTTGTCTGGTCGCTTTGGGTGAAAATCTTTTTTGGGTATGTCTCGCCCTCAACATTTAAGGATTTGCCGCTACTGATAACTGTTTGGGAACAAAACACTAGTATTTGTTGTTTATACTGCTTTTGGTAGAACTTGTACACTGTACTCTGTATGTACTGTACTTTGCATTAGGGCACTGCAATCTACTCTTTTGTAGCATTAGGGCAATGGTTCTCAACCTGGGGTATTAACCTAAAAATTGCAGGGGTTGCGCACCATCAGTGGTGTCGGGGGGCGGGGATTGACTTCCTGTGTTCTGCAGCCTCTGACAGAGAGAGGCTGCAAGCTCAGCTCTGTGCTCCCCCATCTGAGCTAAGTCATGTTTGGGTATTTCTGAGCTAGTCTAAGCTTGTGAAATGTAAACAAGCGCCATCTTGTGGACATTTTACAAATTTTTTACAACAGATGGTGGAATTTATTTTCGAAAATGTTACTGTCTTTGCCAGTTTATTACATGGTATAATTCCCCAAATTGCTGGGGAATGTGCTCCCCCACCCAAGCTGAGTCAAGGTTGTGTATTTCTGAGCTGGACTCAGCTTGTGAAATGTAAACAAGCTGCATCGGCATCTTGTTGACATTTTACAAATTTTTTACTACAGATGGTGGAATTTCATTTCGAAAATGTAACTGTCTTTGCAAGGTAATTACATGGTATCATTCCCCAAATTGCTGGAGATATAGATAAGGGCTGTGTGCATGCAAGTTAGAGGTGGGGTGGTTGACATTACCCCAAGGCTGGAGCCTTGTGACGTCACCTCCTCAATCCTCTTTGCTCTAATGTTTTTTGTTTTTTTAAATTCAAAGTTTTATTGAAAGATTTTCGGTTTTGGCGAGCAATACAAAAAGAAAAACAAAGCAAGTGGGAGTCGAGCAACATAGCGACATTTAGGCTCCGCAGGTCATAAACATTTGGGTACTGCGCAGAGTACGATGCAATACCCCGGATTAAAAGGCAATCGAACAGGTCTTGTATGTCAACATCAAGCCTAGCTCCCACAATGCTAGCAGAAGAAGGAGAAGAAAAAAAGTAAAGAAAGAAAAGGAGGAAATGAGTGAGATTGAGACAGGGCTGAGAAGGAAGAAAAGGAGGGGGGCGTAGATGTGGATGTGGACCCCGATGTGAACACGTCCACTCATCTGATCAGGTTGGCAAATTCCTTGGACTCCGTAAAGGTCTTCCAGGCCTGCCAGCTGGCTTGAAATTGGGATTCTGTGCCCCTGAGGGAGCTGGTCAGGTCCTCCATAAAGCGCGTTGTACGCCTCCAAGAAGAGAGGGGCTAGTTCCTCCTGGAAGATTTTATAGTACTTGACTGTAAGGCCATCCGGCCCTGGAGCCTTCCCCGATTTGGTGTTGGATATGGCCCATTCGAGTTCGTCCCGGGTGATCGGGGCTTCTAAGTGAAGCGCGACATCTGGAGGTAGCGAGGGGAGGCCCGAAGCCTCCAGGTACAAGGATATATTATGTCCCCGAACATCAGTTGAGGTGGGGGGTTGAGGGAGATTATAAAGTGCGGAGTAATAGTCCCCAAAGGCTTGCGCGATCAACTTGGGGGAAGATTGCTTCACCCCTCCGGAATATTTGATCACTGGGATATAAGATTTCGCTCTAGACGCCTTCAAGGCATTAGCCATGGTCCTGCTGCAATGGTTGCTATACTCATAAAAATGCCTTCTGCATTTCACCAGGGTGGCCTTAGCTTTTGACGTCAGGTGTGAACGGAGCTGCATCCTCAATTGGGTCAAGGACGCGAGATGGTCAGGGGAAGGGGTCTGTTTGTGGGAGATTTCCAGAAGCGCAATCTGACGCAAGAGGGAGTCAGTACGCTGTCTATGGCGTTTCTTTTGCAGAGAGCCCAGCTTGATAAGCGTGCCTCTGATAAAAGCTTTGTGGGCCTCCCACACCACTTGGGGGTGGGAGTCTGCCGAGCAGTTGGTGTCGAAGTAGAGGGCCAGGTCCTCCTTTATAATGCGGAGAAATTCGGGGCATGACAAGAGGGATTCGTTAAGGCGCCAGTTCCATTGGGGCGGAAGGGTCGAGGTCCAGGGTCACCGTCACTGGGGCATGGTCTGAAATAGTGATATTGCCTATAGTTGAGTCAGTGAAGGAGTCAAGGGCCGAATGCGACGTCAGAAAAAATTCAATGCGCGAGTATGACGCGTGCGCAGGAGAGAAGTAGGAGTAGTCTCGTGTGTCGGGGTGGTCTACCCTCCAAACGTCTACCAGTTGGTGGGAGTGCAAGATTTTCCTGAGTCTCCTATGCGCGGACAACGGCAGGTGAGAGGATTTTCTGGAAGTGTCAGCGTGGGGATCTAGGGTGACGTTAAAGTCCCCACCCACCAGGATCGTCCCTTCACTAAAGGATGCCAGGTCACGCAATGTCCTCTCCAAAAAAGAGATCTGATTGTGATTGGGAAGATAGAGATTGGAAACAGTAATAAGCTGCTCGCCCACCTTACCCTTCACACTTAACACCCGCCCCTCCCCATCCATGTGCGTATCTACGAGTGTCCAGGGAACGTCCCTGGAGAAGAGGATTGTGACCCCCCCTCGATTTTTTGTCGGGTGACCCCGAATGGTAAGCAAGAGGGTAGAATTTGCTCTTGAGTGTGGGGACCTGACCAGCTCGGAAGTGCGTCTCTTGTAAGAGGACGACATTGGCTCTCAGGCGGTGGCACTCATTGAGAACCACCTTCCTTTTTTCCGGAGTGCTGAGGCCTCTAATGTTGTACGACAGGACTTTGAGCGATGGAATCATGTTCCCCCAGACACTGAGAGGGTAGGTAGAAGAAGCAGGAAGGGGCTGAAACGCTAAGCGTTAACAGG